>JAGDYQ010000035.1:4261339-4573867 GCA_021962125.1 Bulinus truncatus
ATGAGACAAATCGAGTTACTTCCCTCAAGAAAATGTATTATTCAGCTTTCTGCCTAATTATTATTAAAATTAAATGATGTGGGAACCTGCAGGAGTAATTTTAAAAACTATAACAACAATGGTATCATAGTATCATAGTAGTATTTTCTTAGACTCCTCAAGTATACTGTTGAATATTCACTTTATGTGCTACATATATATATATATATATATATATATATATATATATATATATATATCTGAATGTTTGTACGTGGAAAAAATTGTAAGTCATGTTCCTATTTGCTCCTGTTCGCTTCTGTTTGCTCATTCTTCAGGGGAGACAATAGTCAGGAACGAAGCATCATTACGATCAATCGACTTCAGCGCAGTGTTGACCGCCTTGGACGAAGAGTACCACTACCCCTTGATCTACAACCTGAAGGCATTAGGTCAGTTTCAGTGGATAATGAAAAAATGTATTTCAGCTAGTCCGGGCAATACTAATAATGGGGAGGGGCGCGACATGGCGACTACTTCAACCCCCCCCCTCCCAGGCAGCTAAACCTTTTACCCCCCCCCCCCCATGTAAGCCGCCTTTGATGCGGTAAACTAGGTTAAATGTCATATTTTTTTAAAACCAGATATTAAAGCCGTTCAAGTCACATAATTTGTCCAATTATTATAAAGCATTTTTTTTTTATTTTTACATGGTTAAAAGAAAAGAATACATTGGACGCTAAATAACTTTATTTTAGTTTACACAAAATATACCAATTTTTTTTTTCAGCCCTGTTGTCTTACTGATAAAAAAAGAAATTTGAATGGGGGTTTGGGATTATTGCAAATCACTGACAGCACAACTAATCATTCATTGGGGAATTAGGGGATTCGAGATTGTTGAAAACACTGACAGCACAACTAATTTTGTAGAGGGGATTTTGGGGATTCAAGATTGTTGAAAACACTGACAGCACAACTAATTTTGTAGAGGGGATTTTGGGGATTCGAGATTGTTGAAAACACTGACAGCACAACTAATTTTGTAGAGGGGATTTTGGGGATTCGAGATTGTTGAAAACACTGACAGCACAACTAATTTTGTAGAGGGGATTTTGGGGATTCGAGATTGTTGAAAACACTTGCAGCATATTATAATCTCCTATTACTTATGGACTCACTTTAAAGGTAAAGATGTCGAGAACATAGAGGAGTATGATCCAGAGATCCACTACGGTAAGAATTTGTTTCGTTTCTTTATTTCTTCAAAGCGGTCCAGCCCAGCGGTTCTCGACTCTCTTTTTATGCGACTGTGTGCCCCAAAGGGTGCGAACGTTTGTCCGTGGGTACCTCTCACACGTTATTTCGCGAATAAATGAAGTTATTTTCACAATCGAACGTGCTTACCTTTTTCTAATGCGATATTTGGGGGTCAAGTGGTTTGGTAGTGAGTCACGCAGCAAACTGGCGACCTACTTCAAACTCTTGGTTGTTGTAAACGAAAATTATACGTCGCTGCATACCGTGCATATCCTTTTCCGAATCCCTTTTGAGTACCGTACCACACAGTTTGAGAAACGCTCAGATTTCTATTTTGTCTTCATCATTACATTTTTAATGACGCATGAGGGAAATGGCGCCAAGCCTTGACGCGTATGGAACAACATTTTACAGCAACAAACATGAGCATATTGATAAAGTGAAAACTTTGGAGAAAATAACGCTAGCAATACGAGCTGAGCTTATCAAAAGACTAGATTGAAGATGTTACTGATGCACACACCACTTTAATCTGACCTTTGAACTCTCTGTAAGTCTCTTTGATATTTTTGCATCGCCCTCCTTTCATCCCCCCCCCCCAACTAAGGCCGATAGTGCAATGACCATGTATGCTGCAACCGCGAGGCATGGGAGGTAACTTAAAGCCATGACCTAAAAAAATTTCTTTCTTCTTACCGAAGATCTGACCCCCGAACCCTCAGGTCGACAGTCGAGCGCTTTACCGCCACGACCATCAGTGACTGCTATAAACAGATGGAAACGTTTTACTCTTTGCTTCTCCGTTTCCTAACCAGACTCTTGCAAACAAGGTGAGGTCCCATTGGCCGAATTCCACTCATGCGTCTTTCTGACTGTCGCCAACGACTGGTCCAGCAGTCTGACCACCTGCAGGCAGCACCACGTGAGCGCAGACCTGACCATCATACTGTCCCAACGTAAAAATGATTTGTTGAAAAGAGCATTGGGTAAGGAGAATCAATATTGATATCATCAACTGAACATTTGTATTTCAAACGCATTTCATCGTAAATCCCGCCTGTTACGTGTTTTTCTTTTTGGCATGTTTGTCAATGTGTCAAACTATTGCGTATCGTTTGTAAAATGAATGAATTAGTTCTAGAATTATTCATGGTGTAAACCTCTCTCTCACATAAAAGCCCAGCCTAATATAATTTTTTTTGATGCCGAGAGCAAATATTTAGAGGGTAGATTTTTCGAGAGTAGATGTTTAGAGAGTAAATTTTTAGAGAGTAGATGTTTAGAGAGTAGATTTTTAGAGAGTAGATGTTTAGAGAGTAGATGTTTAGAGGGTAGATGTTTAGAGGGTAGATGTTTAGAGAGTAGATTTTTGAAAAACAGATATTATAGAGTTGATGTTTAAAAAATAGGGCGATTGGCTGATTTAAAGGTCACATATCGAAATAGCATATACAAAGAGCAGATGTTGTATTTAAAGAGCAGATGTTGTATTTAAAGAGCAGATGTTGTATTTAAAGAGCAGATGTTGTATTTAAAGAGCAGATGTTTAATGGAAATATTCGTAAAGAGCAAATAATTAAAATGACAATTTGTATCTATAAAGCAGATATGTAAAATGGGGGATGTAGATTTCATTGAAAAAAAAAACAGGCCTTTCTTGAGTGACGCCTCTGCTGAGATTTTTCATCCTGTTCATTTGTATGTATTATGCATTAGCCAATTCATCTATATACATAAAGGAATTCAGAGACGTTCACATAATTTCGTGTGGACAAAGGTATTAGTGAACTATTAGGTATTTTTATAATTATATACACATTGGTATAAATAAATATGAATACATCTGTTCAATGTAGCTTTGTACGTATTTTTTTGCCTGTATGTATAATATCTAGCTATGTATCTGTAGAAGAATTGCTTTTACCAGTTATAACGATAACCTCTTCTAGTCTAAGTAATATGAAGCCACCTATGCATATATAACAACTCTTTATTTCTCAAAATAAGTTACCCCTGGTCAACTTTGGATCGGCATGCAGGTGGTCAATGGACAGCCCCAATGGCTGCGTAATTATTTTGATGTAAGTTCAGTTTTTTTTACTCTAGATTTAAAAAAAAAATAATGTGTTAACAAAATCATGAGGTTATTAGTATTTATCTCACACTGTCCTTCTATTGACACTGTCACACGGGGTCAGATGTTATATCACACTGTCCTTCTATTGACACTGTCACACGGGGTCAGATGTTATATCACACTGTCCTTCTATTGACACTGTCACACGGGGTCAGATGTTATATCACATTGTTTTTCTATTGACACTGTCACACGGGGGTCAGATGATATATCACACTGTCCTTCTATTGACACTGTCACACGGGGGTCAGATGTATATCACACTGTCCTTCTATTGACACTGTCACACGGGGTCAGATGTTATATCACACTGTGCTTCTATTGATACTGTCACACGGGGTCAGATGTTATATCACACTGTCCTTCTATTGACACTGTCACACGGGGGTCAGATGTTATATCACACTGTCCTTCTATTGACACTGTCACACGGGGTCAGATGTTATATCACACTGTTTTTTTATTGATACTGTCACACGGGGTCAGATGTTATATCACACTGTCCTTCTATTGACACTGTCTCACGGGGTCAGATGTTATATCACACTGTCCTTCTATTGACACTGTCACACGGGGTCAGATGTTATATCACACTGTTTTTCTATTGACACTGTCACACGGGGGTCAGATGATATATCACACTGTCCTTCTATTGACACTGTCACACGGGGGTCAGATGTATATCACACTGTCCTTCTATTGACACTGTCACACGGGTCAGATGTTATATCACACTGGTAGTATTTCATTCTTGTGAGTGGTTAGATTTCGGTGAGCACCTGCGCACTGGTTTGACCAGTGGTCCATAATGGACTGGCCATATTTCCGAGCTGACTTCTTTTATTAGAGCAGTGCCTCTATGGTGTCTGTCCTTTTACTACTGAACAAAACTACTTTTTTTGTCCATGCTGTCTGACAATGTGTTAACAGGGACAAAACTGCTTGTATTCATGATGTCTGTCAATATTCGAACAGGCACCCAACTCCTTGTATACCTGGTGTCTGTCCGGTTTATATCTAATACATAATTGGCTAACCTGTGCGTGTGTATCCCTTCCGCTTTCTAAAAACAAGGGAAGTGAAATCTTGCTTGGCTAAAAATAGACTGGGGAATTTGTAAAGATGGTCAAAGGGATACAACTCAATTATAAGGAGTCACTGGCCAGTCCGGGTACCGGGCCTTTGATATAGTCAGGGATATAACTGCTGGTGTTCATGATATCTGTGCATTTTGTCTGTTTTGTATCAGGCCCACGGCTACTCCAACTGGCACGTCAAAGGCAGGACTTCAAACTCCACCAAGACTCAGTGTGTTTACGCGGACGCTGATTGGCTGTGGAGGCTGGCTGACTGTGATGAGCCCATCGGAGCCATCTGTGAATATTTCCCATACAGTGAGTACCATCTTATATATATGTATGTATCTGTGTGAGCCATCTGTGAATATTTCCCATACAGTGAGTAGCATCTGGTATATGTGTATGCGTCTATGTGAGCCATCTATGAATATTTTTCATAAAATGAGTACCATCTCATGTATGGGTATTATCTGTGTGAGCCATCTGAGAATATTTCCAATACAGTGAGTACCATCTCATATATGTGTATGTATCTGTGTGAGCCATCTGTGAATATTTCCCTGACAATGATTAGCATTTTAATCATGTGTATTGTAAAGGACGGTGAGGTCTTTTGTCAGGGATGCTAATGGTTGGTTTCATGTTTCTCGATGGTGTTGTTTTATCTTCTTTCTATTTAATTGCTTGCTTTCTTTTTCTTTCTTTACACACAACTAATGCAAATTCACAAACTCCGTTCTATTAATTAAAATCACTTTATTGAATGATCTAAAGCACTTATATCCAAGAGTGACCATCAAATATTAAATCAATTCTACACAATAAATTGCTACATCAATTGTCGTTCCGTCAATACAATACTACTGTTCCTACTCATCCCTTCGTTTCTTCCTAATTAACTACCTTCTTCAAACTTAACAAAAACTACACTGCCCCCCTCTCTTTCTGTCGTGACCTGTATATCTCCGCGTCCCTACAACTGACCAACGCTGTCCCTTTCGCCCCGCCTTCGTCTTCCCACCTGTCTAATTACGTAACACCTAACTCTACACGCTGCTGCTATTAATCATCAGTCCTGACCTATTTTCACTGTCCGTGCAATTCATTTGTCTACTTAATTATCTGTCTATCAATCTATCACTCACTCTATCTGTCTTTCTATCTAACAATATGACTGTCTATCTATCTATGTCTATCTATCTATTTTCACTGTCCTTACATCTTTCAATGTCAGTCATAAAATACAATCCTAGCCTTAAGCAGGCCCGTAGCTTGCGGGGGGGGGGCAGAAGGCCGCCCCCCCTGCGTTTTGTCTGCCCTCCCCCTTTTTATTTGCTCTACTTAGTTAAATGTATTACCTGCCCCCCCCCCCTGCTATTGCCTTGCCCCTGCTGTAGAATGCTTGGCCCTTGCTGTAGAATTTTCACGCTACGGGGCTGGCCTTAACTATAAGGTTAAAAAACAAACAAGGAAAAAAAAACAAGCGATAAAAATCAATTATACTCTTTCCAAATAGAATGAGTAATTACATTCTTCCCAAATAGAATGAGTAATTACATTCTTTCCAAATAGAATGAGTAATTACATTCTTTCCAAATAGAATGAGTAATTACATTCTTTCCGAATAGAATGAGTAATTACATTATTTCCAAATAGAATGAGTAATTACATTCTTTCCAAATAGAATGAGTATTTACATTCTTTCCAAATAGAATGAGTAATTACATTATTTCCGAATAGAATGAGTAATTACATTCTTTCCAAATAGAATGAGTAATTACATTCTTTCCAAATAGAATGAGTAATTACATTCTTTCCAAATAGAATGAGTAGTTACATTCTTTCCAAATAGAATGAGTAATTACATTATTTCCAAATAGAATGAGTAATTACATTATTTCCAAATAGAATTAGTAGTTACATTCTTCGTAAAGGAAAGAAATTGGAAGTCAAATAAGAGAATAAACCCACATTAAGAAATATTTAGAAATGAATATCATTTTACGACCAGATACTTTTACAATTAAATTAAAAATAAATTATATAAGAATGTTGTTTTTTGTACAGTTGGCATATCTTTTAGCTAACGTCCAAAGTCCTTGAAATAATATTTTTAAAAAATTTTAAGCTGGTGATCGGAAACTCCTCTCTGTTTTTAATTATCATTATTTATTTTTTTTTATTTTTTTTTTTTTGTTTTGTCTTCATTGATATGAACATAAGAGGAACAAAGACGGTACAGCATGCTCATAGCGCCGACTATCCCCACTGACTTTGTGTATGAGTCCAGTGACCAGGAATGGGAGGTGTTCATCTCCGTGCACACAGCCATGGGCATTTTAGTACATACTCGGAATCAAATTCTCCAGGTGAGTCGGGCCGCAGTGGTTTTAATCCACATTACTTGGCCCGCATCTATAGACGAGTGGTCCACATTAAGTTATTCCACAGGCTTAGCCTACTTCCACGGGCAAGTGGACCACAAGTTGAGTTCACATTCTTAGCCCACTACAACAGGTGAGCCACATAAGTTACTCAACATTCATAGCCAACTTTTACAAGACAGTAGACCACATAAGTTTAGTCAACAATCTTAGCCTACTTTTACAAGACAGTAGACCACATAAGTTTAGTCAACAATCTTAGCCTACTTTTACAAGACAGTAGACCACATAAATTTAGTCAACACTCTTAGCGTACAAGACAGTAGACCACATAAGTTTAGTCAACAATCTTAGCGTACAAGACAGAAGACCACATACATTTAGTCAACAATCTTAGCGTACAAGACAGAAGACCACATACATTTAGTCAACAATCTTAGCGTACAAGACAGAAGATCACATAAGTTTAGTCAACAATTTTAGACTACTTTTACAAGACAGTAGACCACATATGTTTAGTCAACAATCTTAGCGTACATAACAGTAGACCACATACGTTTAGTCAACAATCTTATCCTACTTTTACAAGACAGTAGACCACATACATTTAGTCAACAATCTTAGCCTACTTTTACAAGACAGTAGACCACATAAATTTAGTCAACACTCTTAGCGTACAAGACAGTAGACCACATAAGTTTAGTCAACAATCTTAGCGTACAAGACAGAAGACCACATACATTTAGTCAATAATCTTAGCGTACAAGACAGAAGACCACATACATTTAGTCAACAATCTTAGCGTACAAGACAGAAGATCACATAAGTTTAGTCAACAATTTTAGACTACTTTTACAAGACAGTAGACCACATATGTTTAGTCAACAATCTTAGCGTACATAACAGTAGACCACATACGTTTAGTCAACAATCTTATCCTACTTTTACAAGACAGTAGACCACATACATTTAGTCAACAATCTTAGCGTACAAGACAGAAGACCACATACGTTTAGTCAACAATCTTAGCCTACTTTTACAAGACAGTAGACCACATAAGTTTAGTCAACAATCTTAGCGTACAAGACAGTAGACCACATACGTTTAGTCAACAATCTTAGCCTACTTTTACAAGACAGTAGACCACATACATTTAGTCAACAATCTTAGCGCACAAGACAGAAGACCACATACATTTAGTCAACAATCTTAGCGTACAAGACAGAAGACCACATACATTTAGTCAACAATCTTAGCGTACAAGACAGTAGACCACATACATTTAGTCAACAATCTTAGCGTACAAGACAGTAGACCACATACATTTAGTCAACAATCTTAGCGTACAAGACAGTAGACCACATACATTTAGTCAACAATCTTAGCGTACAAGACAGTAGACCACATACATTTAGTCAACAATCTTAGCGTACAAGACAGTAGACCACATACATTTAGTCAACAATCTTAGCCTACTTTTACAAGACAGTAGACCACATACATTTAGTCAACAATCTTAGCCTACTTTTACAAGACAGTAGACCACATACATTTAGTCAACAATCTTAGCCTACTTTTATAAGACAGTAGACCACATAAGTTTAGTCAACAATATTTAACTACTTTTACAGTTTAAGTTCACCACATTATATTCTTCCACACTCTTAGTCCATAAGTAGGTCTCGTCGGCTAAGTCAATGAACCTAGCCAAATCATGTAAGTTGACCGTGTACTTTTATACCCTTTTATGAGATTCACTTCTCCAGTCAACGAGTGAACCACATACGCTGTCATTTTATAAGTATTTCCTTGAAATGGCGTAAGAAAATGTGAAATTTTAAAGAAAAAGCGTGTTTAGGGACCGTTGTTCCATGAAATGAGTTCGCTAATTCGTCTATTTATTAAATATTTATTATTTAATAAACGCTTGTAAATAACATTTAGATTAACTTGACAAGTTATCTCAAACATACAATATTATATATATATATATATTTATTAATACTACTCAACAAGTGTTACAAAAATATCCCCATGAGTAATTAAAAATAGCATTTTATAATTTAATAAAATGATAATGAAAAGGGGGAACATCGAAAATACCCCCCACCCCCCACATACAAAGTATATCCCTGTAAGTGTATATATATATTAGGGTGGGTCAAAAAAAAATTTTTTTATTGAAACATTATTAAAAAGTTGTTACATCATGGTAGTACATGGAATATGTACAAATATTTGAAAACTACATAGTTTTACTACTCCCAACTTTTGTTCGAAATTTTAACTATATTTACTATGAGTTTTTTGTGACTGAACATGTTAAATTTGTGACCTAGGTTATTCAAAAAAGAAATGATATGCATATAAAATTTGTGTTTTATCTTTATAACCTTTTTTATGAATAACTAATTAGTTCAGACAACTGGGATAAGCATTGCATCTATTTTTCTCTCAATATAACTGGTGTACCGTGTTTTCATTATCGGATCACGCATGGTTGTTTTATTTCATTTTTGATTAATTTTTCAATTACTTTATTAAGTTCTTCTATGAATATGAGTTCTTCTACAAGAAGTGCAACTGTACATTCTGTGTTTGGGTCAGCAGCTGAATTGCCTAAAAGACAACTTCCAACCAGTGAAGATGTTTTCAAGGCTATTGGTGGATGCTTAAAATGGAACAATACAATCATAGCCTTCATTCACGAGCGCACGCATTAGCGCATGAAGTTAAACAATTATATGACCAGGCTAGTATCCCTACAAATGACATTACCAGTATAATTGTTCGAGTAAAAAGATGCAGGTATTAGGGATAGAGGAGACTGTAAATGTCCACAATCAGTAATAATTTCTGTGCTTGAGTGGGCATTTTGGGTGGATCAAAAGATGGCAAGAAATATGTTCATAGACAATGTTGACAAGCAAACAACAAAAATATTACAAAATTGACAGAAAAGAAAACATTCATTGATGCAGGGTGGCGATCAGATAGGAACCACAAAGGATAACGTCAATGATGAGAAAGATAATGATATTCCAGATCAGGATGCTGAAGATGATGAACTACTTGATGCAGACTTCTCCAGCGATGAGGAATGTTCCAAATAACAAAACAGATATCAATATGAAGCAATGGATCGATGTAAACTAAGCAATAGGGATACATGTCTTATCATTAAAGCTGTGTTGAAGGACTTAAACATGTTAACACAATCTACAGCTCTGGATCCAGCAAAGATGGGTCGACATAGAAAAATTTGGAGAGATAGGGCAGCCAAGGAACATACTGATGAGAGCAAAGATGGTTAACAAAAGCGAACAGGATTTTTGCGATCCATCTTGTCAAAGTGGGGGTAGAAACTTTTTCTATACGATACAACTGCTTCAGAACCTTGATACTGCTGATCAATCTATTATATTGCCTATTTCGGAAAATAACTGCTACTTTGCACATCCAGAAAACATTATATTGGCTGCAGTTAGGAAAATGATGAAGAAATTGGAAGGTATGCAGTAAATAAAATCATAACAGCACGACATAAACCAGCTCCATGCAGAGTTAGAATTTTTCAACAAACATGACATAATCCTGAATATTGCAGCTAAATCATATGATCAGAGGATTAACTGGGATCTTTGTGCAGTGACATCCCCTCCTTTGCTGGAACATATTTGTGATGATGAACTTAAACGCAACAACCCAATCATACTGGATCAAATTCCCTGTCAATCTCAAGCTGTTGAAAGAGCAATTAAAAAACTTACTGCTGTTAGTTTGAAAGTGTACGGACATTTCAAACTGTACGGACATAGCTCTCGACATGGGATGGTTTTGCAAACAAAGAAATCAAGGGATGTTCTTCCGAAAGTTGAAAGCAAAGCAAGTTTCCTGTGACAATCCATAAACAGTATTATTCATATGTTATTTGTATATTTTGCATGAACGATTTATAGATTTGTACAATTTCATATTACTTATACCAAATATTCTAAATGTTGTAAAATGTCATACATTGGGGGGGGGGGTACCCGGGTCAAAGCAAAATCTTTTTTATTATTAAAGTTTAAGACATTTTAATATCTTAGAAATGATATAGTAGATTTAAAAATAATTTTGTTAAAAAAAAAATATTAACATATTGATATTTGTGGGTGCAGCATGCCGCCATCTTGAAATTTATGACCTTTTTGTGGCAAATATTTCTGAAATATTTATAGACTGTTTCATATAAAATGTACATTTTTATAATTAGAAAAGCTTACTTTAGGGAATGTCAAAGTACTTTTTTGATAATGTAATAAATACATTTTTTTATGAATTTTTAAAATTTCGTATGGTGAAAATAAGCAAAAAATGCTAATTTTGAAAATTAAAAAAAAAAAAGGACTTAAAGTTTCTTGAAAAGCCTCTGACATTCTATAAATGCACCTCTTCTACATAAAAATTAGAAGTTTTATCAAAATCTGACAGGTGGTTTTTGAGATTTTCTTGCCATAGTGAAGCAAAATGTCAAAAATATTTTTTCAGAGAAAAATGACTTTTAAATTTTTAAATTATTGAAGTTTCTGAATGAGTAACATTCTGAAAGTACATTTTAATTGATCTAAAAAAAATTTCTGCAATATAATTAATTCGTAGTTATTATTGACATGTTTTATTATCTAAAAATGTAAAAAAAAAAATGTTTTTTTAGACATAGTGCATTTTTTTCGCCCCGTACCCCCTTAAACTAAAAGTTGGGAGTGGAAGACATTATCTGATTTTTACAAATTTTACATTTTTACAATCAGTAGGACCATAGGCAACTTTTTGAATATGTTTCAAATTCCCAACTCCAAAAAAAAAATTTTTGACCCAACCTAATATATATATATATATATTTGTTATTTTTTTTTTAAATTGTTCTTTCCACAGGCACAGTCATCACCCACTGCAAATATTTCGTTTGTGTTTGAGGACTTGTCAATAGCAAGGACCTACGGTATTTATTTATTACGAGAAAACTGGGTTTTACTTTACAGTCGATTCATTTAGTTCAGTTACTATTTTAGGATACAGCCTTTGCTGTCATTCGTAGATAGGAAATACTACTAATAATAATAACAATAAAGTAAATAAGAAATGATTTTGGAAGAAAATGAAAAAAAAAAGATAGAACAGTGTTTCTCAGACATTTTCTCTTAGCGCAGGGGTCGGCAACCTTTTGAGACGGAATAGCCGAAAGTTATAAATTACAATTTTTCTCAATTTTTAAAGAGCCACTAAAAATGGTTGTTTCAATATTATGACGTTTGATTAGGACGCAATTTGACATCGAAAGAGCCGCAACTTGACATCGAAAGAGCCGCACGCGGCTCGCGAGCCTCAGGTTGCCGACCCCTGGCTTAGCGTTACTCTCGGTGCCGCTTGGCAGCGTTTCGGCAGTGGCGGAGCGAGGGAGCGAGAGAGAGAGGGAGGGGGAGAGGATGAGGGAGGGGAAGGGAGAGAGGGAAAGAGAGAGAGAGAGAGAGAGAGAGAGAGAGATAAATATAATTATTCAGGATCAGACGACTTTATACTATTCGATGCACATTTAAGTATTTGTAGTTCTATCATTTTATTAATTTGTACTGCCAGAGCAGTTACGGATGGTCAATCTTTGATTCCCAGCTTTGCTCTTCGATGATGACCAATGGATATTTTAGGTCATGGTGAAGACACCGTTATATATCCCGTGGTGTCTCACATTGGCGTAGCGAGCTGATCTCGTGCCCGGTACACAATACCTATTTAGCGACCCCGCCCCATTCGAAAACCATATAATATTATATGTAAAATAGACCATTTGGCGCCCCTTTGTGTGTAGCGCCCGGGGAATGATGCCCACCCCTTGCCCACCCCTCGCTACGCCGCTGGTTCCTCCATGGCCATCGCACTATCGGTCATGGTGTGGATAAAACAAGGGCACAATAAAAAAAATTAGTCCCATTAAAGGTTTCATCTTTTCCTTACAAGGATTTCAGACACCAGAGCCGTCCTAAGATTTCCGGGGGGAGGGGGAAGGGGGGGGACTTAGGCAGTGACCTTCGAATATAGTTTGAGGACCTTAGATACAAGGACCTTTAGGTACCAAGATGAAATCACATTTTTGAGATGAAAAGTGATGAAAAAAAGGTCCTTGCGAAGTGGATACCTATTGTCGGTCACCTACATTGCTAACACATACGATTAGCTCTGGGTGCTATTCATCAGAGAATCAAACATTGCCTTTCGTTTATCATCTGTTTGCCCTCCAGGTTTGACACATTTGGCGTACCTGACGGGTGAGCTGGATAAAAGTCGCAGTGACGTCAGAGCTGAAGTAAGTAGGTCAGGCATATATTTTAATTAACTATTCACATTGGACGTCAATTAACTATATACACATTCAGAAATATTATATATATATATATATATATATATATATATATATATATATTATACTTTAAACGGATATGACTTGATATGACAAACGTAGGCTATATATAAAATAAGAAATTCCAGTCTGTATGTCAGTATGTATGTTATCTATCTATCTATCCATCCATCCATCCATCCATCCATCCATCTATTTGATATCTGTCTTTCTGCATATCTATCGATATTCAACTTAAAACTGTGATATAGTTTGCTTGCACTATAACATACATAGGAAACATTTGGTTAAGATGCGTTCTTTCCTAGACAGTCGCCAAAATTCTCAAAAAATTGACAGAGAACAGACCAGTGCTGGACTACGGCAGTCTGAACGTCGTGCTGGTCAGCCTGGAAAGACTGGTGAGCAACATTCAGAATGACATCACCGACTTGGTGAGTACAGAGAGAGATAGGGGGGGATAAGGATAATATAAACAGAAAGAGGTAAAAGTGAAGAGAGAGACAGAAAGAGACAGTAGATTACGGTTTCTAGACATTGCTCCTCCCCAAAATAATTTTTTACTGCTCGTACCATCACCTTCACATTACATACAAACATACATACATGTATTTATATACCATATATTTACAGCAGAGTAATTGCGGAATATATACCTGTACCGGGAATTCCCTTACTGCTCTCGACCGCCTTTCTATGTAACTTAGTAATCGACTAAAACAGGAGTTTCCCAAAACGCAGTATTATTTCATGCTATTAATATAGAATTTCATTTTGTTCTGTTATTTTTCCCTCAGATACGAGCTCACACGTTACTGTCCAAAATAGTTGACCTACATACGCGAGCTCCGAACTTCGCAGAAAATGACTACATTCTCAATAAGTAAGTCATTCTTTCTTAAATCTCTCATACCCTCTTGGTAAAGTGAGTCATTCATTCTTTATTTAATTTCCTTTGTAATTTCTTTGCTGCAACAAGTAATTCATTCTTTCTTTGATTACCCTCATATCTTCTTACTCCAAGAACTTTATGCCATTTTTTGGTGGTATTTGATAAAGTGAACGTATTTTTTACTAGTTATATATATTTTTTTTATAATAATAATGATTAACTCTAAAGTCATCAAAATTATTGGTTCCCCGACCCCCTGGCCGCGGACCGGTACCGGTGCGTGGAAGGAATGTTACTGGGCACCCAAAAAACTTTAAATTATTTCCTTTTTTATATTCATCTATCTCGTGATTGTGCGACTTTCCATGGACGAGAAATAATCAACGCCCCTCCGCCGCCCCCTTCCAATGGGCCGCAGTGTAATTCTAAAGCGCTGGCCGGTCCGTGGCGAGAAAAAGGTTGGGGACCACTGATATAAATCATAATTATGCAAACCTTTGCAATGCGCGACCCACCAAGAAACAAAAATCGTTATTTATTTTTTGATCCACCTGTTTAGAAATATTGAAAATAAAAAAAAAATGCATGAAAGATAGAAAAGCTGAGAATAAATATTTGGATAATCAATTAAGATATTGTCATAAATATTTTGATAACCAATTAAGATATTGTCATAAATATTTGGATAATCAATTAAGATATTGTCATAAATATTTTGATAATCAATTAAGATATTGTTATAAATATTTTGATAATCAATTAAGATATTGTCGTAGACATTTTGATAATAAATTAAGATATTGTCATAAATATTTGGATAATCAATTAATATATTGTCATAAATATTTGGATAATCAATTAAGATATTGTCATAAATATTTTGATAATCAATTAAGATATTGTCATAAATATTTTGATAATCAATTAAGATATTGTCATAAACATTTTGATAATCAATTAAGATATTGTCATAAATATTTTGATAATCAATTAAGATATTGTCATAAATATTTGGATAATCAATTAAGATATTGTCATAAATATTTGGATAATCAATTTAAATTTTATCGTAAATATTTTGATAATCAATTAAGATATTGTCATAAATATTTGGATAATCAATTTAGATTTTGTCATCAATTTTACCGACTCACACTTTGAGAATCACTGATCTGAAAAAAAATAATGCAAAAAAAAAAAAAACCCAAGGTGACTATGTGACTATGTGTGCTGGGAGTTTTCTGAAGTAAACAGCGGTCGCACTTCACTTAGTCCCTCATACACGGAAAATGAATTGCATAATTTTTTTTGTTTTATCGGTTAACGACTAGAAATAATTATATTTTTTTCAAATAAAGGTGACTCAGATTTGTGCTTGCATGTGTCTTGCATGTGTCTTTAATCTGTCGCCAGGTATGAATTACACGTGATTGACCTCCTGATTCAAGTTTACCTGAAGCTTCGACAAAGCAACCGTCTACCAACCGGTCCGGAAGTATGGTTTGTTTAGAATTACTTATTAATTGAACTATAAGTAAACAGGATTCCGAAAGAAATGAACAAAACACAGCACCAACCATGATGCAGATTAAGTTATTCCTAGAGAGAGGATTACATTAAAAGGCTGCTAAATTGTTAGTGGGGGTGTGGGAGGAAGGGGAGGGGTGAGGGGAGGGGGCTGGTGGTCGTTCAGCTGAAAGTTCGACTGTCGGCGTGTGGATCTCGGGTTTTGATGTTTTAGGTCGTAGCCAGGCCCACCGACAGAAATCTCGGGCACCTGGGCAGGGCTGTCACGCCCCCCCCCCGTGCTGATAATAATATTTTCAAGAGTTGATTGGCCAGCTCAGTCCGGGTCCCTAAAACTCGCCCTCTCCCCTCGGCGGCACTGGGCGTAGCTGAAGTTTATTCGATGTCCCCCGTGTTGCCTCCATGCCCAATACACTTCAAAATAACTTGCTCGTTAAGTGTTTTTTTTTACGATCTTAGATACAAAACATATAGTGCAGATGTGCACAACCTTTTCACACGATGTATGCATAAAGTATTTCATTCTATTAAAAAACGGCTGCTATATTGATTTGTATCAAAATGTTAGTGAAGAAATGTAGAATAGAGAATTGTTTGTTACCTCCTGTACGGCCTCAGGCTTTCAGCCCCGTAGAGTGAAAAGTCTACAGGAGGGGCTAGGAATTCTACAACAGGGGCCAGGCAACAGCAGGGGGGCAGGTAATACATTTTACTAAGTGGAACAAATACGCAGAGGGGGCCAGACAAAACGAAGGGGGGCCCGCCCCCCTGGCCCACCCCCCGCACGCTACGGGCCTGCAGGCTTTGCGCCCCTGATCCAGTAAGATTCTTCACGCTCCTTTAAACTTATTGTCTCCTTGAGAGGTTATCACGTTATCAGCCGCTAATGGCCGTGAACAGGTTGCCAGACAGGCATAGAAATAGATGAAACTATACATGTATTGATTTAATGATACGTAAACGTACAGGCAGATATAAACTGAAATTTGAGTCCCCTTTTCTCATGCAGATGATCATATTATCTGAAGGAATCATGCAGACACTGGACGACATTCTCACACTTATTGTTGAGAAGAAGGCTAAGGTAAGGGAGATAATTGAGAGACGAGAGTAGTTCATGTTTTGATATTTGAACATGTTTAATCTATACCTGCTGATCTATCTATCTATCTATCTATCTATCTATCTATCTATCTATCTATCTATCTATCTATCTATCTATCTATCTATCTATCTATCTATCTATCTATCTATCTATCTATCTATCTATCTATCTATCTATCTATCTATCTATCTATCTATCTATCTATCTATCTATCTGTCTGTCTGTCTGTTTGTCTGTCTGTCTGTCTGTCTGTCTGTCTATCTATCTATCTATCTATCTATCTATCTGTCTGTCTAATCAATTCAATAATTCTTTTCGATATCATCTGATTGCTACTCTTTTTTTCTCTCGTCCAGAACAAATCTTAATGAAAATTAGCATCCGAACGATATTGTTGAGCCAATTCGTATAAATATTTCTTCAGCTGCTTTGGAACTCGTACAATATTTGCGCTCGTCAAGTTTCTATGCACATTTCCCCATCTTTAGTACTATCTGTATACATGCACTGTGTGAGCATAATCTTTGTGAGGTGATGATTTGAATGGTTTCAATGCTGAAACCCATCTTTCTATTTTGTTTAATTCAGTATCAGATTCTCTATCATTTCCTTAAATTCCGGCGGGTAAAAAATAATCAATGCAAAATTGAGCCAGTGACAAAAGGGGGAATTATTGTTCCATGTCCATTAGAAACCAATGGCTCAAAATATTTAAGTTCACTTAGTCCTAATGGGCCATCGGGGCAGATGAAGTGTAGCATTCATCTGTATCTCTAACCTCAGCATATGAAGGGATTGTGTGACTTAGCACAACGCCCAGCCGCATCTACTTCCCCAACTTAAGTCATATACCCACTTAAAGCCGTGCGGACTTGCCGGATGTCTTTGTAACAAATTACTTCTGGAAAAAAAAATCCATGGTTCTCACCGAGGATCAAACCGATGACTTTTAAGGTCAAAAGTCGAGTATCTACACCACTCGGCCATCCGCCCCTCGAAGTATTTAAACTTCAATCACATTTACAAAGAATCTCAAATCTGAGAGTACCCCATGATTATGTATACAAAATTGAATTTCACTATATATAGGCTTGCCATACGTCCCGGTTTGGCCGGGACAGCCCCGGATATACTGGGTTGTCCCGGTGTCCCGCCCGGTTGTTGAAATTGTCCCGGTTTAGATTCAGGGCACAGTTTCTTGGAAATAATTGAGCAAAATTATTAGATCAGAGAATGATTAATCTGCTCTTGTGTGATCAGTAACATTTTGGTATGTAACACAGTAATACAAATTTACAGAAGTGAAAAATACGAGTGGTACAACAAGAAGAAAACTGTTTTGTTTTGTAAAAATATCATGTTTGTGTACCATTATGAATAAAATAACAAAGATTATCTATTCTATATTTTAAGTGTTTTTTACATTACTGTTTTCATACCACCCCCCCCCCGAACCGACATCCCTAAACCTAAAGTAAAAAAGACAGAACTGTCCCGGTTGGTCCGTGAAAAAATATGGCAACCCTAACTATATATATATATACATGGGCGTATTCATGGGGGGGGGGGCGAGGGGGGCATTTGCTCCCCCCCCCTTACATTTAAAAAAAATGTCATAAAGTTGTTATTTGCCCCCCCCCCTGGAACATTTTTGCCCCCCCCCGGAAAAATTCCTAGCGACGCCCATATATATATATATATATATATATATATATATAATTCTAGGGCTATCCGGACGTCCTGCATTATAAACTCATCAACTCACACTCTTTCGTCACCTGGGTGGACTGCTCACAGAAAAAGACAATACTGATGGACCTGAAGACAGTATCACTAAACATGGACATGAGGCTCTTCTTCAGCGCCGTCAACTTGTTCTCCCTGGACCCGTTTCTCAATATTGGGGTGAGTGTTTTGCTACGGACATAGTGGGTGTTACCGTATAGTGGGGGAAAGGGAGTAACCGCATATTGGGGGCTACCACATAGTTGGGGTTACAGCATAGTTGGGGTTACCGCATATTGGGGGTTACCGCATAGTGGGGGTTACCACATAGTTGAGTGTTACCGCATAGTGGGGGTTACCGCATAGTGGGTGTTACCGCATAGTTGGGGGTTACCGCATAGTTGAGGGTTACCGCATAGTTGAGGGTTACCGCATAGCTGAGGATTACCTCATAGTGGGTGTTAACGCACAGTTGGGGTTACCGCATAGTGGGTGTTACCGCACAG
This sequence comes from Bulinus truncatus, assembly GCA_021962125.1. NCBI lineage: Eukaryota > Metazoa > Mollusca > Gastropoda > Planorbidae > Bulinus > Bulinus truncatus. The sequence goes on from JAGDYQ010000035.1 coordinate 4,280,334, forward strand.
TTGGGGTTACCGCACAGTTGGGGGTTACCGCATAGTTGAGGGTTACCGCATAGTTGAGGGTTACCGCAAAGTGGGTGTTACCGCACAGTTGCGGTTACCGCATAGTGGGTGTTACCGCACAGTTGGGGTTACCGCATAGTGGGTGTTACCGCAAAGTTGAGGGTTACCGCATAGTTGGGGGTTACCGCATAGTTGGGGGTTACGGCATAGTTGAGGGTTACCGCATAGTTGAGGGTTACCGCATAGTTGAGGGTTACCGCATAGTGGGTGTTACCCCACATTTGGGGTTACCGCATAGTGGGTGTTACCGCACAGTGGGGTTACCGCATAGTGGGGGATACCGCATAGTTGTGGGTTACCGCATAGTTGAGGGTTACCGCATAGTGGGTGTTACCGCACAGTTGGGGTTACCGCATAGTGGGTGTTACCGCATAGTTAAGGGTTACCGCATAGTTGGGGGTTACCGCATAGTTGAGGGTTACCGCATAGTTGGTGTTACCGCACAGTTGGGGTTACCGCATAGTGGGGGTTACCGCATAGTTGAGGGTTACCGCATAGTTGAGGATTACCTCATAGTGGGTGTTACCGCACAGTTGGGGTTACCGCACAGTGGGTGTTACCGCACAGTGGGGGTTACAGCATAGTGGGGGATACCGCATAGTTGAGGGTTACCGCATAGTTGAGGGTTACCGCATAGTGGGTGTTACCGCATAGTTGGGGGTTACCGCATAGTTGAGGGTTACCGCATAGTTGAGGGTTACCGCATAGTTGAGGATTACCTCATAGTGGGTGTTACCGCACAGTTGGGGTTACCGCATAGTGGGTGTTACCGCACAGTGGGGGTTACCGCATAGTGGGGGATACCGCATAGTTGAGGGTTACCGCATAGTTGAGGGTTACCGCATAGTGGGTGTTACCGCATAGTTGGGGGTTACCGCATAGTTGAGGGTTACCGCATAGTTGAGGGTTACCGCATAGTTGAGGATTACCTCATAGTGGGTGTTACCGCACAGTTGGGGTTACCGCACAGTTGGGGTTACCGCATAGTTGGGGGTTACCGCATAGTTGATGGTTACCGCATAGCTGAGGGTTACCGCATAGTTGAGGGTTACCGCATAGTGGGTGTTACCGCACAGTTGGGGTTACCGCATAGTGGGGGTTACCGCATAGTTGAGGGTTACCGCATAGTTGAGGGTTACCGCATAGTTGAGGGTTACCGCATAGTTGAGGGTTAATGCATAGTTGAGGGTTACCGCATAGTGGGGGTTACCGCACAGTTGCGGTTACCGCATAGTGGGTGTTACCGCAAAGTTGAGGGTTACCGCATAGTTGGGGGTTACCGCATAGTTGAGGGTTACCGCATAGTTGAGGGTTACCGCATAGTTGATGTTTACCGCATAGTGGGTGTTACCGCACAGTTGGGGTTACCGCATAGTGGGTGTTACCGCACAGTTGGGGTTACCGCATAGTGGGGGTTACCGCATAGTTGGGGGTTACCGCATAGTTGAGGGTTACCGCATAGTTGAGGGTTACCGCATAGTTGGTGTTACCGCACAGTTGGGGTTACCGCATAGTGGGGGTTACCGCATAGTTGAGGGTTACCACATAGTGGGGATTACCGCATAGTGGGTGTTACCGCACAGTTGGGGTTACCGCATAGTGGGGGTTACCGCACAGTTGGGGTTACCGCATAGTGGGGGTTATCGCATAGTGGGGGCGTTACCGCATATTTGGGGTTACTGTATAGTGGGGGTTACCGCATAGTGGGGGTTACCGCATAGTGTGGGTTACCACATATGGACCTCTATAATAAAGTTTCCCGTTCCAGTACGAATAGCTACCACTCGAGTTGGCTGACCTTTCATTGACGCCACATATTCACTCCTTTGGTCGATTTGACGTTTTTTTTTTTATTTTACCCTTTGCACCACTGGTTGGAACTGCGATGGCCCAGCATCAAGGCAGAGACAGACATATAGTCGTGAGTGTCTGGGGCTTGAAGCCGTCGACACGCTGATCGTTCCCCAGCTAGTCACCATTCTATCAAATCTTTTCAATCATTGCCGACTGATCTATCTATCCATCCATCCATCCATTCATCCATCCATCCATCCATCCATCCATCCATCCATCCATCCATCCATCCATTCATCCATCCATCCATCCATCCATAAGTATATTAACAGGTCATTCCGTTTATGAAAAGAACACATTTACATTGAAAACTGTTTCTCTCTTCCCGTATACCAGGTAAAAAGAATAATATATATACAAGCGATTTAGGCTCTGCGTTAAATCGAAAATAAAGAATTAATACAACAGTATTCCAGTTTAAAATACAATCATGAAAAAATTGGATCTGCCCGAAACCAAAAATAACCTAATCTACCAATCAAGCCAAAGGGGATATAATAAGCAAACTACTGAAAAGATTTTGCAGGGTACAGCTAGTAATGTATATTACAATTAAACCATTGTCCAGTACAGTGGTGCTCAATAATGTAGGTCGTAGAACACTATTCATTGAAACTGTTTTTTCATGGAATACTTTCAGTGCTTTGGCTATGTACTGATTATTTCTAGGACCATGGATAGAGAATAAATGTCTGGTTGAAAGTATCATAAATTTATTTACAACAATACGTAAATAGCACGTATGGTACTATTGCTTGCAAAGTTCAATGTAAAATTTTGGATACAATAATAACTAAGCAACTACTACATCATCGCATTACATCCCTCCCACCAACCCCAGGTGTATACTTCTATTTGTACTATATAAGGCGCCAAAGCTTAAAGCTTATATATATATATATATATATATTTATATATATATTTCTTCAACCTTAGTCTAACTCACCCCCCACCCACAACCCCCATTAGTCAAATACCTCTAGTTGACCTATGTAAGTCATTAAAATTCAATTGTGTTTTTCTATCTCTCTTTCTTTCTCTCTCTCCCCCCCCCCCGTCCCCACCCCCATTAGGCGTACACTTCCAGCTGGTCCCCCATGCCCGACCGTATAGACGACATAAAGATTCACTTGCCCCTCCTCGTAGTCAACATTCGTCAGAAGCAGCCGACACAGTACGCACTCAGCGAGTTCGTCCCTGACCTGTATGACATACGGTTCAAAACTGACCTCAGCGGTAAGTGTTGTTTTCTATCTAGCGCCCTATACCCTCTCCCGCCCCGGGGCGTCATGGTACTATACAAACCAATGTAGTATTATTCTATTCATTGTTTGCTGGTTTTTTATAATCTTCTTTGGAGCGAAGTTCTTTGAAAACAAGACACGATCAAAACTGAGTTTTCAAAACTAACCTTTTTTTTTGTTAATAAATATTTTTTTAAAACTTTGCAATGCACGCGTGTGTACTATTCTTTTGACCTAACTGTGCAAGAACAGATCTTAATCGGAAACATGGTAACGCAAGGGAAGTAGCCCATTTATTAGTGCCGTTCGTAATAGTTAATCACGGTTATATCCCTTAATTAGTTATTGTTTAAAAAAACAACAAAAAACAACTTTAATTGAAGGCAAAATTTACTACCGAATCATGCATCGTAATGGAGCAATAATATGTATTCAAAATGTCAAGAAAATCTATCAATAAAAAGTGCCTCAAAAATCGATGACAATTTTTTTTTCATACATAAATAAAAAAAAAAAAATTTGCAGTTAAGAAAACGGTTAGGTTTTGTGTTTCTAAAATAAAATGACGTCACGAAGATGAACTTAAATGTACATTCTTATGCAGAATTTTAGCGAACAAAAAAATGTCAGTCTTATTAATTTATGCGACAAGTCCTCAACCCCGTGCCGCGGACCGGAACCGGGCGTAAATTCAATGGTACTGGGCCTCCCAAAAAAAAAAAACCATTAAATTATTTCCTTTTTATTTACTGTGGTGTATTTCTCTCGGGACAGTTGCGACTTTCCGTGGACGAGAGGTTAAACCAACAGCTGAACGGCTGTGAGAGGCACTGGTTTTGTAAATCAAAACAATCTGAAATGTAAATAATGAACGTCCCCCGTGTCGCTGACCACTCTCCCCTAGCGGGCCGCGGTGAAAATTATCAAACGTTGACCGGTACGAGGCGAGAAAAAGGTTGGGTACCACTGATCTATATATAATGAATTTGCCAAAAAAACTTGAGTATATTTTTAAAATCCTTATCAAAATAATATTTTAGCTCCAGCTTAGGTTTGATATAATTCGTAACAATTTCCCCCAAACTTTTTTTTTTAAAACTATATGTAGTTTTTTTATAGTGTGTGTTGACAGGTTTATTTTTTACTTTTATTTCCTGTCTCATATCTTCCCAGCTGCCGCAAGTAAAAATTATTTCTATCGTATCAAAATGTACGATGCGGTACAGACAGGGACAAATACCAAAACATTTTCAGACAGCGACTGTGTTCTCATAAAGGTAAACTACTCTTGTTTGTATTTCTTTGCCGACTGAACTTGCTTAACTCCTCTTGTTTTGTCTTCAGTCCTTAAACGTTGTCACAAAGTCTAAATTAGTTTCACCGTGTCGTACACATGCAGGGGCGTAGGAAGGGTACCGTGGATTTTGTGGCCGAAAAAGGCCGAATATCTAAGTAGGAACTCCGAAAGAGAGCTGTTATATGTTAATCCACTTTTCAGATTAGGGGTGGGGGTTGTGGAGGGCGCCAAATAAAATTTAACTAGCACAGGGCGCCAAAAAAAAAACAACTGGCTACAAGCCATGGTTTGGCTTTGTGTATCATCATTTATCCTACATCAGAATATTTGGCACCTTTAAGACGTCCCAAACATTTTAGAATGAATAATAACATTGTATAATAATGCACTATTGCTATTTCAGGATTTTTGTTTTGTTGTAGCTTTGTAAGATTCATAAAGCTCATAAATAAAAGGTCACAGAGAAACTGTTCACGAGTTCTCAAGTTAAAACTATTTTCGATTCAGGGCAGGCCTTAGGCCGATTTGACCGATTTGGGCCCTGCGCCTGGCATGTGCCCCGAAATTTACATTTAGCATATCACTATCAGTCATGGCTCTTGTCACAGGCTAGTAGAGGGGCCTCGCCAGCATCCGTTAAATGGGGCCCCGCATTTCGTAAAGCCGGCTCTGCTTCAATATACATTAAGGCCTATCTCTCTCTCTCTCTCTCTCTCTCTCTCTCTCTATATATATATATATATATATATATATATATATATATATATATATTAGAGCTGCTGTTCGATTAAAAAAATTGATCGCAATTAACGCATGATTAAAATTTTTATCGCAAATTAACGCACATTTTAATCGACACAATATAATACATTTGTTTGTACTCAAACTAGTCGTACATATCCCCCTCCACTTCCCATCGAATGTATCCCATATGTGCCTTTCCTTCATAAAATAATAATATAGCAAGAAAGTATTTGCTCCCTTGTTGTTAACGCGGGTTTTTTTTTATAACCCCCCCCCCCTTTGCCCATCCCAGTTTCATTTTAGACACAGCTGCAGAAAGATTACGTCACTTACCAACCACAAGTTACATTGTTTCAAAGCCATGACACTTGTCAATCAAACTATAACACGTGCAGATGTTCACTAATTGTATCATTCAGGGTCATATGTGTGAATTAAGAAATGGCAATCCTATTGTTTCATGGTCTTATCGCTACTATGATTTTATGCAAACGTGACAAACGGGGTCTTTTTTTTTCTTGTTTTTTTTGTTTAAATCTCGTCTGATCTGGTTATAGAATAGGGTTATTTACTGATTTTTTTTATTTCATCTGCAACTCTGAAATAAACAGCTTTTGGGTAAAATTTAACGCATTTAGGTGTTTGTGTTAAAAATGTAATCGCATTTTTTAACGCATTAATTACGCTTTAATTGCAGTAAATCAACAGCCATATATAAAATTTAACTCAGTATCACAATTATTATGAAAAATACAACCACTGTCTCGGGTACAGATGTATTATTAGTTCAGCTGTTGCAGACGAGCAAGATAATATACTATCAAAATACGATACAAAATTATGCGCAAAAAAATTATACACAATTTCTAGATTCTCGTTATTTTGATCTAATCATAAACGGGTTCATTATACCTTCAACAATACACTATAGTACCTCCACCAATACACTACAGTATATAATGTTAACTAGTGAATGAAAGTTTTATCTTTTTACACTGACAGGGAAGGGAGCAGGAGGTTTACTTGTCGAAGGGCTAAATAACCAAAACATCTTCATTATATATTACAAGTGGGGCTTCAGTCAACATACCTGAGGGTGAGGTTATGTGCGAATTGCGGCAGGGTGGGTGTGGTAGATCTACTCAATAAGTGAACAGACCTTAAACTTCAAATGGTTGAGTGAAATTCTGTTATTTATCGATTTGGTGAACTTTCCGCATTTGGTCAAATTAACGCATTTAAGTGTTGCGTTAAAAATTTTAATCGCAAATTTTTTTTGCCGCGTTAATCGCAAATTAACGCAGTTTAATCAGCTGCCCTAATATATATACATATATATATATATATTTATATATATATGTATATATATATATATATATATATATATATATATATATAGAGAGAGAGAGAGAGAGAGATAGATAGATAGATAGATAGATAGATAGATAGATAGATAGATAGATAGATAGATAGATAGATAGATAGATAGATAGATAGATAGATAGATAGATAGATAGATAGATAGATAGATAGATAGATATCAAAGATAGACTAAAATTAAATATATTTCTATGTTAAACTGTTTAGGAATTTTTCAAAATAAACAATTGCCCCGTGTATTCTCTGATCCTCTCGGTTAACAATTTCACGACCTGCACATTTTTGACCAGCTAGCCATGTCAAAGGATTTCTCCACCGTGCTGCGAGTCAGAAGTGAGATTGGCCTGAAGCTGCAGGTCAGAATACTATTGGCCAAGTCCGTCCACGACGTCCTGAACATCATGCACGAGTCGCCGCTGGTGCTGCCCAGAGAGGTGGAGTCGAACGACAGTAAAAGTGCCTCCATCAACGAGGATGTTGTGTTTCTACCGAAGTTGACGCTGGTAAGCATGGTTCGTCACCAGATAGCTGTGGTGGTGGGCTCTTGATCGCCTGGCGTTGTGCCCCGATAACAGCGCCAGACTTCAAACGCCCCCGTCCGATGCAATGATCTCCTATGAAATGACTTTAGCTATGAGGGCAGGTGTTTGGAACCAATGTTATAGACTTTCAGGGGTCGAATTCTACTTGAAGGCAGCCCTGCGAGAAGTCAAAAAAACAACGTTGACTCAGAATGCCAGGATGTTGCCTAATATGTATTTCAGTTGTTGATTTCTAAGCAGTGAAAGTCAAGTTGTAGCTTTTATGTACACTTGCGATTTCCAGGCTGTGATCCCCGGCGGGTCCAGGATAAGAATAAATAAAATAATAAGACATTCATAGTAGCTATTTAATTGTTGAACAGTGGGTTTGCTCAAAGAGGCGCAGATATAAACATGCTTTTCCAGATGGGACACATCAATTTTTTGTGTTTATGTCCTTTTAAATGAGAAAGTAAAATAAAACTACTTGACGAAAACAGTTGGGGGGGGGGGTATGATCGATTTTATACGCCCTATGCAGTTTAAACATTTAATGAATTACCATAGTTTAAATCTCTATTACATCTGTATTACAAAGCCCATTTTTTTCATACTCCATCCTCAATATACTAATATTTGTATTATAATACAGATATTGATTTCATTTTTTATAAAAAAAAAAAAATTCAATGTTTAATCATTTAGTACCGAACAGATCTGAATCTATCAGAGACCTAAAAGGTACTTTTGCCAAGACGGGCTAATATCTTTCAAAGTCTTAGGGCCTAGGGCCCCTTAAGGATCTACGAATGGCTTCCCCAGGAAGATCTAAGAATGGCTCCCCAGGAAGATCTAAGAATGGCTCTCCAGAAAGGTCTAAGAATGGCTCCCCAGAAATATCTAAGAATGGCTCCCCAGAAAGATCTAAGAATGGCTCCCCAGAAAGATCTAAGAATGGCTTCCCAGGAAGATCTAAGAATGGCTCCCCAGAAAGATCTAAGAATGGCTCCCCAGAAAGATCTAAGAATGGCTCCCCTGGAAGATCTAAGAATGGCTCCCCAGAAAGATCTAAGAATGGCTCTCCAGGAAGGTCTAAGAATGGCTCCCAAGAAAGATCTAAGAATGGCTCCCCAGGAAGATCTAAGAATGGCTCCCCAGAAATATCTAAGAATGGCTCCCCAGAAAGATCTAAGAATGGCTCCCCAGAAAGATCTAAGAATAGCTCCCCTGGAAGATCTAAAAATGGCTCCCCAGAAAGATCTAAGAATGGCTCTCCAGGAAGGTCTAAGAATGGCTCCCAAGAAAGATCTAAGAATGGCTCCCCAGAAAGATCTAAGAATGGCTCCCCAGGAAGATCTAAGAATGGATCCCCAGAAAGATCTAAGAATGGCTCCCCAGAAAGATCTAAGAATGGCTCCCCTGGAAGATCTAAGAATGGCTCCCCAGAAAGATCTAAGAATGGCTCTCCAGGAAGGTCTAAGAATGGCTCCCCAGAAAGATCTAAGAATGGCTCCCCAGGAAAATCTAAGAATGGCTCCCCAGAAAAATCTAAGAATGGCTCTCCAGGAAGGTCTAAGAATGGCTCCCCAGAAAGATCTAAGAATGGCTCCCCAGAAAGATCTAAGAATGGCTCCCCTGGAAGATCTAAGAATGGCTCCCCAGAAAGATCTAAGAATGGCTCTCCAGGAAGGTCTAAGAATGGCTCCCCAGAAAGATCTAAGAATGGCTCCCCAGGAAGATCTAAGAATGGCTCCCCAGAAATATCTAAGAATGGCTCCCCAGAAATATCTAAGAATGGCTCCCCAGAAAGATCTAAGAATAGCTCCCCTGGAAGATCTAAGAATGGCTCCCCAGAAAGATCTAAGAATGGCTCTCCAGGAAGGTCTAAGAATGGCTCCCAAGAAAGATCTAAGAATGGCTCCCCAGGAAGATCTAAGAATGGCTCCCCAGAAATATCTAAGAATGGCTCCCCAGAAAATCTAAGAATGGCTCCCCAGAAAGATCTAAGAATAGCTCCCCTGGAAGATCTAAGAATGGCTCCCCAGAAAGATCTAAGAATGGCTCTCCAGGAAGGTCTAAGAATGGCTCCCCAGGAAGATCTAAGAATGGCTCTCCAGAAAGGTCTAAGAATGGCTCCCCAGAAATATCTAAGAATGGCTCCCCAGAAAGATCTAAGAATGGCTCCCCAGAAAGATCTAAGAATGGCTTCCCAGGAAGATCTAAGAATGGCTCCCCAGAAAGATCTAAGAATGGCTCCCCAGAAAGATCTAAGAATGGCTCCCCTGGAAGATCTAAGAATGGCTCCCCAGAAAGATCTAAGAATGGCTCTCCAGGAAGGTCTAAGAATGGCTCCCAAGAAAGATCTAAGAATGGCTCCCCAGGAAGATCTAAGAATGGCTCCCCAGAAATATCTAAGAATGGCTCCCCAGAAAGATCTAAGAATGGCTCCCCAGAAAGATCTAAGAATAGCTCCCCTGGAAGATCTAAGAATGGCTCCCCAGAAAGATCTAAGAATGGCTCTCCAGGAAGGTCTAAGAATGGCTCCCAAGAAAGATCTAAGAATGGCTCCCCAGAAAGATCTAAGAATGGCTCCCCAGGAAGATCTAAGAATGGATCCCCAGAAAGATCTAAGAATGGCTCCCCAGAAAGATCTAAGAATGGCTCCCCTGGAAGATCTAAGAATGGCTACCCAGAAAGATCTAAGAATGGCTCTCCAGGAAGGTCTAAGAATGGCTCCCCAGAAAGATCTAAGAATGGCTCCCCAGGAAAATCTAAGAATGGCTCCCCAGAAAAATCTAAGAATGGCTCTCCAGGAAGGTCTAAGAATGGCTCCCCAGAAAGATCTAAGAATGGCTCCCCAGAAAGATCTAAGAATGGCTCCCCTGGAAGATCTAAGAATGGCTCCCAGAAAGATCTAAGAATGGCTCTCCAGGAAGGTCTAAGAATGGCTCCCCAGAAAGATCTAAGAATGGCTCCCCAGGAAGATCTAAGAATGGCTCCCCAGAAATATCTAAGAATGGCTCCCAGAAATATCTAAGAATGGCTCCCCAGAAAGATCTAAGAATAGCTCCCCTGGAAGATCTAAGAATGGCTCCCCAGAAAGATCTAAGAATGGCTCTCCAGGAAGGTCTAAGAATGGCTCCCAAGAAAGATCTAAGAATGGCTCCCCAGGAAGATCTAAGAATGGCTCCCCAGAAAGATCTAAGAATGGCTCCCCAGAAATATCTAAGAATGGCTCCCCAGAAAGATCTAAGAATAGCTCCCCTGGAAGATCTAAGAATGGCTCCCCAGAAAGATCTAAGAATGGCTCTCCAGGAAGGTCTAAGAATGGCTCCCCAGAAAGATCTAAGAATGGCTCCCCAGGAAGATCTAAGAATGGCTCCCCAGAAATATCTAAGAATGGCTCCCCAGAAAGATCTAAGAATGGCTCCCCTGGAAGATCTAAGAATGGCTCCCCAGAAAGATCTAAGAATGGCTCTCCAGGAAGGTCTAAGAATGGCTCCCCAGAAAGATCTAAGAATGGCTCCCCAGAAAATCTAAGAATGGCTCCCCAGAAAAATCTAAGAATGGCTCTCCAGGAAGGTCTAAGAATGGCTCCCCAGAAAGATCTAAGAATGGCTTCCCAGAAGGATGTAAGAATGGCTATCCATAAAGATCTAAGAATGCCTCTGATTGGAAGGCTCGTGACATAAATTCAAAGCCTTTCACAGATCCAATGATCTTAACATGTCTTAACACTGTTTTTTCCACAGGAACAAGATTACAAGCTGTCCGGTGGTGCCTACTACATGGTTGTAAGTAAACTGCCAGCACAGAACTATTCCAGCGTGACCAACTACTCAGAGAAAAAGGACACGTCGGTCGTGACCATCAACTGCTTCCAGTTGTCTTGCACTCGGTGGAATTTTTACGATAATCTGTGGACATCCCAGTTCTGTAGAGTACGTAGACTTCATGAGCTAACTTGTAACATAAGTCAGACAAGCTTACTTGTAATTCTAGCAAAATTTTAACATAATCCGAATAGCTTCATTTGTAACTTAACTTAGTTATCTGGCCTGTAACGTAGCTTAATTAGCTAGCCTGTAACGTAGCTTAATTAGTTAGCTTGTAACGTAACTTAATTAGCTAGCTTGTAATTAGCTAACTTGTAATGTAACTTAACTAACTTAATTATAACTTAACTTATTTAGCTAAATTGTAACTTAACTCGATTAGCGAGCTTGTAACCTAACCAACTTTGTTTGTTTTTTTATTTCTAGTAATTAATTTAAACAAGTATTAAAGTAATTTAGTTTCTAATTTTCGTTATAATTTAACTTCTAATACACAGTAATTTTATCTTTAATAATGTGTGAAGCGGTCATCTTTTCTAATTATCGCTAATTATATTTAACTTGTAGCTTGTTCAAATTAATTTTACTATTATTTACGTAAAGTAATTTAAATACTTTTTTTTTTTAAATGCAATATAGCATCAGATTTAAGTAAAGTAACACAGGTTATTATTATTATAGAAAGTAATATGACGTCTAAAACTTTAAAAAAAAAATATTTACCCTCAAATGTTTCCCCATTTTAGTACAGCTTTACGAAGGCTAAGTAGATGGAACATTTGCTTTTATGTCCAGTCACAAGAGTCTTATTTCCTGATGTAGAATTCAAGTTGACAGTTATGAAATATACGTAATTTGTATATTTCTGATATATCAGCTCAGTAAAGTAGAGTTTTCAACTCTGTAAAGCACAAGACAAATTAGTTTTATTTACTCTTTAACTCAGATCTTATGGATACATTTCTTTAAGAAATGAACTGATGAGAATCAAATATTAAACTTGAGTTAAAGATTTATTTTAAGACTTCTTCAGTTTTATTTAACCCATGTAAAAATTCGTTATTTTTTCTGTCTGTCGATCGTTTAACACCTGTATTAATGTTTCATTACTTGACCATTGTCAAATGTCAATATCAGTGTCAAAGCCAATGTCTATGTCAATGTCAGTGTCAATGTCAGTGTCAATGGCAATGTTTATGTCAAAGTCAATGTCAGTGTCGGTGTCAATGTCAATGTCAATGTCAGTGTCAGTGGATATTTTCTGTTTCAGGCAACCCCCTATACTGTGGGCACCACGCCGATGGTTAACTGCATCTGTGACGGAGGGAGGGTGTTCTCTGGTGGCAGCAGCCCTTGTGCCGGAGACCGAATGGTTAACTGGTAATAGAGTAAACAACCCGCTCTCCTTAACTAACAACCCGCTCTCCTTAACTAACAACCCGCTCTCCTTAACTTAACAACCAGCTCTCCTTAACTAAATAACCCTCTCTTCTTAACTTAACAACCCGCTCTCCTCAAGTAAACAACCCGGTCTCCTTTACTTAACAACCCTCTCTTCTTAACTAAACAACCCGCTCTCCTTGACTTAACAACCCTCTCTCCTTAAAGAAACAACCCTCTCTTCTTATCTTAACAACCCGCTCTACTCAACTAAACAACCCTCTCTTCTTAACTTAACAACACGCTCTACTCAATTAAACAACCCGCTCTCCTTAACTAAATAACCCTCTCTTCTTAACTTAACAACCCGCTCTCCTCAAGTAAACAACCTGATCTCCTTTACTTAACAACCCTCTCTTCTTAACTAAACAACCCGCTCTACTTAACTAAACAACCCTCTCTACTTAACTAAACAACCCACTCTACTTAACTAAACAACCCGCTCTACTTAACTAAAGAACCCTCTCTACTTAACTAAACAACCCGCTCTACTTAACTAAACAACCCGCTCTACTTAACTAAACAACCAACTCAACTAAACAACCCGCTCTCCTTAACTAAACAACAAGCTCATCTTAACTAGATGACATGCTTTCTTAACTAAACAAGCTGACCTTATCTTCACAACCTGTTCTTACTTACCAAACAAAATACTCTCCTTATCTGGACGACCTACTCTCCTTAAAGTAACCTGCTCTCATTGACTAAATGGTAATGGCTGGACATGGTCAAAGATGTGTAATCATGTCATCCTTACAGGGGAACTTTACAGAATTAAAAAAAAAATCTAAATTTACCTCCATAGTTTTTTAAAACGACATCATAAGCTCAGTAAATATTTCTAAGATCAAACGATTTATTTTAATTTTTTAGTAAATTTTATTAAAAAAAAAACAAAAAAAAACTTATGTTTTTTTAGAATATTTAAAAAAAAATATTTTCTCGTTCTTGACCCCCCCCCCATCTAACGCAGGGATCTGTTTGAACTGGCCGCCATGGAGTTTACAGAGTTGACCGACCACACCTTGTTCCTGACCTATGTTCTGCTCAATGTGTATATGGTCTTCTTCGCTTTACTCTACTGGGCCTGGAAAAAGGACCGGCTTCAGCAACGGGAGGTAGGTTGTGGCTTGTCCCCCCCACTCATATTAAATACTATAAATAACTAATAGCGCCCTTCTTTCACCCTCACCAAAGCCGATAGTGCAATGGCCATGGAGGCATCACGGGAGACAGATAGGGGACTGGACGCACCGGAAGTCGAACCCATAGCCCACAGCAGGCAGCATACAAATCCGGTTCAGTGCCAAAGAACCACCCAGTAACGTTATGCATTTTTAAGAATAATTCCACCTCAAAGAAAAAAAAAATTACAGACTTCCAATTGCTATCAGTGCCACTTCTCGGGGACACTGTTGAAATGTTCGAAGCTTGATTAGATCTATAAATATCGTTACTTTGTACCTTTATTTACTATACGTGTGAGCTGATCTAGCATGAAAGTTATACTACATGCATTGATATGAGAATTTTTTTTCATACAGCTTATACGGAACATTGTTGCATATGAATAACGGCTTTGTCTCTATAGCCATTGCATATGATTAGATTGTCTGCCTTATTCAGCATTACTTTTCCTAAGAAATGTTGCACACCAATTTCAAGCTGGTTTAGGGGACATTGAAATCACCCGAGTCCTGGTGATTGAAGCTGCTTCCAAACGAAGGGATTAAGTAAGGGTAGATATTAGGTAGGATTATATTATCAAATCGATAACCTGCCACTTGTTAACATCGATAATACACTAGCCCTTCAAAACTTGATATCGTCACAACGTCACAATCGATGCCAGACTATCTGATAACGCCCAGGTCTGACTACTTGATAACATTTCATGTCAAAGTAGATGTCTCGCCACTTGACAACGTACTTGTCACAGTTATAGTACAATGGCGATCTCTGCTGTTTTCAATTTTCGGCGCGCTTCTCCACATCTAATAAGTGAAAAAAAAATGGGCAATGTCCGGAAGCCTCACAACATAAGCCCGCAAGGTGTTGTTTAGCTTTTGATATAATTAAATACATAATCGTCTAACCCGTTTGTCTCCCTCAGATAGTTTTCAAATCGTGGGTGTTTCTCCCTCGCAGGTAGTTTTCATATCGTATTGTGTTCATGGCAATAAAAGCCAAATCTTACTTTCTATTATAGTATTTCTTACATTTCTTTGTTATTTCTGTTCCTATCATATTCTGTTCATGGCAATAAAGGCCACATTTCATTTTCTATTGCAGTAGTTCGTATATTTCTTTGTTATCCCTTCCGTCGGATTTTGTTCAGCCAGCTTGAGCAGGCTCTTCCTCTAATATATATATATATATACAGACAGCCGCTTATTTGGGACAAATCTCAAAGAAACCAAACCAAGAAGCCAATAGTAAATTCGTATGTTTAATTTGGACAGCCGCTTAATTGGGACAAAAAGCCTCGGTCCCGATGTGTCCCAATTAAGCGGAATCAACTGTATATATATATATATATATATATATATATATATATATATATATATATCACTCATGCAGCTAGTGCCATTATCCACAGACCAGGACCCACGTATTGCCCGATCTGTTCTCTCCGTACTGCCCGGGGAACTACATGATCTGCATTGTGACTGGCATCATGCAGAACTGCGGCACGACCTCCGTCCCTAGCATCACGCTGGTCGGGGAGAACAGCGTCAGCTTCAGGGTCTCGCTGGCCCCACTCCGCGGGCTATTTCAGGTGACATTGTGTTGATGTATCCCAAGTGTGTGCACGATGACTGTGTGGTGTGGACTGGGTCAGGTGAAATTGTGTTGATGTATCCCAGGTGTGTGCACGATGGTGTGGACTGGGTCAGGTGACATTGTGTTGATGTATCCCAAGTGTGTGCACGATGAATGTGTGGTGTGGACCGGCTCAGAAACTGTTCGCACAGCCTAAACTCGCAAACTGTTCCCCCCCACCCCCACCCTCTAAAGGGTGCGAAAGTATGTCCCCAGGTACCCTTCACGAATAAATGGAAATATTTTCATTATGGGACGCGCTCAACTTAGTCTAATGCGATGCTTGGGGTCACGTGTTTCGGCGACGAGTCTCGCAGCAAACTGGCGACCTTCATCAAACTCTTTTGTTTGTTTTAAAAAGGAAAATAATAGGTCGCTACGTCCACCTGCATTACGTCATCCTGTTGTACTTGACGTACGTACCACCCGTTGTGAGCCGCAAGATTAAGTGACACTTACTTAAACGTATTGGATAAGAAATTCACGGGGAGGGGATGGGGGAAGGGGATGGTGTTAGGGGATGGGGGAGGGGATGACGGGAAGGGATGGCGGGAGGGGATGGGGGTTGGCATGATGGGAGGGGGAGGGGAGGGTGGAAAAGAAATCGTCACAAAATGAAGCTTATCTGGTTACTTTTTTTTAATCCCTGCTTAAAAAAAAATCACCTTCCTCAGATGTGATCTGAAAATTTTTTAATCCCAATACATTGTTATTTAGACGAGATAGTGGAACGCCGATAAAGTTAATTTTTTAATCCCAATACATTATTATTTGGACGAGATAGTGGAACACCGATAAAGTTAATTGTTTAATCCCAATACATTGTTATTTGGACGAGATAGTGGATCGCCGATAAAGTTAATTTTTTAATCCCAATACATTGTTATTTGGACGAGATAGTGGAACGCCGATAAAGTTAATTGTTTAATTCCAATACATTGTTATTTGGACGAGATAGTGGAACGCCGATAAAGTTAATTGTTTAATTCCAATACATTGTTATTTGGACGAGATAGTGGAATGCCGATAAAGTTAATTTTTTAATCCCAATACATTGTTATTTGGACGAGATAGTGGAACGCCGATAAAGTTAATTGTTTAATCCCAATACATTGTTATTTGGACGAGATAGTGGAACGCCGATAAAGTTAATTTTTTAATCCCAATACATTGTTATTTGGACGAGATAGTGGAACGCCGATAAAGTTAATTTTTTAATCCCAATATATTGTTTTTTGGACGAGATAGTGGAACGCCGATAAAGTTAATTTTTTAATCCCAATACATTGTTATTTGGACGAGATAGTGGAACGCCGATAAAGTTAATTGTTTAATTCCAATACATTGTTATTTGGACGAGATAGTGGAACGCCGATAAAGTTAATTGTTTAATTCCAATACATTGTTATTTGGACGAGATAGTGGAATGCCGATAAAATTAATTTTTTAATCCCAATACATTGTTATTTGGACGAGATAGTGGAACGCCGATAAAGTTAATTGTTTAATTCCAATACATTGTTTTTTGGACGAGATAGTGGAATGCCGATAAAGTTAATTTTTTAATCCCAATACATTGTTATTTGGACGAGATAGTGGAACGCCGATAAAGTTAATTTTTTAATCCCAATACATTGTTATTTGGACGAGATAGTGGAACGCCGATAAAGTTAATTTTTTAATCCCAATACATTGTTATTTGGACGAGATAGTGGAACGCCGATAAAGTTAATTTTTTAATCCCAATACATTGTTATTTGGACGAGATAGTGGAACGCCGATAAAGTTAATTTTTTAATCCCAATATATTGTTTTTTGGACGAGATAGTGGAACGCCGATAAAGTTAATTGTTAAATCCCAATAAATTGTTATTTGGACGAGATAGTGGAACGCCGATAAAGTTAATTTTTTAATCCCAATACATTGTTATTTGGACGAGATAGTGGAACGCCGATAAAGTTAATTGTTTAATTCCAATACATTGTTATTTGGACGAGATAGTGGAACGCCGATAAAGTTAATTGTTTAATTCCAATACATTGTTATTTGGAGGAGATAGTGGAATGCCGATAAAGTTAATTTTTTAATCCCAATACATTGTTATTTGGACGAGATAGTGGAACGCCGATAAAGTTAATTGTTTAATTCCAATACATTGTTTTTTGGACGAGATAGTGGAATGCCGATAAAGTTAATTTTTTAATCCCAATACATTGTTATTTGGACGAGATAGTGGAACGCCGATAAAGTTAATTTTTTAATCCCAATACATTGTTATTTGGACGAGATAGTGGAACGCCGATAAAGTTAATTTTTTAATCCCAATACATTGTTATTTGGACGAGATAGTGGAACGCCGATAAAGTTAATTTTTTAATCCCAATACATTGTTATTTGGACGAGATAGTGGAACGCCGATAAAGTTAATTGTTTAATCCCAATACATTGTTATTTGGACGAGATAGTGGAACGCCGATAAAGTTAAATGTTTAATCCCATTACATTGTTATTTGGACGAGATAGTGGAACGCCGATAAAGTTAATTTTTTAATCCCAATACATTGTTATTTGGACGAGATAGTGGAACGCCGATAAAGTTAATTGTTAAATCCCAATAAATTGTTATTTGGACGAGATAGTGGAACGCCGATAAAGATAATTTTTTAATCCCAATAAATTGTTATTTGGACGAGAAAGTGGACTGCCGATAAAGTTAATTTTTTAATCCCAATACATTGTTATTTGGACGAGATAGTGGACTGCCGATAAAGTTAATTTTTTAATCCCAATACATTGTTATTTGGACGAGATAGTGGAACGTCGATAAAGTTAATTGTTTAATCCCAATACATTGTTATTTGGACGAGATAGTGGAACGCCGATAAAGTTAATTGTTTAATTCCAATACATTGTTATTTGGACGAGATAGTGGAACGCCGATAAAGTTAATTTTTTAATCCCAATATATTGTTATTTGGACGAGATAGTGGAACGCCGATAAAGTTAATTGTTTAATTCCAATACATTGTTATTTGGACGAGATAGTGGAATGCCGATAAAGTTAATTGTTTAATTCCAATACATTGTTTTTTGGACGAGATAGTGGAATGCCGATAAAGTTAATTTTTTAATCCCAATACATTGTTATTTGGACGAGATAGTGGAACGCCGATAAAGTTAATTTTTTAATCCCAATACATTGTTATTTGGACGAAATAGTGGAACGCCGATAAAGTTAATTTTTTAATCCCAATACATTGTTATTTGGACGAGATAGTGGAACGCCAATAAAGTTAAATGTTTAATCCCAATACATTGTTATTTGGACGAGATAGTGGAACGCCGATAAAGTTAATTTTTTAATCCCAATATATTGTTTTTTGGACGAGATAGTGGAACGCCGATAAAGTTAATTGTTTAATCCCAATAAATTGTTATTTGGACGAGATAGTGGAACGCCGATAAAGATAATTTTTTAATCCCAATAAATTGTTATTTGGACGAGATAGTGGACTGCCGATAAAGTTAATTTTTTAATCCCAATACATTGTTATTTGGACGAGATAGTGGAACGCCGATAAAGTTAATTGTTTAATCCCAATACATTGTTATTTGGACGAGATAGTGGAACGCCGATAAAGTTAATTGTTTAATCCCAATACATTGTTATTTGGACGAGATAGTGGAACGCCGATAAAGTTAAATGTTTAATCCCAATACATTGTTATTTGGACGAAATAGTGGAACGCCGATAAAGTTAATTTTTTAATCCCAATACATTGTTATTTGGACGAGATAGTGGAACGCCAATAAAGTTAAATGTTTAATCCCAATACATTGTTATTTGGACGAGATAGTGGAACGCCGATAAAGTTAATTTTTTAATCCCAATATATTGTTTTTTGGACGAGATAGTGGAACGCCGATAAAGTTAATTGTTTAATCCCAATAAATTGTTATTTGGACGAGATAGTGGAACGCCGATAAAGATAATTTTTTAATCCCAATAAATTGTTATTTGGACGAGATAGTGGACTGCCGATAAAGTTAATTTTTTAATCCCAATACATTGTTATTTGGACGAGATAGTGGAACGCCGATAAAGTTAATTGTTTAATCCCAATACATTGTTATTTGGACGAGATAGTGGAACGCCGATAAAGTTAATTGTTTAATCCCAATACATTGTTATTTGAACGAGATAGTGGAACGCCGATAAAGTTAAATGTTTAATCCCAATACATTGTTATTGGGACGAAATAGTGGAACGCCGATAAAGTTAATTTTTTAATCCCAATATATTGTTTTTTGGACGAGATAGTGGAACGCCGATAAAGTTAATTGTTTAATCCCAATAAATTGTTATTTGGACGAGATAGTGGAACGCCGATAAAGATAATTTTTTAATCCCATTAAATTGTTATTTGGACGAGATAGTGGAACGCCGATAAAGTTAATTTTTTAATCCCAATAAATTGTTATTTGGACGAGATAGTGGAAGCCCGATTAAGTTAATTTTTTTCTGTGTACAAAATATAGTTTACCCACTTTGTATTATGTACCACTATGTCCGTTCATCTCCTTGGCACTTCTCAAATCCATTTAACCAATCAGATCATCCAATTATAAACTCGTCGACCAATCGTGCCCACGGTCGGGCGTTAACGTTTGTTGGTCCAATACTCTAAACCGTCATAATACACATTTATAACACGAAGGCAGAACGACAGATGAATTATTGTATGTGATTTAGTACAATTATTTCTGACCGTATAATCTATTGTAAATGTAATAATCTATTTATGTATATATAGTTTTATCTACCAATTTTTTTATCTAATCAATATGTCTATCCTGTTTAATCTGTCTATCGAATGTAGTTAGTAATCTATCTATCTATCTCTCTATCTATCTATCTATCTATCTATCTATCTATCTATCTATCTATCTATCTATCTATCTATCTATCTATCTATCTATCTATCTATCTATCTATCTATCTATCTATCTATCTATCTATCTATCTATCTATCTATTTATCTATCTGTCTGTCTGTATGACAAAATGTCTGTCTATATGTCTATATATCTATCTATTAGTATACATATATATCAATATCTGTCTGTCTCTATCTAATCTTTCTCTCTCTCTTTCTCATAATATATATGTATGCACACACACACACACACACACACACATACATATTCATATAAATATATGTGTGTACTTATGAATTTATATATGACAAAAAAGAATACATCTTATATTTACACTAAAATCTATCTATATCTACTTTCTCTGTCTAATTGGTCTATCCACCCTATTAAGTCCATCTATCAATTCTATCTATTTAACTACATGTTTTGTAACTCTTGTATCAGACAGGATCTGAAGTGTGGTTCCTGCTGAGCTGTAACAAAGTTCTGGGCAACTTGACCCACATGCTGGTCTCACTTGACCAGTCAGGGAATCATAAAAACTGGTCAGTAGTCTTAGTTTAGTTTCTTCAACCACGTCGATGACACCACGCCACTATATGTAGCGTACACGGGGAATCCTTGTAGTGGGGGTAAGACTCGCCCCCCCCCCAAATAACACAATGCAATGTTGTTGATGTTTTTGTTTCTAATAAAAAATGATTTAAAATTCAAATTTAGTTTTGAAGCCATTATTCTAAAACCATTAAGGTCTTAACAAAATGGCAGAGCGGAGACATAATGAGCGAAAGATGCATAGATTAGTTTCCGAGGTTTACTTATGGGTTATCCGACATTGTATACATGTGATGCAGTGTGCAGAGGATTCCATTAACAGGATGGCCATCTCATTGCTCAAAAATGTTTCTTTCAATTTTTTTTCAAACATCTCTTGGTAATTTGCAACATTTTAAATTGTATGTGTTGATAATTATTTGCATTTAATTTTGTTAAAATCAATTAAATTTTGTAAATTAACAATTCTCTGTCAGGTTCATATCACATATATTTATACGAGATTTGAGGACATACCAGGAGTGGTATTGTATTTTTGATACTTGGTTACCGGATCCAGTGACGAAAAGAAAATTCCTTTTTATTCCGGCCAGTAAATCACATGGTAAGTGATATTTCTAAATGCACTTCATTGTAGTCAACATATCAGGTTACATGCTATACAATCAACATTTCAGGTTATATACAGTCAACATATCAGGTTACATGCTATACATTCAACATATCAGGTTACATGCTATACATTCAACATATCAGGTTACATGCTATACATTCAACATATCAGGTTACATGCTATACATTCAACATATCAGGTTACATGCTATACAGTCAACATATCAGGTTACATGCTATACAGTCAACATATCAGGTTACATGCTATACATTCAACATATCAGGTTACATGCTATACATTCAACATATCAGGTTACATGCTATACATTCAACATATCAGGTTACATGCTATACAATCAACATATCAGGTTACATGCTATACATTCAACATATCAGGTTACATGCTATACAATCAACATATCAGGTTACATGCTATACAATCAACATATCAGGTTACATGCTATACAATCAACATTTCAGGTTATATACATTCAACATATCAGGTTACATGCTATACATTCAACATATCAGGTTACATGCTATACAATCAACATATCAGGTTACATGCTATACAGTCAACATATCAGGTTACATGCTATACAATCAACATTTCAGGTTATATACATTCAACATATCAGGTTACATGCTATACAGTCAACATATCAGGTTACATGCTATACAGTCAACATATCAGGCTGCATTCTGTAATGCCCATTTTATTTTGTAGTATCTCATTTTGATTTTTTTATTTTAATTTTTTTTAATTATTTTTGTTATTGAAAATTGACAAAGAAAGAAAAAAAGTTTTCTCGTTAAATGTTTGTAAGGTATATACTGGACTACTGTAGGGGAATCACACACCATATCCATTTATACAAATAAAAAAAAAACTACAACAGATGAAATAAGTACCTGATTATAACAACATATAAATGGTCAGATGTATTTATTACATTAGTTGGGAAATAAGTGAGAACGTTTGCTAAGTCCACCATTCCACTCAGCGGTCCTAAAAACCTAAGAATGACTTTGTGTACCTATAAGGCGTTTAATTATTTATCTTTAAATTAATTTTAATAAAACCTAGAAAATACATTGTGTGTGTGTGTGTGTACCGCTGCTTTGACCTACCATCACTTGCTAGCATAGATCTCGATCTGAAACATAGTAATATTATTAATGCAAGGGAAATAGCCCATTTTAGTTCCATTCGCCTTAGTTAAGCACAGTTATATCCCTTAATTAGTCATAGTTGTTAAAAATAAATAAAAAAAAATTGTCAAATTTATTATAGAATAATAAATTGTAATGGAGTGAAATTTTAAGAAAGTCTATCACTAAAAATTACCTCAAAATCGATTATAAAAAATTTTCCCAACAAAAACACTTAAACAAAAGATTCGATTTAAGCATTGGTATGTTGTATATTTGTATGTTGTATTTGTATGTTGTATTTGTAAGTTGTATATTTGTATGTTGTATATTTGTATGTTGTATTTGTATGTTGTATTTGTATGTTGTATTTGTATGTAGTATCTTGTATTTTATCTCATTTCAGGCAGTCAGGCGCGTTTACGTCTACACACGTTTCTGCGTAAGATCCGCAAACATCACTTATTGATTGGAATCTTTTACAATGTCCAGGGCTGCGGCTACTCAAAGGTAATGCTAGTAGTAAAATGTAATATACGTCCTGGTAATAATGCTTGCATAAATGTGTAGACAGCAATAACTTACTATAACATTCAACAAATCAAAGGTAGGAATGTTTAGAGAGAAAGAACATACTATAACATTCAACAAATCAAAGGTAGGAATGTGTAGAGAGAAAGAACATACTATAACATTCAACAAATCAAAGGTAGGAATGTGTAGACAAAAAGAACATACTATAACATTCAACAAATCCAAGGTAGGGATGTGTAGACAGAAAGAACATAATATAACATTCAACAAATCAAAGGTAGGAATGTGTAGACTGCTAGACCATCATGATATTACATTCACCGTATCAAACATAAAAAAAAAGAATCTAGAGAGATTCTGATGATTGGGCTAAACTAGGCGGCAGTATAAAGCCCGTTATATTAAGGTTGGAATTCGAGTTGGGCTTTTATTTAATGTTAATAAGTCACTGCTATATTGCCGCAAATCTTTCACTTGACGTACATTAGTAGTAATAATGGTGTCACTGAATGGCCTATTGATATGTGATCATGTTTGCAGTTTATTTTAAGAGGGCGATCTTTTGTGCGTAATTGGTAAAGCTTGTGTGTGTGTGTGTACTTGTGTGTATGTGTCTGTTTATGTGTGTGTGCGGGTGTGTTTGACTATCTAGGCTAAATTTGTAGTAATTAGTAAATCCCACATCAATACACATATCAAAGTCACAGCAACAGTCACATCCACAGCTACTGTCTACGGCCGCAGCTACAGGTACAATTCAGCCTCAGCTACAACCACAGTCACATCCACAGCTACTGTCACAGCTACAGCCACTTTCACAGCCACAGCTACAGTCACATTTACAGTCACAGCTACAGCTACAACCACAGATACAGACACAGCCAGAGTCACATCCACATCCACACAGCCCCGTAGCGTGAAAATTTTATAGCAGGGGCCAGGCATTCTACAGCAGGGGCCAGGCAATAGCAGGGGGGCCAGGTAATACATTTTACTAAGTGGAACAAATAAGCAGGGGGCAGACAAAACGCAGGGGGCCCGGCCCCCTGGCCTACCCGCACGCTACGGGCCTGCATCCACAGCTACTGTTCCATCTAGAGCCAAATCTACAGCCATAGCTAGAGCCACAGCCACAGCCAAAGCTACAGTAACAGTTAAGAGTCACAGCCACAGCTACAGAAACAGTCATAATCACAGTATTAGCTAGAGCCACCACCGCAATTCCCAGCCACAGCCACTTTAACAGCCAGAGTCACAGCTACAGCTACAGCCACTGACACGGCCACAGTCGCAGCCACAGCCTCTCTTTTCCTCTCTCAGACCCAGCACGCCTTGACATGCCTCTTCACGCTCCTGCTCATCATGTGCATCATCCTGTTCAGCCTGGGCGTGGCCGGCCCCGTACTCACGGGCGACGACTACCGCGAGAAACTGAGGACCGAAGAGAAGAGTTACACGGCATCCACGTTCGTGGCAGTGGGCATCTCATCGATGGTCTCTTACGGCCTGTCCATCTTTTTACAGAAGTGAGGAAAATATCTAACTAACGACACCGAGGTCATGAATAGAACGAAATCCAGGGGGGTCCTTTGACAAATTAAAAAAAAAAATTCCTGTAAATGACTTAGCTTTGTTAAAGTAAAGTAAATACAAATACAGTTTTTTTTCGGCTCAGCTTCACCAAGACCCCTCACTGGAGGCGGCCCTGCACAGTGAGCTGGGCTCCCACTAGTTCAATTCTGTACTTTGTTTAAATTTATATTGATCGTAAATGTAGCCTCCTCCATCTTCTTCCTTTAGCTCTACAGCTCATTCAGGGCCCTGGCCTCCCATATTACTCTCTACAGCCCATTCAGGGCCCTGGCCTGCCATACTACTCTCTATAGCCCATTCAGGGCCGTGGCCTGCCATACTACTCTCTAAGCCCATTCAGGGGCCCTGGCCTGCCATACTACTCTCTAAGCCCATTCAGGGGCCCTGGCCTGCCATACTACTCTCTACCGCCCATTCAGGGCCCTGGCCTGCCATACTACTCTCTACAGCCCATTCAGGGCCCTGGCCTACCATACTACTCTCTACAGCCCATTCAGGGCCTAGCCTGCCTTAATACTCTCTACAGCCCATTCAGGGCCCTGGCCTGCCATACTACTCTCTACAGCTCATTCAGGGTCCTGGCCTCCCATACTACTCTCTAAGCCCATTGAGGGCCCTGGCCCATGCTACTCTCTACAGCTCATTCAGGGCCCTGGCCTGACATACTACTCTCTACAGCTCATTCAGGGCCCTGGCCTGCCATACTACTCTCTACAGCTCATTCAGGGCCCTGGCCTCCCATACTACTCTCTACAGCCCACTCAGGGCCCTGGCCTCCCATACTACTCTCTACAGCCCATTCAGGGCCCTGGCCTCCCATACTACTCTTTTCCCGATCCATGGTCTTCTTTCTCCACTCCCTCACTCCTATGGCTTTAAGGTCTTCCTCCATCTCATCTAGCCATCTGCTTCTTGGTCTGCCCTTAGGTCTTTTCTCATTGATAGTTGTCTTATATTTAACCTCGAGTTTGGTTTAAAAAATAAAATACACATCATAAGAGTGTGAGCTATTTATGGGAAGATAACTGAGAGCGAATCCGGTAATAATTACATTATCGAGTCCAACCACATTCAAACAGATTGTAATCCCAAATCCAAAAACTGAGACATCTTTGTCTTGGAATCCGACCGGGTTTTTTTAGAGTTCACCCCCTCTCCCCCCCCCCCCTCCAACAACATTTACCCCCCCCCCCCCTTTTTTGTTACAGAAGGCTGCATGCAGCAAATTAGAAGTGCAGAAATGAAGTAAATTTGTATACCCGACATAATTTTAAAAAAAAAACGGTCCACTAAATGCGTGGTCTTCACGCACTCGAGTTGTATGAGATTTTACACACCCGCACACAGCTTAAGGGATTGCTAGTGCCCAATGCGTCGGCTAACTTTGGGTAATCCTTAAGCTTATTCTTACTCTTGAGTACTAAAATACTTAAGTAGCCGTATGTTTTTTTATTGTTTTCACCCCTGTTTTTTCTAGATGCTGATTGTAAGTATCTCTCGCCATTCTTTAATTATTATTTTTTTTTGACCAGGTCAAACCGTATAAATGGATTCAATTCTCTCTACTGGAAGACATCAGTACCGTATAACCCAGATCAAGACCATGATATGGAACAAACTTCTAAACAAGACATGGACTTGCAGGATGCTGAGGCCTCTCCAATGTATTTTTCTTTTGTTTCCGTTTCGTTAATTTCATCAAGTCAAATTCAGATATCAAGTAAATCTCAACAAAACCATTTCATCTTTTCTAAAAAAAGTTAATTTTTCGGGGGGGGGGTAGGTAAGAACAAAAATTATAAAAAAAATTCTATTTAATATTTCCAAAAAAATTGGACGTTTGTTTGAAACATTTGTGCAAAGTTATTTTATGATATCTACAATAGATTTTAAAAATTGGTACTTTGAAAATTTTTGAAAATATGTCTTAAAATTACACTTTTTTACCCAAAAAAAGTCACAATATACATTTTTAAATAAATTTGTTTATATTTTTTTTATTTCTTTGTACATTAATTGGTATGTTGTATGCATGTGCCAAAAATGGCTAGTGTAGCTTAAAAAATAAAAAAAAGATAGAAAAAACAACTAGCAGAAATCTTAAATGGTCCATGGACCACCTTAAACTCACTAATTGTTAATGTTGCAGAATGTTATACGTTATTCTTCCTTAGAATTAACTTATTATTATTAAATATAAAAATGCTTGTAAAAATGTATTAGCTAATGCTAAATTAAAGCACCCAACTTTGAATTTAAAGACGAATGCAGTCAAGTTAATCAGCCAGGAGTAAGAAAAGGGACATCTTAACTGGATATACAAACGTATGCTCGAGCTAGACATATTCGCTATTACTTGGTCCTCTAGAGAGGCACTCGGCGACGGTAGGCCGCGGACGATCAGTAGTCCGCGATACAACGTGCTGGGCCCGCAGAAGTTAGACATTACTTGTTATATTGTTTTAGGCATATCTTGTACTTTTTTAACATTAAAAAGTTTTATATTATTGATTCTTGAATATTTTCGAGCAGGTTTACGAAAGCAATCAGTGCTGTGAAGAAAACAACTATTTGAATGTTAAATCTTTATTTGGAATTTTTTTTTTGCCGCTATGAAATGTATAGTTTAATAATCACACACGCGCGCGAACACACACACACACACACATACTACAGACATGCCTATTCTTATTCCGATATACTTGCTCATCACTATATCTAATGTCAAGTCCTCTGTCTAGGTCACTGAGTAAGCAGCACGAAGCTCATGACTTCAGCTCCAATGCAAACTCTAGGGGGTCTTCCATGAGTCAGATGGGGTCGCCGCCCCAGAATCAGACGGGCGCCTCTACGGCTGACTCGCCGCCCACGAACAGCAGGGGAAGGTTCTCTCCGTGGGGCCGCTCTGAATCACCGGTGTACGAGACGGAAGGGAGCCCCGTGGATTCTGGCTCGGGGGAGGAGCAAGTGTTGAGCTACTACCGGTACAACTTCTGCACGGAGAACTTGAGCCTCAAGTACGATGACGAAAAGTGGAAGGCGAACATTTATACCAGGTGATTAAATAAACTCATCAAAGAGAAAGATAAGTGTATCAGGTGACCATATAAACACATCAAAGTCGTACGCGCGTTAAAAACCGTCACTAACAGAATGAAGTAAATAATTAAGCATTGTTACTCACATTGTGGGTTGCAACCTATTGGGCCGCGGGCGAATCTCAGGCTGGTCACGACTTAATTTAAATTTACAATTAAACTATCAAGAATCTAGATTTGAATAGTAACAACTCAATGTCTCCATATGTTACATAACGGATGGTCGTGTGGTAAAGCGCTCGACTGTCGACCTGAAGGTACCTGGTTCGATCTCCGGTGAGGACCAAGGATAATTTTCACGTCAAGTCTAAAGTCCTCACTATATCTCCCGTGGTGCCTCCATGGCCATCGCACTATTGGCTATGGTGGGGAAGAAAGAAGGGCACCATAAAAACTGCCCCATTAGTGATTTATAGGATCTAAGAGTTTTCATCTCATCCTTACAGGGACATCACACACATAACTACACGTTTGTCCATCAAAACAATGAAAGTTGAAATCTACATGTACAATTGATGATACTTTTATTCTCTTTCTTTTATCTTTGCAAATGGTTCGCAGAAAACAAATGAGTCTTTTAGTCTCGAAACAAATGGTAAAAGGTGTATCGCGAATCGGCGCCAAATCTCGAGAACCACTGATTAATAAAGAATCGCAGATTAAAGCCGTCAATAAAAATAATCGTTTTTCTTTTTTTTCATTCATTATTTTCTTTTTTCTCTTTTTTTTTGTTTTCTATTATTTTGTAAATCTAGGGGCAAACCGAGATTCCGTGCTAGCTCCAGCAAGTTTATCTTGACCTGCTTCCTGCTGGTGCCTGCCATCGTCAGCATGTCCTACATGATCGTCGCCTTCGGCTTCTTCCTCCAGCGGGACTCCGCCTATGTCTTCTGGGTCGCGGTGTCGTTCCTGGTGGTCTGCTTCGTGGCCCACCCGTTCTTCGTGTTCATGACGGTCCTGCTGACGGAAAGGGACATGGCCATGTGCAAGAAGAACGCCGACAAGCGATGGAAAGGTAACAGCGGCGCTGCGCTGCTTTGCAGCTCTTACGGGTTTATCCATTACGTTATGCGTAGTTTACATGGTGCATGATTAGGAATCACAATGATATGTTTGTTTGCAGGTGATGGTGAGAAAAATAGGTTACCTTAAATATTATGTTCGCCTTTTTATAATTTTATCGAATTTACCCGGACAGATATAACAATCTCAATTAAATCTATGAAGGAATCTCTCTCTCTCTCTCTCTCTCTCTCTCCAGTGTTGATTCAGTTAACTGTAACTGTAACTGAAATGGCTCTAATAACTGAAAAAAGTGATTTCAGTTAACTACTAACTGAAACTGTAATTGAAAAAACATTTTAACTGTAACTGTAATACTAATAGGAAAAAAATAATAGTAATAATAATACTAACTGAAAAATGCGCTATAAAATAAAATTTTAGAAACGCGCTACAATATTACATGTATTAGGGAGCGACCGATAATCGGATCGATATCGGACCGATATTGGCACTATCGGTCAATATAGGATCGGCCGATTTTTGTAGGGAGCGACCGATAGTCAGACCGATATTGGCACTATGGGTTAACTATCGGACCGGCCGATACATTGTTTTTTTTTCACAACAGAATTGCATAAAAAAAAATCAGTAAATAACCCAATTCTATAACCAGATCAGACAAGATTTTAAAAAAAAGGAAAAAAAAACCCGTACACAGAAATTGTCACGTCTACATGAATTGCATCAGCGATATGACCTTGAAACAATAGGATTGGCATTTCTTAATTCTACTGTTTGACCTTGAATGATACAATTAGTGAACATCTGTGTGTATTTTTTTTTTGGATGTGAAGTTGGGCGGGGGGAGGGTTATTACAAGACTTACGTGTGAGCGAAGTGTTACAAAATATGACAGGGAAAGGGGGGAACAAGAGTTGACATACGTCATATGATTGCGTACTTTTATGAAAGTGAGCAAAAAATTTTATTAGATAACCCAACACTGTTGGGTAAAAATATTTGGTTCATATACCGGTATTTTTCATATGTTTTGATGCATAAGTCTTTACTAGTGATAACTGATATAGTAACTGAAAAAATTACTAACTGTAATAGTAACTGTAAAAACAATTTAATAATTACTCTAACTGTAATAGTAACTGAAAAATATTTGAAAGGCTAACTGTAACTCTTACTGTAACTGAAAAATGGTAACTGAATCAACTCTCTCTCTCTCTCTCTCTCTCTCTCTCTCTCTCTCTCTCTCTCTCTATCTGTCTGTCTGTCTGTCTGTCTGTCTGTCTATCTATCTATCTATCTATCTATCTGTCTGTCTGTCTGTCTGTCTGTCTATCTATCTGTCTGTCTGTCTGTCTCTACATGCCTGTCTGTCTGTCTGATTGTCTGTCTGTCACTCTGCCCGTCCGTCATCTTGATACATCCATTATTCTTCTTGAAAAAAAAAACACCTATTCATCCATCGCCCTACTTTCTGTCCATCCCCCAAGATGAATATGTTTTTGTTTCGTTCATTCCTCCCCGTGGGCCAGAGCAGCAGGCCTGGAGACCCTGTTCACGGGGGTGAAGTGCGTCGTCCTCAACAAATTGGCATGCAGGAAGCTGGTCAACACAAGGAGCCATATCCTCTCGCCCAGTATGCTGTCCTACTCAATGAAGCTCAGCCAACGGTTCCGCAATGAAGTAAGTCACGATCTTTACAGACCTAAAGATATCTTGTGTTATGGTCAAGAAAACTAGGCGGCTGCCTTGGGGGGGGGGGGTCACCATTTCTAATGCCCCCACTCCAGTTCTAATGGGCCCCATTTTGATGACTGTGTGATTATTGAAAACTTGTCTTGTTTCTCTAAGGCTGTTTTTTTTTAGCTCTACAACAGATTTTACATTATGTCAGACCTTCGTTTGTTGAGGGTTGAGGCCCGTCACAAGAGATGGCAATCTGACCACTGGTCAAAGGATGAAAGGAACCCGAGATTTGAAACTCTCTAGCCCAGGGCCCTCGACTATGCCTTTTCTAAGGGCCATCCCCCCACCAAACAAAAATACATTATCGTACAGATAGTCTGTGCATAATTGTCTTAACATCATATGGGCCCCTCTCCAACCCTTCCCCCCATCTCCCAAAAAAATCAATGAAAGTAAATATATTAGTCAGGGTCTCTAATCGTCCGTGCTTCCAGGCCCCTGCACCAGGAAAATTAATTTCATTTAGAAGGGCACTGGCTCTACGGACAACTTTAATTTAAGACTACCCCCCCAACAAAACATTTAGAAAGCCTTGAAGCACAAAGGCATATAAATACATGTATGCCCATAAGAGCGGAAGGGAGGTGAGGAAGCAGGGGATGTGGAAGCAGGGGAGGTAATGAAGCAGGGGAGGTAAAGAAGCAGGGGAGGTAAAGAAGCAGGGGAGGTAATGAAGCAGGGGAGGTAATGAAGCAGGGAAGGTAAAGAAGCCGGGGTGGTAATGAAGCAAGGGTGGAAATAAAGCAGGGGAGGTAAAGAAGCAGGGGAGGTAATGAAGCAGGGGAGGTAATGAAGCAGGGAAGGTAAAAAAGCCGGGGTGGTAATGAAGCAAGGGTGGAAATAAAGCAGGGGAGATAAAGAAGCAGGGGAGGTGAGGAAGCAGTGGAGGTGAGGAAGCAGGGGAGGTAATGAAGCAGGGGAGGTGAGGAAGCAGGGGAGACCAATCAAAGTTCGAGTCGATTTATCATCGCATCAGATCGAGAAGGAAGAAGTAGGGGAAGCCAAGGGTCCGGCCGCATCTGACTCGGGCCTGTTTCAACAAATACTGACCATCATCTACATCATTCTGGTCATCTACATCATCAACCTCAAGAGCGGGAACGTTAAGGGCCGTTACATGCAGAACGATTTCCTGAAGCAGTACCTTCAAGTGGGAAGGGCAGAGATTGACCTAGATCAGGTAGGTCATGGACCTTTTTTTTTAAAATTATCTCCCCTCTCTTTTGGGTAGTTGGTTATTGCGTGTGTTTTTTTATTATCTCCCCTCTCTTTTGGGTAGTTGGTTATTGCGTGTGTTTTTTTTTAATTATCTCCCCTCTCTTTTGGGTAGTCGAGTAGTGTGTGTGTTTTTTTTTTAATTATCTCCCCTTTTTTTGGGTAGTTGGTGTTTTTTTTAATTATCTCCCCTCTCTTTTGGGTAGTTAAGTTGTGTGTGTGTTTTTTTTTAATTATCTCCCCTCTCTTTTGGGTAGTTGGTTATTGCGTGTGTTTTTTTATTATCTCCCCTCTCTTTTGGGTAGTTGGTTATTGCGTGTGTGTTTTTTTAATTATCTCCCCTCTCTTTTGGGTAGTTGGTTAGTGTGTATGTGTTGTTTTTTTTTAATTATCTCCCCTCTCTTTTGGGTAGTTGGGTAGTGTATGTGTTTTTTTTTATTATCTCCCCTCTCTTTTGGGTAGTTGGTTAGTGTGTGTGTGTTTATTTTAAATTATCCCCCCTCTCTTTTGGGTAGTTGGGTTGTGTGTGTTTTTTTTTAATTATCTCCCCTCTCTTTTGGGTAGTTGGGTAGTGTGTGTGTGTATTTTCTAATTATCTCCCCTCTCTTTTGGGTAGTTGGGTAGTGTATGTGTTTTTTTTTTTAATTATCTCCCCTCTCTTTTGGGTAGTTGTGTGTGTGTGTGTATTTTAAATTTTGTGATATATATTATACACACATACACACACACACACACACACACATATGTATATATGATATGAGTCGCGTTTACATTTTTTAATAATGATGAATATGTACATTTCTGTATGATACCTAGATTTTGTTTTGGTGCATTTTAATAAGTTGTTTTCTTAATGTTTTCAACACATTTTTGTTTCATTTTTAAACAATAAACAACATTTTTTATTGCGAAATTCCACCTGTTTGTCTGTCTGTATGTATGTGTGTCACTCAGCCTGTCTGTCTGTCTGTATGTACGTCTCTAAGCGTGTCTTCATGTATGTCTCTGAGCCTGTCTGTGTGTATGTGTCTCAGCCACTGTCTGTCTGTGTGTATGTGTCTGAGCCACTGTCTGTCTGTGTGTTCAACTATCACCTAATTATCGTCCATCTGCTATTGTTTACATGTGTACATCCAATTCTAAGACATTGACAATAGAAAGGTTCTGGGAGCACCTTCGAGGCAGCCTGAACGTTAAGGCCGTGGTTCTACTCAACAACGCCTTCTCTACGTCAACGTACGAGGCTGTCTCTAACGGCAGGCTGCAGCAGTTACGTGTGAAAAACGAGACAGGTGAGTGATTTTTTAAAAAAACAGATAATTTTCTCTGTGTTTTTTTTTTGTTATTCTAACAATTTTCCTACCTCATATCTTCGTTGATATCTTTACTGTGGAAATATTTTGTAATCGATTTTTGAGGAACTTTTTAAGCGATAGATTCTCTTGAAATTCGGCAATCATCTTCTTGTTCCATGAAAATGCCGGATTCAATAATGAATTTCGCAAAAAAATGTTTTATTTTTAATTTTTAAAAAATCAAAAAGGCATACAAAATTAGCATTATACTAATCAAGGGATATAGCCGTGTTTAACTGTGAGGAATGACATTAATAATTTGGGTTACTCGCATTGATGATACCACATGCCTCAGATCCTGATTATGTTAGAACGTGATTATCGCATGCAGATGTACAATCGATAGCCTCTTGTTTTAAACTTTATAAGGGTTAAATGGGGGGGGGGGGGGTGCACACCTACTTCATTTAAAATGTTAACATTAAAATTTAATGCAACATTAAAAAGAAAATATATTTTAGAAAAATTTTTTTAAAATAAATTTCATTTGGTGGCTTGCAATAACTTACACTCTGTGTAGTGTAAATACTATTAATTCTTACTGTGAGTACTTGATGGACATATAAGGCGTGGGCAAGCATTTCTAACCGCGGGCTACGTCGGGTTGGAAAGAAGTGCCGGACCAAGGGGAGATAAACGGGAAAAAAAACCCAGCTTGGCAGCCCCCTTAATGGCCCTCGGGCTGTAGTCTGCCCACCCCTGCATTGTTGTCCGGATCCCCTCTCGGATGTGAACGAAATGTAGGAAGAGAAAGGGTCAGCCGGCGTTAAGTTCATTAAACTTATCTCCCCTTGAAACTATTCTCCTTTTAGAACTTGTGACCAAAAAGTAAAAAAAAAAAATGTTATGGCTATTTCTGAACGTTTTTTTTTATTGCATGTGTCTCCCATCTTCCAAACAGGGGGCGCGGGGAGAGGGGTTATGTGATCCTTTGTGATGGGCTCATTGCATTGAAGTTGTGAGAAATATTTTAGAAAGAGGCCCATTTACAAAAGCAATAGCCAAGTGAAGTCAACATTTCAAGGTATATGGGAGAAATACATAAATATATAAGTTAATTTATATAAAAAAAAAACCTTTACTATTATCCAAAAATTATGTAGCCTTCATTTAATATATCAGTAAATGTTATTGAACATATTTTAGTATTTTTTTTTCGGACAGCGACTTTGGGACATGCGTTAAGTAATACTCCAGCAAATTATCAAGCCATTGGCGGGCAACGTTTTATCATTTTAAATATCTGCGCTTTACTGGTTAAAGGTTTTGTCTGTCCCTATCAATATGCGTGTCATCTGTTACGTGTTCCCAGATTGCAAAGCGAAGTACAAGATATTGATAGAACCTTCCTGCCACTGGGACATTGAAGAAGCAATACAAGGTACGCACACACATCTCATGTATTAACAATTATAGAAAAACTCATTACAATGACAAAAATAAAACTATTAACAAGCAGGCCATGATATAGGAATAAAGAGTATATCCTTTCCACTGTTTGTCGAAAATATGTTTTAGTTTTCAAAATATTTTTCTACTTTTTTATTTTTTGAAACTCGATTGGCCATTTTTTTATTGGACGCAATAATAATAATTTCCGTTTGTCCGTAACTCGTTATTTAAATCATCAATATATAAATGGATCAATTTATAAAAGTATTGCCTATCTATTTGTAAATGTACCTATCAAACCTCCTTTTTACATACATATCTATCTATCTATCTATCTATCTATCTATCTATCTATCTATCTATCTATCTATCTATCTATCTATCTATCTATCTATCTATCTATCTATCTATCTATCTATCTATCTATCTATCTATCTGTCTGTCTGTCTGTCTGTCTATCTATCTATCTATCTATCTATCTAACCATATACCTATCTATCCATATTTCTTTCTATCCATCCATCCATCCATCTATCCATCCATCCATCCATCCATCTATCTATGTATCTATATATCCATCTCTATCTATCAATCCACACATCCATCCATATATTTATCTATCTATCTATCCATCTATTCATTTATCCATTTTCCCATCTATCTATTTAATGTCTTTGACGCTTCCTCTTCGACTGTCAACATATGTATGTGGGATTTTGTGTCTCTACGTTTTTCCTGCTTACTGCTTTTATCTTTTTTTTTCTTTACTCCCCAATGTACCTCATTCTTCTGTTTGTCTGTAACAATAATTTAAACTACTATTCCTGAATGAAGACATTTTTTTTTAAAACTTTGCTTCAAAGAAACGAGAAATTTCGCCTTTACATGGGAGAAGTCAACAACAAGAGAGGTGCCCCCTGGGCCATATACGTTCACCTACACCACACCTTTTCAAACAGTAGCCCACACGTACCCCTCAGGAGGGTGAGTTCATCTGTTATTTTTTTTAGATATTTGACTGACTTGTGCAGTTCACAATTAGAGCTGACTAACTTGACTAGTTTTGATGAAGGGCGGACCATTTCGTCTAGTTAAGAAGTCCAGACCATTTAGTCTATATTAGAAGATGGGCGAACATATTCGTCTGGCTAAGAAGGTGAGAGGAGCATTTCGTCTAGTTAATAAGTCCAGACCATTTAGTCTAGTTTAGATTTAGGGCAAACATATTGGTCTAGTTAGGAAGGTGAGAGGAGCATTTCGTCTAGTTAATAAAGGCGGACCATTTAGTCTAGTTTAGATTTAGGGCGAACATATTGGTCTAGTTAGGAAGGTGAGAGGAGCATTTCGTCTAGTTAATAAGGGCGGACCATTTAGTCTAGTTTAGATTTAGGGCGAACATATTGGTCTAGTTAGGAAGGTGAGAGGAGCATTTCGTCTAGTTAATAAGGGCGGACCATTTAGTCTAGTTTAGATTTAGGGCGAACATATTGGTCTAGTTAGGAAGGTGAGAGGAGCATTTCGTCTAGTTAATAAGGGCGGACCATTTAGTCTAGTTTAGATTTAGGGTGAACATATTGGTCTAGTTAGGAAGGTGAGAGGAGCATTTCGTCAGGTTAAGAAGAAGGGCGGACCATTTTGTCTAATTTAGATTTAGGGCGAACACATTGGTCAAGTTAAGAAGGTGAGAGGAGCATTTCGTCAGGTTAAGAAGAAGGGCGAACATATTCGTTTAGTTAAGAAGATTAGTGGGCCATTTCTTCTAGTTAAGAAGGGCAGACCATTTAGTCTAGTTTAGAAGAAGGGCGAACATATTCGTCTGTATAAGATTTATAATGTTTTTATTTTTTTTTCATGGTTCAAACTATTCATCCTCTTTTATTTGTGTCATGCCTGTTGCTTGTAATATCTATACCACATGTACTGTGTCACTTGTTACATATGCCATTCATAGTGTCAGTTTCGTGTGTTGTATTTGTTTTAAGTACGACAGCTGTTTGCCACCTGTCACATGTATTATAAGTCTCTTTATGGCTGACCCTTACCAAGTATACGTGTTCTGACAAGTCTTCATGTCTGTCCATCGTCTTATGTTTAACACTCCTACACATCACTAATGCCAGTTCCAGATGTCTGTCACGGTTTTCATACCTGCAGATGATGTCCAGTTCTATTAATTTTATGTGTGTAATGTCCGCGACGCCAATCACATACGCGTTATCCGCACATGTCTATCAGTTACCAGGTGATGTATTCCCTGAGGGACAGTAAGCCCGAGATAGTCGACTTCCTGAAGTCCAAGAAATGGGTGGACGTGTACACCAGGGCCGTTAGAGTCCACCTGGCCCTCTTCAACGCCGACACGAAGCTGGTGACCTCAATTGAGCACGTATATGAGTTCACTGCCGGTAAGTTCCAGTTATTATCTTTCATTGGTTAGAGAGAAGATTGGGTTGTTGGTTCAAAGCCGGTAAGTTCCAGTTATTATCTTTCATTGGTTAGAGAGTATATTACGTTGTTGGTTCAAAGCCGGTAAGTTCCAGTTATTATCTTTCGTTGGTTAGAGAGTATATTGCGTTGTTGGTCCACATGTGGTAAGTTCAATATTACATGCGATTCTCCCTTCCTCTCCCGTACTGCCTCTGTTGCCGTTGGAGAAGAGGTTACAATTCCAGTTAAGGATTTTGAATCATTAGTGTGTGTTTATTCAAATGATGGGAAGTTACAGACTAAAGGCCGAAATTTTATTTTTACTGTTCACTTAAAGGGCATATTTTGATGAGCGCTGTTTACATCTTGATCTATAAAACTAATGTGTGTACATCCTGATAGCTGTTCAACCCCATGATATCAAGCCTGTTAATTAAAATTATAGTTATCTCTTCTGTTGATTACTGTGATAGATGTCTGAGCCTCGATAAGCCACTGTAAGCGTTCACTTTCTTCAAACACCACTATTCACTTATA
The DNA here is from genome assembly GCA_021962125.1 of Bulinus truncatus. Taxonomy (NCBI): domain Eukaryota; kingdom Metazoa; phylum Mollusca; class Gastropoda; family Planorbidae; genus Bulinus; species Bulinus truncatus. The sequence continues at coordinate 4,317,710 of JAGDYQ010000035.1, forward strand.
ATGACCTTCAACGACTCCCCGTCTCATTTCCCATCTACCAATCACAGTCATGCCCACCTTCCATTCACTACACTGTTACACACTTGACTTTCCGACCGTCAAAGTTCAAACTTAGGCCATCCCTGTTTAAAACAACAACAATCCACATCAGGAAACCACCCACACACTGTTCCCAGAACAACAAGCCACATCAGCAAACCACCCACACACTGTTCCCAAAACAACAAGCCACATCAACAAACCACCCACACACTGTTCCCAGAACAACAAGCCACATCAGCAAACCACCCACACACTGTTCCCAGAACAAAAAGCCACATCAGCAAACCACCCACACACTTTTCTCATATATATATATATATATATATATATATATATATATATATATATATATATATATACAGTGGATTCCGCTTAATTGGGACACCGCTTAGTTGGGACAGCCGCTTATTTGGGACAAATCTCAAAGAAACCAAATCAAGAAGCCAATAGTAAATTTGTGTTTTTAATTGGGATAGCCGCTTAACTGGGACAAAAAGCCACGGTCCCGATGTGTCCCAATTAAGCGGAATCGACTGTATATGAGTGTATGTGTTCTCAAACTCCGATCCACCACAAAGTTTTATTACTCCAGCAATGTTCAGCGATTCAATGATATCTTTACTCTCTGGTACAGCTGGCATCTTCCAGGACACAGTTGACATGGAGACGTTCAATTTGTTCTACGATGAAGACACGTTGAAGGTTCTACGTGGGCTCATCGGTGTCCTCATGGTGTTTAACATCTTATTCCTAGTCATGGACATTGTACAGGTATGGACTGGTCACTTCACTCGATGTACAGTTATAATAGTATGTATGGAGCGTTGTTCGGACTGGTCACTCGATGTACAGTGATAATGGTATATGTTACACGTTGTACGGACTGGTGTGTAAAGTCCATGTAATGATGAGATGAGGATAAACCACTGATGGGACGGTTTTGCAGTGTCCTTATTTCATCCCCACCATAGCCGATAGTACAATGGCCATGGAGCCACCAAGGGAGATATAGAGGGGGAATTAAGCCATGACCTGAAATATCCATTGATCCTCACCTAGGATCGAACCAGCGACCCTCAGGTCGACAGTCGTTCGCTTTAACATATGTACGGACTGGTCTCTCGATGTACAGTTTTAATGATATATTGACACGTCGTCTGTCTGTCCATCTACCTACAGTTCAGAATTTACTAATCTAATATACACACTCAGGTTTAATAATCCGATGTCAACACTTCAGGAATAGTTAATCCATTTAACTAAATAAAACTATATAATTGATCTTTACACTTTGTATTACTCTTCCCCCCCCCCACACACACTCCCCGCCTCCTCCCCTTTCTTTCCTCCAAACAGATATACAACCAAGGATTCGTGAACCATTTTTCCAGCATTCACGCATGGCTGAACATTATTGAAAGAGGATCGTCCTTTGCGGTCTTCGTTTTATTTGTTGTAGAGTTTTACACACGGAAAGATGCGGTAGGAACAAGTTTCATTTTTTCCAATCATAAATATTTGTTGTTGTTGTTGTTCTTGTATACAAAGAACTAACAATAAAAATGAATGATCACGTATTGAAAAAAATAAAAACTGTGGCAAATATTTGTTGTATCAATTTTTTGGTTTAACTGCAGATAAAAAAGTCTTGAACACATATATTTGTATTTAAATACACAATTCAGTAACTAATATCTTTTATTTTCCTTAGGATACAAAATGTCCTTATTGAATCTCTTCGTTTTCCTTTAGATATAAATTGATCTTAATACAAAATGACTATAGTGACTATCAAATTTACCTCTAGATATAGAATGGCCATTGTTGCGTGCTGGGTTTTTACTTTTGGTTACAATGACGATGTACAAACACCAAACAACAGAAGAGTCAAATGCAGGCTTTGTATTTTCCTTCTTTAATCTCAATGCTTATTTCACAACATCAAATCTTTACATCGAAAGTTCATAACATCACATAATCCACTATTCTCTAACGCCTGCTATATATATATCTACCTACTGCTGTCTTTTACTACTAAAATCATGCTCTGACTAACTGCTAGAATAATAGTAGACTATAGTGGACTTCGTTACATCTCACGTCCACTCTCTACGCTCGCCTCAGTCCCATTTTTCTACTCTATTTCAAAACCTACTTTTATATCATTGGGCCCTCTCGATCTGTCCCCATAACTCAGAGTCAGTTGTCAAACGGATGTGTGGGAACTACAAATTACCTTCCATTCCACGAACAGAAAAGGTATGCAAGTCACGGTCACTCTGGTATCCAAACGTGATACCTGTGCTGACCTACAGTAATTAAATCAGGAGGTGACAACAGCTGGGATGCGGGGGTGGGGGGACGGGATGGGGAACTGGTACGCACGTTTTCACTATGTCCCTCGTCACGGCTATTGGTTTGATCCGTGACATACATTCTATTAGGAGAAGATGTGGTGGGGTTGATGCTAATACAGTCCGTGGCAGTCCGGTGATTTATCTGTTTGTCCAGAATGTCAGTTGACTCTCTCCCTACTCTCGGAATCATATATCAAGTCCCTAACCCAGGTAGCTAGAAACGTAAAGACAGATTTACTTTATATATTATCATACATTCTAATAACTATCCTACATTCTAATAACTAGGTGAGAACCATGTTCTCCACAGCCATGTTGACCATCTTATTCTTGACTTATATCTAAATACAAAATGTCCATATTGGTGATCTTGTGTTATTCTCCAGATACTAAATGTCCATAATGGTGATCTTGTGTTATCCTCCAGATACTAAATGTCCATAATGGTGATCTTGTGTTATCCTCCAGATACTAAATGTCCATATTGGTGATCTTGTGTTATCCTCCAGATACTAAATGTCCATAATGGTGATCTTGTGTTATCCTCCAGATACAAAATGTCCATAATGGTGGTCTTGTGTTATCCTTCAGATACAAAATGTTCAGAATGTTTACTTCGAGAACAGAGAGGCCTCGGTGTATATAAACTTCGATGACGTCACCAGCGTTGCCTACTACATCACACTAGCCAGCTGTCTACTGGCCAGCATTATATTCATCAAGGTCCTTCTGAAGTCCAAGTGAGTGTCCACTATAAACATTTCCATACGAAGAGAAATTGGGTCATTAGTGACAAAAAGTTTTTTTATTACTTTCTAGAAATTGTGAGACAACGAAGTTTATATCGATGAAAAGTGGTAATTCTGTGGTGTAGATTGGGTGGAGGGAGACAGGCCCGCGACACGGGGGTGTGCCGTTTGGTGGGTCACTCAAACATTTTTTTTGGAATGGCCTTCCTTATATTTTTAGCAAAAAGGTATGCTTCTGCTGACGTGATTAACACCCATGGGTATAGTGGACGCATGCTAATAGATCACATTCAATTCATTCTTTTGAGATAAAGTTTGAGGTGTATCTGCACACTGGTTTTTGTAGAAGCGTATAACGCCTTTAAGATGAGCAATCATTTTAGATGAAGCGAGCTTAGGTGTAAAATAAAAAAAAATAATTAAATAAAGCAACTTAATGTTCACATTGGGTGATTGATCAAGAATTCAATTAACAATTTATACTCGGCTAATAAATAATTCTATAAAATCAGCACTAACAATATTTTTTTTAACTCACAAAAACATCTTTTAAAAATATTTTACAATGAAGCATCGTAGGCAAACACTATGTTTTACAAAAATGCAATTGTGTTAAGACTAATGCTATGTATTTAATTTTAAAATATGCCATTTGCATAAATTAGAAGTTACTGCAGAGGCACTTTGTATATCGTGAAGACCAAATATTTACTATGATCAGTAGCGTAAATTCAATAATTTAGCTAAAAAACCCTCTCCAGCAATTACTATAAGATATTTGGGGTAAATCTGTATCTCAAAAATGTTGTTATTTAGATAAATACCATTAAAGATAATTGATGTGTTTAATGTAATGGTTTAAAAATGAATCAAGTGTGTATTTGTCAAGGAAAAATACCACTACACATTTTTTTAAATGTATTTGGTTTATTTAAATTCTGATTTCCCTAATTAATTTTATAAGGGAAGGGTACATATGTTGATGTTTTAATCCTATCACCAAGGTCATGTTCAATGTGCTCTGGTTTCAGGGAAGTCCTTTTAAATTACGGTACAACACTTTCAAACAAGCAGTGATTACTAAGTAAAATATGAACAAAAAGACACATTTGCGCAGAACTAACATTTCTATCTGATCGAATCCGAGTTGATCGCAATTGTGTTTAGCTTTGAACTTTTGATTCGTACAACACACAGAGTAAATGTCCAGTGCTGATTAGCATTTAGTCTATTCAATAAGTAGACCTTAGATGTCGACAAAAATAACTGGCCGTCCCCATTAAGTAGATACGCGACAAAAGAAACTTACCAACGGTACTCAGTACCAGATTTGGTTCTAGAACTGTTTCCGTTATCTAACTTGATTCTCAACACCACGCCCCCCCCTCCACCTAACTCTATGTATAGTTATACTATTAAAATTTTTACACATGTTTTTTTCTTTATTTCTGTTCCCCCCTCCCCCCTATCCCACCTCCTAAACCAGCAACATCCCGTCGCTGTCCCAATTCCTCCAGCTGGTGCCGCCTGTGGTCGAGATCCTCTACTTCCCCATGCTGACCATCATGTGCTACGCCCTCATGGGCCACAGGTTCTTCTTCGAGCTGGAAGAGTTCTCCACCTACCGGCAGTCCTGCTTCAGCACCACCAACATGTTCCTGAACCAGAACATCCTGAAGAAGATCGTCGAGTACCGCATCCTGGGGATGATCTTCATCGTGCTCAGCTACTCCGTCATGAACTACATCGTCATCAACTACTTCATCGTGCTGCTCAGCGAGCACTATTCCCGCATTCGTGGGGAGCAGACGGAGGAGGAGTGCGAGAGCTTCTTCGAGACCATGGCCCACTGGTACAAGTCCCGGCTGACGGACGACGAGTCGGCGTTGGCTGTGGATGAAGCGGCTGCGGAGGCTGGGCGGAAAAAGGAGGACCCAGGGGTCAGCAAAGATTCGATCTACAGGTCGATCGCCCCGAAAGAGTTGGACTATGACACTCTGATAGAGATACTGTCGAAGGACTCGGAACCTAAACAATCCAGTAGCCATTCCCTCACAGACTCTTGATCAGGTTTTATAACCGAGTAGACCTTCTCTCACAGACTCTTGATCAGGTTTTATAACCAAGTAGACCTTCTCTCACAGACTCTTGTTCAGGTTTTATAACCAAGTAGACCTTCTCTCACAGACTCTTGATCAGGTTTTATAACCAAGTAGACCTTCTCTCACAGACTCTTGATCAGGTTTTATAACCAAGTAGACCTTCTCTCACAGACTCTTGATCAGGTTTTATAACCAAGTAGACCTTCTCTCACAGACTCTTGATCAGGTTTTATAACCAAGTAGACCTTCTTTCACAGACTCTTGATCAAGTTAACAACTTAGTAGCATTTCAGTCGCAAACTTTTGAACAAGTTAACGACTTACTAGCTCTCCCCTCAAATATTCATGTTCAGTTTACAGCCTCGTAGATTTTCTTTTATTTTTTTTTTATAAATTTAACATAGTTGCTATTCTATGGCAGACTTTTGATCAAGTATGCAACCATTCTAAATAAATTATTTTCTTATCAAATATCAATAGTTTTCCACATATTCAGGTCTTGTGAAAATATCAATAATTCAGAAAAAATAGAAGATGATTGCAGTAAAATACTTTGGTCAAAGGAATTCCCACCTAAACTTTTGAAAAATTTTTAAGTTTGAATACTTTCATTAGTCTATAACAAATGTAGATTTAAACATGAAAGCTATTTTGAATTACGGCTTGTTTGTCTGAGAGAACGGGGTACATATATTATTACATATTTATTCAAACATACCCCTGTGTTATAAATTGTTTTTTAGCCCTTGTATGGATATGTTGTGTCGGCAAAGTATTACTTGTATTATCACAGTTGTTGGTCAATCGACAATTAATATTTTATTAAAACATTCAATCAACCACCTATTTTTAGTCCCATACATTATACAGTGGTCGGTAAATAACTTAATTATTTTGTATCCATTATCAATGATGAGAATATATGGCGAGCAAGAAAAGCTGTTATACTCTTGATAAAAATTGTATTTATTTATGTTTTTTCATAATGTTGAGTATATTGTAAAATACATTTTTTTCTAAAATGATAATGTATTTGAAGTGATTTTGTTTAGTGAAATATTAGGTAGAATTAGTACAAACTGACAGCAGCGACAGGGCGAGTTGATCCAATTACATCTAGCATAGAGCGCGTTTCAATCGCCCGCATTCACATTAACGTATACTAGACAATCACACACATATTTTGTTGACATCTTATCTGTATTACAACATTATACTGGGCTGCATAGAGGATAAACTGTGCAGCCATGCTTTCTTTTTTTCCATTATTGTCTAGAGTTCTATAATATTGGCGGAAGGTCGAGGACAAAGGGAACAGAAAAAGATCTTGTGCTTTTTTGTTACCCCTTTGTTCTTTGATAAGTATGCTGTTGTACAATTAATGGGTTTTTGTTGGTTCAGCGGCTCATTGAACATAATTAAAAATTATTCCATTCCACCACTATCAGCATAAACATAACTATCTATTTCACAAAATTTTAAATGGTAAATTCAACTGACTGCTGCATGGGTATTGTCATGTCAATAACACGTGATAAGATACAATCTAACTTAAGATGGAGCATCTGATATTTAGTAGCATTTGCGAGTTACATTTTTTGGCGTCCTCCTCCCAATCTGAAAAGTGTAAAGACATTAAGCAGCGTTCCGTTGATATCCATTATTAGTGCCCTTCTCACGCTACTGATAATCTATATAAATAATAGCGGTGTGGGTTCTGCATTAATCAAAAGTAAAAAATTTATACAACAGTATTCCAGTTTGGAATCGTAAAATGTAAACTATATCGATAAAAATCATGAAAAAATCGGATCTGTCCGAAACCATAGCCTACTGATCAAGCCTAAGTGGATATAACTAACTCTATGCAAAGGTTTTGCAGGGTACATCTAGTCTAATAATAATAAAAGCGATTTGGGTTCTGCGTTAAATCGAAAGTAAAGAATTAATACAACAGTATTCCAGTTTTAAAATATCATGAAAAAATCGGATCTTTTCGAAACCAAAAATTCCAAAAATAACCTAGCCTGCCGATCAAGCCTAAGGGGATATAACTCTATGCAAAGGTTTTGCAGGGTACAGCTAGTCATCTATAATTCAGCAAAGTCAGTTTATTCCGTAAGTTCACAAGAATTTCGTTTGCCTTTAACGAGGACAATAATACCAGTCGAAAGTGTTGTTATTTTACGTGGCCATTTCAAAGCGGTGTCCCAGTGGCCCTTTCAAAGCAGTGTCCGAGTGCGCGCCCAGCGCGCCCAGCCTTTAAAAGCACCAATCTATTAAATTGATTTTAGAGACGATAAGAGTACATATGGATTTATCAGAATTGCTCATATGATTATAATAATTGTTTAGAACTTAAATAATAAGACTAAATAATATTTGTGTTCTAAACGTATGTCCCTAAATGTCACTATAGGTCTATAACTCCAGAACTTATGGTTGCCTTTGTCAGAGGTTCGGGCTATTCTTTCTTCACTAGTGACTTGATGGATTCCCCGGACGTTGTCTTCTCTGTTGGAAGTGCCGATATATAATATATAAATATATGGAGAGATAGAGAGATAGATAGAGGGAGAGAGGGGAGAGAAAGGCTTAGAGGGAGAGAGATAGAGGGAGAGGGAGAAAGAGAGGAAAAAAGGGAGAGAGAGAGAGAGAGAGAGAGAGGGAGAGAGGGAATGAGAGGAAGAGAGGGAGAAAGAGTGGGTGGGGAAGCGAGTTGTTTAGCCTTTATGTATTCCGATATATATATGTGTATATTTGTATATTTTGAAGTCTGTCCAATCGGTCATTAAGTAATCTAGCAATCATTATAACACAATCTAAATATTTATGTATAAAGGTTAGTATTTTAATTTTCTTAATTTAATTGGTGCTGAAATAATTTCCTATCAATATAATAAATATATTTCTATTATCTCTTTCTGTCTCACCTTCATATAAATATCGGCTTAGACCAGGGGTCGGCAACCTGCGGCTCTTTCGATGTCGAGTTGACGCCTTCCGCAAAGTGCGATGGCTTTCCAGGGATAACGTATTTTAACGTTATGCTTCTTGCTTGAATAAAATAAAAAAAAAAAATTAAATGGAAAAAGGCATTGTTCATCCTAAATTGGAAGAAGAAAATAGCTGAAAAAGTTCAATTTCACGGTGGATATCACAAAGAAACTAAATGAGTTAAATGTAAAACTCCAAGGAAAAGGAAACCCTACCTATGACATGCTTGAAGAAATGGTTTGTTTCAAAAATACATTATTGGTTTTTGTCGAAGATCTGTATAACGGTACATTATATCATTTCGAAAATCTGAGGCAGTTGGTGTTGCAGAAGACTGGTAAGTCCAGTAACCAAATTTGGATTTAATTTACCGAGATAGTTAAGGAATTCAACAAATCTTACGTAATAATATATCATCGTAAAAAGAACCAAATAATTTAAATTATACAGGAAGCGCCTTGATATTAATACAAAACATCTATTGACACGAATTACTTTAATATGACTATAAACAAAATGAAGAATAGATTCGATGAGAGATTTGAGCAATTCAAATAAAATGCAAGTACTCTCGCGTTCATATTAAATCCTGTCAATCCTCTCAATACAAATGAGATCAACATTAAGCTATTAGGAATTGATGCTGGTTTACTTCAAAATGCAATGCTGGATTTTACAGAACTCAACAGCAGGTTAGAGGATTAGGAGGTTTAGAAAAGCAAGCATGTTGCGCTGCACAAGTGAACAGATCTAACAGAGTTGAGGCACTCATATTTGACGCATGGAAGAGTCTTCCACAATGCTACAGTGAGGTGAACAAGTTAGCAGTGCTGAAGTGCTGAAGCGTTCTCTTGCATGAATATAATACAATGTCAAGTAAGAAGCCAAATAACAAGTAAAAATATAGAGACGTAGGCTACTTGAAACTGAAAATAACAAGTCATGAGCCAGATTTAATCAAACTTTCAAAAAAATCATGCAAGGTCAATGCTCTTATTGATGTAATTATTGTAGCGATCTATTCAAATCATTTATTTAAAGTTTACATTTTTTATATGAATACATATTATTTCGAATTTAAAGCCATTTGTTTTAAAACAAAAATTAAATTTATAATAATCCTTAACAAATACCATAAAATTGAAACAACGATTTTTGTGGCTGTTTAAAAGCTGAGAAATATGTAAATTATAACTTTTGGCTCTTCCGTCTAAAAAGGTTGCCGATCCTTGGCTTAGACAGTATAATTCACACATGATTTAATGAATTTGCCATTTACTAGTGAGGATGCACATTTTTTAATATGTATTTTATTTTACTGTAAGGATGATAATATCCTTATATAACACATTAGCTTTATCGTTGTGATATAACGCAGTGCTCGGAAATCAGTGTGCCGCGAGACGGTGCAAGGTGTGCCGCGAGATGGTGCTAAATGTGTGCCGCGAGATGGTGCTAAATGTGTGCCGCGAGATGGTGCTAAATGTGTGCCGCGAGATGGTGCAAGGTGTGCCGCGACATGGTGCTAAATGTGTGCCGCGAGATGGTGCTAAATGTGTGCCGCGAGATGGTGCTAAATGTGTGCCGCGAGATGGTGCAAGGTGTGCCGCGAGATGGTGCTAAATGTGTGCCGCGAGATGGTGCTAAATGTGTGCCGCGAGATGGTGCTAAATGTGTGCTGCGAGATGGTGCAAGGTGTGCCGCGAGATGGTGCTAAATGTGTGCCGCGAGATGGTGCTAAATGTGTGCCGCGAGATGGTGCAAGGTGTGCCGCGAGATGGTGCTAAATGTGTGCCGCGAGATGGTGCTAAATGTGTGCCGCGAGATGGTGCAAGGTGTGCCGCGAGATGGTGCTAAATGTGTGCCGCGAGATGGTGCTAAATGTGTGCCGCGAGATGGTGCAAGGTGTGCCGCGAGATGGTGCTAAATGTGTGCCGCGGCAAAGAGTGAATATTAAAAATTTTGTGTCGAATCACAGTAACGGATAAAAACCAAGCAGTGTGTAGCCCAATCCATTGAAGATAACATTTAGTATTGATTTTTATGTTGTAATGATTAAAAAATGATCAATAGTAGTTTTTGTTGAGAAATTCGTTAAAATGGCAATGTTTCCAAGCAAGTAATTCCACGGTCATAATGAAGGAGATACTTTGAGTAAATAGCAAATAAATGAATAAATAAAATAAATAAAAAAAGCTACACATCCAAATGAGCAAGGACGATTTTTTGTTGGTAAGGATAATTAATATACACAATTATAAAATTTTTATTGATTAATTTTAGTACAATTTAATAAAAGCTTATTTTTATAAAGCTTTTCTTTTTAACTCGATAAGCCTGGAGTAGGGGGGAAAGCGGGGGGGGGGGTTCACCCTCATAAAAAATACATATTTTTATTTATCCATTCATAAATGCCGGATGCATCGAGTTTCTCAGCTGGTAGGATTGAGTACCTACCTTAATGGGTACGGGAAAAGTTAGGTAGGAGTACCCAGGAACATAGAATTTTCGTTTACGAAGTGGCTACGGATACAGCAAATGTACTCCGTATTTTTTTCCGGGATACAGCAAACGTACTCCGTATTATTTTTAATTTTTGTTTTCGGGGCTAGGGTTAGGAATAGGTCTTGGAATAGGATTAGGGTTAGGGATAGGGTTAGGAATAGGTCTAGGAATAGGATTAGGGTTAGGGATAGGGATAGGGTTAGGGATAGGGTTAGGGATAGGGTTAGGGATAGGGTTAGGGATAGGGTTAGGAATAGGTCTGGGAATAGGATTAGGGTTAGGGATAGGGTTAGGGATATGGTTAGGGATAGGAGCAATATCTATAGCTGGACCCCGAAAAAATAATTCAGAATCCAGCAATCGCGTATGTGCACATCTACAGCCGTAAAAAAAATAGTCCGTCTAGGGCTAAAAATAGTACGTCTAGAGCGCTAGAGCGCGTTTGCAGTATCCCGAAAAAAAAAATTCGGAGTGCATTTGCTGTATCCGTAGCCACTGCGTTTCATTTAATACTACCGAGAGATTAAAGAAGGTCACCAGTTTGCTGTGTGACTCGTCATTAAATCACGTGCTCAAATACCGCATTTAAAGGTTAGCTCGTTCCTTTAAGAAAATAAAGTAATTTACTCGCGAATTTACTGCGAGGGTTCTCCGCAGAAATACGTAAGCATATTTGGGTTTCAGTCGAGAAAAAGCCTGAGAACCGCTGGTCTAACTACAGTATCATATGTATCAATACGTATCAAAGCTGAACACAAAGGCGTACCTAGGTAGGGGTGAGAGGGATCCAAAATCGAAAGTCCCGCCGGGCCCCAGCTTGTGTGGACCCCTCCCCCCAAAAAAAAATATTTTTTTACATTAAATATTAAGTACAATTTCTCATATCATGGTATCGAACGTCAAAATGCAGGGGCCCCAAAAGAGGCCAGGCCCCCGGGCCCCTAAATCCCTAGATTTGCCTCTGGCTTTACAATAGGATATCTTCATGCAAAGGCTTTGCAGGGTACAGCTATATAGTAATTGGACTTACTTTCACGCATCATAACATCTATATATCTATCTATCTATCTATCTATCTATCTATCTAACTATCTAATCTATCTATCTATCTATCTATCTATCTATCTATCTATCTATCTATCTATCTATCTATTATCTATCTATCTATTATCTATATATCTATTATCTATCTATCTATCTATCTATCTATCTATCTATATATATCTATCTATCAAAGTATCCATCTATCTATCTATTTATCTACATAATAGACAATTATATTTTTCTTAAAAATTGTAAGTAGTTCAAAAGGGGTAATTTATGTGTATTGGTACACTTTATACTAAAATTTATCTATAATTTATAAGTCATACGAATCTTTCAGATAACATGAACTTATTTCATTTGTTTGAGAATGAAATTTGCATTTAGGTTTATTAGCTAAGCATTCTTATGTGCGTTAACTAACAACACAATTTTTTTTTTGCAAATTATATACATTTTGGATTTCACCCTCCCCCTTACTCAATGTCAACACCTTTCAAACCTTTTAGACCCCCCCCTCCTCCAAGTTGTTGACGTAATTAATGATCGATCTCTGATATAGTCCCTATTTCTTTCAAAAAGACATTTTTTGTATGTATAATTATCAACTACTTAATAAGAGATAATGTCTATGAATCAATCTGTTAATAATAAAAATTCCTCTCAGAGAAATCATAAAAAAAAATTGTTTCTTCTAGTTTTGATTAGAATAATATTGTCCGTTAAAAAAAATTCATCCCGTATCATTGAACAAGACGCAGAAAGCTTAATCTGTGTTGTTTAGAAACAATTTAATTTCGAGGCTAATCTGTATTGCTTATAAAGTTTTTATAATCTGGATGAGGTTGAAGTATAATTGTTTTCTAGCATTTATATCAAGTGCTACCCAGGAATACTGTGGCAAGAGACAATTTTATGAATACCTGTATTTGTGTTTGCTTTTTAGAGCATTTTCGAAAAAAAAATTCTCTATTGTCCCCGTTTTGTCTGTCCGTCCGTCATCACCCTAGATCTCAACAACCATAAGTCCTAGACCCATGATGTATATATCATTTTGTAGGTCTTGGCCTGCCAAGAAATGACTTTTTTCCATTTCGCGATCTGACCTCTCAGGGCCGTAAAAGGGGCCTTAGTACCTTTTTTTAATATATAAGCTATATTAATAAAGGAGCGCTATATCTCAGCAACTATAAGTCCTAGACCCATGATGTGTATATCATTTTGTAGGTCTTGGCCTGCAATGTGTACATCAAAAGTTCATTTCGCGATAGGACCTCTGAGGGCCGGGCTTCAGGGCTCCTAAGGGGCTTATATATTATATATATACACCTTGTACGTTCAATAGCCCGTTCATTTGGTGCGAAATACTGCAGCACGTAGTTTCACCAAGATTTATTAAGAAACTCATCAAATGAAATAGTAAGCTTGCGTTCTGAGTTTAATTGAAAGTATCAGAGCTATGCAACAATTGGCGGAGTTTTCGGACGATTAAATGACTACAATTTAGAATGTTTCAATTATGAGTCCTATTTCAGTGACCACAAACCACTTGTAGTTAGATTTAAGAGAAAATATTTTTTTTTCAAATATAAAGAAACGTCTTATAATTTTTTTTTACAGATATATGCATTACACAATTGAATTTATAAACATTTCCAAATTTTACAAATATTTACTGAAAGATAGCATACGTACTGATACATAACATGAAAATGCACTAACACGTCCTGTGTCCAGAATGGAACAGGCTTAATTGCTTGTTTTTAGTTTGATATTTCAGGCTGTGTCTAGTTCATTTGTGGTATAATGTGGAAAATATTATTGTTTGAAGTTAATAGTTCGTATATCGTAAAAGTGTTCTCTGTGTTTTATTATTTTTTTTAGCTCTGTTTTTTAAATTATTTATGTAGTTATAATGCTCCAAATAAGAGAACAGTTCAAATGTAGTAGCATCGTAATACAGAAATAGGTGTATACAATAAAAATGACATTACGCTCCCTCCAAGCCAGTTTTTCCCAAACTTTGGACATCTGTGTACCCTTTTTTTATTTTCGTAATACTGAGCACCCATTTAAAAAACAACAGCATCAACAACAACAAAACAAACAAACAACGTACATGTTTATTATACAGTCCGTGGTTTTCACTCACTTCAATTTTCTCGCTTAAGCCGTTCATGTTTTCGAGTGTTCTCAGCCCGGCGCTGCGAGTACCCCCACCAAACTCTTGCCAACGTTGTCGGAGGCACTGCTATACACAATAAGAATTGTGATTTAATCCAGCTAGGCGGAAGCCCCCCCCCTCCCCCATTAAAATCATGTACTTTGTCTCAAAGCGATTATAACTTTCAGAAAGAAAACGTAATATTTATTGTTTATTTGCACATGATGTGCATGTTTCATACTTTCCATCCCTTTTAAAAGAATTGTCAAACAAACATAGTGCACCTTTTGCTCATTCTGTGACGTCAAGTTATGTCTGGATGTCTAGCGAAATGAATTCCAACACTATTATATATGAATGCAAATATTATTTATTCGGCTAGATTTAAAATTCATTATGTATTCCCATTTAAAATGGTGGGCATACAGGTATATATTTATCTGTATGTTTTTAACCTCAACAATAATCGGAAGGCCATTTAACGGTAATTATTATATCTAATATATTTCATTTCTTTCAATAGCTTTTTTAGATAGGTTATTAAATGATTTTTAACGGAATCTAACTCGCTCTCGAAAATAGCTTTTAATGCAGAGTAGCACAGGTTCTGAGATGACTGACACAGGCTCTGAATTGACTGACACAGGCTCTAAATTGACAGACACACGCTCTGAATTGACTGACACAGGCTCTAAATTGACAGACACACGCTCTGAATTGACTGACACAGGCTCTGAAATTACTGACACTGGCTCTGAAATGACTGACACAGGCACTGAAATGACTAACAAAGGCTCTGAAATGACTGACACTGACTCTGAATTGACTGACTCAGGCTCTGGAATGACTGACATTATCTCTGACATGACGAACATTTGCTTTGAAATGACGGACGAAAAATTTAAGAATTGATTTTTTAGATAGGTTATTAAATGATTTTTAACGGAATCTAAATCGTTCTTGGCAATAGCTTTTAATGCAGAGTAGCACATGCTCTGAGATGATTTATCTATAAAATTTGCATGCTTGAAACTTTGGTAACTTTGCAGTCAATAGAAAAAAGGAATACTCGTAGCTAATGTAAATGATAAGAATCCACTGAATAACAAAGGCTTAATTTCAGAGTAAAAGGCTGTTCTCTCCGGGCTGCAAAGCTTAGCTATGAAAAAACTTGCCAAAATAAACTGGATACTTTCTATAAACTGAGAAATGCAATAAATGTCATAGAGATGGCATAATCGCAAGAGAATGAATAGAAAAAACATACATAAGTAATGACGCCGGATAACCGAATTTCAGAATGCTTCATCTTTAAGTTTTATTTCAAGTTCTAAGTAGAGTAGTTTGTGTAAAGCCGAATCAACACCCCTTCCACACCCAATTGTATGATTCAGAGCGAAGTAAATAGGGAATTCTTCCAAAGTGTTATGTTACATCACCTTGTAGATAAAATATATTTTAAAAACAAACAAACCATAATTAAATTAAATTATGAATGTTGATATTATTGTCGTTATTCTAGTGAGAATCTTGTAAACATCATCTGCAACCATTTATGTGCAATGACCAATTCCCGACACAATTTTTGTCATGCGTATGCTCGAGAAGGCTGGTAACATTAGTAATACTAATATATTTGCTAAATAGTTCATTCTTCAGTAAAAATGTTTTAATTATTTTATAGTTCCTTCGGAGCTCTAACCGTTAGCTTTTTTAAATTCCAAATGTTCATGTCTACCACTTTTGTTTAAGCAACATATTTGCATTTGCAAGAATTATATTTAACACAGATAGCGTATATAATGAGTGTTATAGAATTTTATTTTGGTGATGATATGGTACGCGGTGAAGCTAATTGACTGTAGAATCTGAGGTTCTGGTTCAATCCTCAGTGAGGATAAATGATATTTCAGGTCAAGGTCAAGTCCTAAGCTGTAGCCTCCGTGCGCTCCAAGTACTATTTCACTATCAATATGTGGGGATGACAGCAAAGGTTCTTCAAAACTATCCTTTAGTGGTTTATAGTAATGTAAAGTAGATTTCGATCTCTTCTTACAGGGACTAAAACAACAAACATATAATTATTATACTGATGATAAAAACAGCTACTGATGAAAAAAACCTTGTATTCCTAAAATTCATCAGTCTTATTAAGTGTCAGTACATCTCTCGTAGGTACAACATTACACGAATATATTTCAATAAAATGCAAAGAATAATTTAATTTTTTTACGTCAGACTGTCATTGTATTTTTCCATGACATTTATCATCTTCATTCACTATAGATTGTTTAACTGACTGCAGTATGCTATTGATAATATATTTTACTATATAAAACAAACTTGTTAAAAGGGTTTGATATAGATATACACTACTGCAGAAAGTGTTATCTGTCACTTCTACTGGTGATGAGGCTTCTGTTAGCGATGGCCTTTTGCAGACTTCCTTTTCTCTCTAGTCTTTCCAAACCTAAAGTAGTACAAAATCAAGATTCCTAATTCGAGTATTTATTAGTACGAGTATAATTAAATAATATTATACATACAACTTTCCTTTCAATGACACAGTGCACATCCGTACAGATAAGACTGGTCAGCAGTAACTCGCCAGTTTATTAAATAAAAACCCGGATCTCCGATTACAAATATCTACAAACTGGGATCCGAAAGAAATATATAAAACTTCAACCTCTACAGTACCATTATTATTCGCTTGAAACATCACTGAGTACAATTGTACTCAAAATCATCTAGCTGCTATGATTTCATGTGGTTGGTCTGATCTTCTCTGATTTATTTCTGTTAAAAGAAGCGGTTACTAAACAGCAAATTTCTCCATATAGTGTGTGCTTATCAGCGTATGATGCAATTCATCTGAGATTAAGGACTTTTTATAGTGAAAATGGTAACATTCCAGGAACTTTATTATTTGTTTCATTTGTTTCCGTTATAAATGAAACACAATAAATGAATTTCCACTCACAAAAACACGACTTTAAAGAGCATTGCTATCAGCTTAGGCTGGTACTAATTGCCATTCTTGAGTACAGTAATCATTATGCCATCTAAGGCGGTTGTCGTGCTTTAGTATTATAGAATCAGTAAAAATTTAAACGGATATCCGAATTATAATCAAAATGTAATAATACGTAGTGTCATCTATTGATTAAACACAATTAAGCACAAAAATCCTTTATAAAACTTCAGAGATAAATTGATCATTTGCAGGATCTACAGAAACTAGAATTTGTTCGAATTTTATTCTGTTCGGATTTCGAAAAAGGGAGAGAACATTTTTAAAACCGGCCACAAAAGTGACACAAACGATTTTTGACGCTACTATACCACAAATCATTTACAATAGTTGGCAATCTGGGGGAAAATTTTCTTCTGAATCGATTTATATCCCGTAATGGTAAAAAAATAAATCATCAAGTGTATCAAAAAGTCTTAAAATGCGTTGTGGAGTGTCAACCATTTAGACATACCAGATAGAAGACTCTGATTTTTAAGGCCTCAACAGTAAGGTGATTGTATGGTCATCGCAGAGTTTAGTGCACTTTGAGGAAGTTGTACAAATCTGAGCCGAATCCTTACCGACTGGAAACAAGACCACTCATCTTTAATTAGGACTATCGCAGCTATAGAAAAGACATCTTGGTAAACAATTTACCTTTCATTCGATGATGCTTTATCTTTATCTAATATTTTTTGTCATACCTGATAAATTACATATAATTTTATCAATTTAAGACAGTGGTGTTCCGACACTATTGTGCATTTCATTCAGGCTATATACGTCTATATCTTATTATTAAACAGATTGCGGTGGGAAATTGAAATTATCTTATGGCATCCTAACCTCCCCAAAGTTCCCGGATAACTATCCAAATTTTGCCGAATGTCACTGGACTATCTCAGCTAATGAAGGGGAAGTAATTGATTTAAGGTCAGTCTAGAATATATATGGACTAGTTGCAAGTACCCGGCTTTGCCCGGGTTTAAAATAAGATTTTCTGTTTACCTTTTGTTTTCTCCCTACCCCCTCTCTCGCTCTCTCTCTCCCTCCCTCCCTTTCCCTCCCTCCCTCTCCCATCTCCTTCTCTCCCCCTCTCCACCCCCTTCTCTCCCCCTTTCCACCCCCCTCCTTCCCTCTCTCCCCCTTCCTTCTTCCTCCTTCCCTCTCAGTCCCTGCCCCCATCTCACCCTTTATCTCTCATCCCTTTTCTCCCATCCCTATCTCCTCTCCTTCCCTCCCTCCTTTCTCCATCCCTCCCTCCCATCCCCCTCTCTCCTCTCTCCCGCCCTACTCTCTCCCCCTCTCCTCTCCCCCTTCCTCCCTCCTTTCCCCCTCTCCCTCCCTGCCCCCCTCTCTTATCTCTCTCTATCCCCCCTCACTCCCCCACCCCTCTCCCTCCTCATTCTCCTCCTACTCTCCTCTTCTCCCTCCCTTCCTTTCTTTTTCCTTCCCCTCCCTTTCTCTCCCTCTCCCTCCCCTCTGTCATCTCTCCTCCCTCACACCTCTCTCTCTCCCTCTCCCTCTCCCCCCTCCCCTCCCCCCTCCCTCCCCTCCTCCAACCCATCCTTCCTCTCTATCCCCTACCCCCTCTCTCTCTCGCTTTATCTCTCTCCCCCTCCCTCTCTCTCTCTCTCTCTCTATATATATATATATATATATATATATATATACATATTATTATGGCTTCACACCTCTTCTCTAAAATCTTTCTTCATTCATTCACCTTCCTCAAACTGTACAAATCGGGAAGCATGAAAAAACATCAACAATTCTTTGCAGCACTAAGGCATGATACAGCACCAGCACGCAAGTTCTATTCGATCATCGGGAAATGACGTCACAGAAGAGTTTTATCTATGGCGCCGTCGAGATTACTTTAATATAGTACAATATACTAAAAAAAAAATAATTTATTACAATTAAAATACCCATCGAGATGAAACGAAACGTGTCCTATAACCTTCCCCATGTAATTATGTGTACGTGTACCAAATTTCACGTTATTTGGTTGTCTGTATCTTGAGTTATAAGGGAACAGACAGACAGACAAACAACAAATGCGTCTTATAAGTATACTATGTTAGAGTACTCCGGCTTTGCCCGGGTTTAAAATAAGGTTTTCTGTTTACCTTCTGTTTTCTCCCTACCCCTCTCTCCCTTCCTCTCTCTCTCCCTCCCTCCCTCCCCCTCTCTCCCTTTCCCTCCCTCCCTTTCTCTCTCCCTCCCTCTCCCTCCCTCTCCCATCTCTCTCCGATCTCTCCCATCTCCCTCCTTCCCCTTTCCACCTCTCTCCCTCCCCCTCTCTCCCCCTTCCTCCCTCCCTCATTCCCTCTCTCTCCCTCCCTGACCCCTCACTCTTTATCACCCTCCCTCTCTCCCACCCTCTCTCTCCCTCCCTCCCCTCTCTCTCCCTCCCTACCCCCTCTCTCCCTCCCTTCCTTTCTCTCTCCCTCTCCCCCTGCTCCATCTCCCCCCTGCTCCCTCTCCCCCCTGCTCCCGCTCTCATCTCATTCTCTCCCCCTTCTTTTCTCCCCCCTGTCTATCCCACCTCCCTCCTCTCTCCCCCTCCCTCCTACCCTCCTTTCCTCTCTCTCCCCTGCCCCCTCTCTCTTTCTCTTTATCTCTCTCTTTATCTCTCCCCTCTCTCTCTCTCTCTCTGTATATATATATATATATATATATATATATATATATATATATATATATATATATATATATATATATATATATGCATACACTTATTATTATGGCTTCACACTTCTTCTAAAATCCTTCTTCATTCCTTTACCTTCCTCAAACTGTACAAATCAGAGAGCATGAAAAAACAACAATTCTTTGCATCATAAATGCACAATACAGCACCAGCGCACAAGTTCTATTCGAATCGGGAAATGACGTCACAGAGGAATTTTATTTATGGCGCCGTCGAGATTACTTTAATATAGTAAAATACTAAAATAAAAATAATTAACTACAATTAAACTACCCATCTAGATGAAAAGAAACATGTCCTATAACCTTCCCCATGTAATTATGTGCATGTGTAACAAATTTCACGTTATTTGGTTTTCTGGATCTTGAGTTATAAGGGAACAGACAGACAGACAACAAATGCGTCTTATAAGTATACTAGTTGCAAGTACCCGGCTTTGCCCGGGTTTAAAATAACGTTTTCTGTTTACCTTTTGTTTTCTCCCTCCCCCCTCTCTCCCTCCCTCCCCCTCCCTCTCCCTCTTTACCGCTCTCTCTCTCCCTTTCCCTCCCTCCCTTTCTCCCTCCCTCCCTCTCTCTCCCATCTCTCTCCCTCTCCCATCTCCCCCTCCTTATCTCCCCCTGTTCATCCCCCCTCCCTCCCTCTCTCCCCCTTCCTCCTTCCCCTCTCTCCTCCCTGCCCCCTCTCTTTCTTTATCTCTTCCTCATATTTCTCCCCATCCTCTCTCTCCTTCTCTCCTTCCCTTCCCTCTCTCCCTCCTAACCCCTCTCTCCCTCCCTCCTTTCCCCCTCCTCCCCCTCTCCACCTCCTGTCTCCCTCCCCCCTCTCCCCCTTCCTCCCTCCCTCATTCCCTCTCTTTCTTCTCCCTGCCCCCTCACTCTTTATCTCCCTCCTCCTCTCTCCCACCCTCTCTCCATCCCTCCCCCTCTATCTCCCTCCCCTACCCCTCTCTCCCTCCGTTCCTTTCTCTCTCCCTCCTTCTCCCACTCTCTCCTCCCTCTCCCATCTCCTCTCTCCTTCTCTCTCCCCCCATCCATCCCCCTCTCTCCCTCTCTCCCCCTCCTCCCTCCTACCCCTCCTTCCCTCTCTCAATTCCCCACCTCTCTGTATCTTTATCTCTCTCCCTCCCTCTCTCTCTGGGAACAGACAGACAGACAGATAGACAGACAAACAAATGCGTCTTATAAGTATAGAGATTATTCTGAAAAAAAATTAAAATTAAAAAAAAAATAAAAAAAAAAAAATTTCACTAACGGGATTTAAAACCCACACATAGTCGGCCAAATTTGAGTCACGGCTAAGCTGAGTAACCGACTGTGCTAGCGAGTCACATAAACATAATCTCAATTTTTAATAGCTTTATGCGCTAGTTCAATTCTATCATCGGGAAATGACGTCACAGAGGAATTTTATTTATGGCGCCGTCGAGATGTACTTTAATATAGTAAAATACTAAAATAAATAAAAATAATTACAATTAAACTACACATCGAGATGAAACGAAACCTGTCCTATAACCTTCCTCATGTAATTATGTGTATGTGTAACTACATTTCACATTATTTGCTATCTGGATCTTGAGTTATAAGGGAACAGACAGACAGACAGACAACAAATGTGCTCTTATAAGTTATATATATATATATATATATATATATATATATATATGTGTGTGTGTGTGTGTGTGTGTGTTTCATATATCTGCTTTATATATTTTTATGAATTCAAGGTTGAATAATACAGTGCAGCTTTTAATTACAATTATTTTATGCCAGATTTAATAGAATGAAATTGAGGAATGGATTCTGCATGCAATGATGACCAGGTTCAAGTTTGAGTGATGGTGAAACCACAGCATCAATGTTAAGAATGGCTATCATTTGCGGGCACTATCCCATTTGGCGAGCCAAAGATCAAACTGAGGTCGTGCATGAAACCACTTGCACATTTACTTTAATTCCAACCATGTAAAGTATCTAGAAAGGGTTTATTGCACGTACCGTGGTCACATTTATGAAGCTCGTAACTTTATACGACGGTAAGTAGTGTATACTCTGCTCCAGGAGCAATGCGTTTTACGTTGCCCATTCCCTTGCTTTTATTTGACGTTTTTTTTCATTAATTTAATTTTTTTCCTTAAGGTGATTTTGCTCTCCTGTGCCATCTCTGTGTTTAATACACTACTTTGAACCATAGTGCTGCCAAGACACTCGAACATATATATTTAGTGTTGGTTTTAAAAAATCAGCGCACCAAAAGTAAATATCAATTTATTTTTAAAAACTAGTTAAAACGCTCAAAAAAAGATTATTTTCAGCTGATAGAGATTTAATCTCTCTTATTGTTATTATTGTTTTAATATGCGTGTAAACCAAAATAAATGTCACATTATTATACACTGTGAACTATATTGTTTTGATATGCGTTTATAAACCTGAATTGTAATATAGATTGACTGAATTATTTTCAGCTTGTGTGTTCATTTACCTTCAAGCTGAGACACATGCAACCAAACAACGCAACTGTGTCGTAAAGTATAATTCCATTACTGCGATTCAGTGTCGGAAACTGTATTTGTAAACCTGGTTGGACCTCACCAACATGTTCTACAGGAAAACATCTTTTTCAGTTAAACATGACAAGCCAACCTCTCTCTAAATATTTTGTGTATAAACGTTCAAAATGAGAAACAAACCAACACCATTAACGCGAGTTATATGTGTTGGATATACAACGTTGCTCCTAGTTTTTTTAAAAAAAATGGGTAAGGTATGATCGACGACTTTCTTTAAATTTAATGCTTTAGTAGCATAGTGAAAACATTGAAACCACATCCTAAACATAAATGTTCATAATAAAATAACAAACAAACTGCTAAACATGCCTAAAAATTAGCAAGTAAAATGGCAATATGACTAAAAGAATATTATACTTGGTAAGCTATATACTTTTAAACTTCAAATTTTTTGATAACTTTAATCCTTTAATTAATTACAAAAAAAGCGTGTAACACATGATATACATTTTCTCATCTGTAAGTTTGACTTGTAGATTACTTAGAATGGATAGATAGTGTCTTTTTGTTAATTTGTTAACTTGACGCCCAAAACAAAATCAGCCCTCATGTCCCAACAGAAATATACTGTGCCCAATCAAGTGCTGATGCATTAAATAATCAAGTGATAATCCAGATTGATTATTTATAAATACAATATAATTATCTCTGTTTTTATAATTGTGATTATTTTGCTGTTAATTTTTATACAGCTAATTAAAGAGAAATTATTGAACTCTAAACCCTGATATTAGATAATACGTATAGCTTGTCAGGATAGGTCTATGACTGTATCTCAAGAAGTTGATCTGACTGAGCAAAATCAATGGATATCTGGACTCAGACACCAAAGTTAGTTCAATCGTTGAAAACCCCTGATTGATTTTTTGGCTGTTGCCCAGTGTTATATTTTACGACTAATCGTTTGCTGAATCAAGCCAATGCTAGACATTGAGCAGTGTCACATGCTGCCATTGTTACAATGACTGTCAAATATTTTGAAAATCGTCGATAGCACTAAAAAACAATTTGACAACAGGTAAGATCACACCCAGTTTAAGCTATATGCTGTCACAGTTCAGTGTAGATGTTTTAACCAGCAGTTATCTGTGGTCATGTTGTAGTACTAGCCTGTGGAGAAACTTAGTGCGCTTGTCCGAATGGATGAGAGCAGACCCCAACAGTAACGGAAAACTTGTTAAATCTTCATTGGTGAGATCACTGTAAAGTTTGTCTCTATGTAACTTCCCCTATCGTACCAGTCTGTCTGAATTTTCTGTAGAAATTTTACATCTTACAAGTTAGCTTATTCAGAATGGATGAGAGCAGATCCAATAGTAACGGGAAATTTTGTTTAAATCCTCATGGTGAGATCACTGTAAAAGTTTGGTCTCTATGTAACTCTATCGGTACCAGTCTGTCTGGAATTTTCTGTGCAATTTTTAGATCTGATACAAGTTAGCCTTGAACCAGAATGGATGAGAGCAGACCCCAACAGTAACGGGAAAATTGTAGAGCCAATCTTCATGGTGAGACTAACAGTAAGTTTGTCTCTATGTAACTCTATCGTACCAGTCTGTCTGAATTTTCTGTGAAATTTTACATCTTACAAGTTAGCTTGTCCAGAATGGATGAGAGCAGACCCCAACAGTAACGGGAAAATTTGTTTAAATCTTCATGGTGAGATCACTGTAAAGTTTGTCTCTATGTAACTCTATCGTACCAGTCTGTCTGAATTTTCTGTGAAATTTTATATCTTACAAGTCAGCCTCTTATTCAGTGTGGCGTTCAGATATGTATAGCAGGCTCGCCAGGTAATTTAACTTAATTACCAAATCTTTAACTCTAACTATTAGCTGTACTAATATGCAAACAACAGAACCCAGAGGTACATCAACACCGATTTTAATGCACTGCGATGTTTAGTGAAATAATATTTTACAAGTTTAACACCGCGTCTACTTAAGTATTCGTGCCCGCCCTTCTCTAAGTATTCTTGGCTGCCTTTATAAAGGCTCGAGGGTGCGAGTGGGGACAGCAGAAGGAGACAGTAGATAATCCGTGTGCAAAAGGGCTTAGTCCGTGTATGGGCGAGGTGGGATTCAGTACAGAGTCATGAGTGGAAGGGAACAGTAGATAATCCGCGTGCAAAAGGCAGCGAGAAATATAGAAACAACTTTCAATGATACGCCAATTTGGCGTGAGGTGCGATTGGGACAGCTGATACCATAGTATGGAAAGGGGTTAAGTTGACAGTATGTTTACATTTGGGAGGTGTGTGTGGCGGGCTACACTGAATGGGGTTAAGCTGATACGTTGGCGATTGGGGGGAGAGGTGCGGTGAATTCTTGACGTAACATATCCATGGTCCTTGCGTTACATCTCATGGTCAAACTGATGAGATGAGAAAACTGCATTGGCGGGGTAATTTGAATTGGCGTGGAGGTGGAAACGGGAGGTAAATTTAGATGCACATTTCTGACCATGACCCTGGGTTATGTTCCATGGTCAAACTGATGAGTCACTCGATACGGGAGGAGGTGCAGTGCAAAAGGGGGGGTAACTTCAAACGCAACATTTCAAATAGCAGTACTTCAAAATGTGACCTTTTTTCTTACAATAATGACAAATCCTTCTTTCAAAATAAACAGTATTATCTTTTGGTTGGATTCTGGTTTGTATCTACTGTATTCTTTAATTTGTATACTTTATCTCCGTGGTTTGAATTTATCGAGTGCACAAATGTCTGATATACTTATTTCATCATTGGGATGATTGCATCATTGCGATTGCAATTGGGGTGGAACAATACCAAATAAGGCAATAACATGAAACGTAATTAAAGTTTAATCACAGGGATAGACAACAACTTCTTCCAGTAAAAAAACGACACCATTAACACTTTTTTGTTACAGTGTTTTCTTTGCATGTCAATCAGTTCTTAATGGTGGTCACTAAAGTCAATCAGTTCTTAATGGTGGTCACTAAAGTAAATCAGTTCTTAATGGTGGTCAATAAAGTCAAACAGTTCTTAATGGTGGTCACTAAAGTCAATCAGTTCTAATGGTGGGTCAATAAAGTCAATCAGTTCTAATGGTGGGTTGTGAAATGTAAAAGTTTGGAGCGCCGATTGTTTAAGTTGCGAAGGTAATGTGGCTTGATTCGTCAAAACATGTGTCGAGCTTAGGGGAATGCCGACCCTAAGTGGCCCTCGAGCCTGAGAGGATATCGAAATAGAAATCTTGAAAAAAAAGTCAACCTCAATACCAGGCATGGGATAAAAATAGACCAAGTGGGGATGTTTAAATCTAGCTCGCTGTTCACTATCGCGGTCCACTTTCAGCTCTCGGTCCACTCTCCTCCGCTCTCGGTCCACTCTCCTCCGCGCTCGGTCCACTCTCCTCCGCTCTCGGTCCACTCTTCTCCGCTCGCGGACCACTATCCTCTCCTCCGCTCGGGTCACTTCCTCTGTTCTCGGTCCACTCTCCTCTGTTCTCGGTCCACTCTCCTCTGTTCTCGGTCCACTCTCCTCTGTTCTCGGTCCACTCTTCTCCGCTGACGGTCCACTTTCCTCCCCACCGCTCGTTTACATCCATAACTTTATTTCATCCGTTATTTCATTTAATAATTCCATTCATGTGCTTAGGGTCCAGCCCTTCTGTTGTAGAACATTTCGTGACCAGCGGTCGCATTTGCCCACTCCTGCTCTAGACAGTTGAAATATGTTGTCGGCTAGATAGCGAAATTGATAATGAACTCGACTCATATGCAAAGGGTACAGCCAAAATTTTCGCCGCTGATTTGGAGATGAGATGGGCGCTGCCAAGTCTATATACCGAAAGAAAGGACATTTGAAAACACAATCTGTGGATGTGTCCATTCGTCCCCTCAAGAACCATATTGGTTAAGTGAATTATTTGTTTGTTTTTTTAAATATGTTGTGACATATCTCACTCTTGCTCTAACAAACTCCAAACAACTTGCGGTAACATCATTCATGAAAAGGCTTGGCTACTAAATAAATCAACAAGTGATGGATGATCCAGTTGCTTTCAAACTGCGGAAGACAAGGCTATGACAATGTGCTGAATATGACCGGTTCATATGACCGGTACACATATCAGATGCAAATCTTTGTGCAAGATATGTACAATATGTTTCACATACGCAATTACACACATACATACACATTTACAAAAATGTATACACATACAAACACACACACACACACACATACACTGAGCTTTCTAACCGTTTCCTCCTCCATTCGAAACTTCTGTTTATTTTTTTTTATTTTTTTTTTTTATTTATTTATTTAAATATTGATATGAAAACATTGCTGTAATCGATTTTGAGGCATTTTTTAGTGAAAGATTTTCTTGAAATTTTGCATACATGTTCTTGTTCCATGAGACTGCATGATTCAGCAACTAATTAATTATTTTTTTTTATTTATGTTGATTCACTCAATTTGAGTCAAAACTTCTCATTATACAAATCAAGGGATATAAGTATGCTTAATACGACGAACGACATTAATAAATGGGCTACCTCCTTAGATTTATAACAATACAAATATATTTCTACTTGAAATATTCCCACATCAATAGCTGGGAAATTGGGAACGGAAAGATGCCGGTTGATCTGACATCAGGACGAATCTCATTGCCCCATAACGTCTGCTATTTAAACATTATAAGAATAAAATATATTGCAAACTGAATTCAAACAATATATTTTCGAAAACACTCCGTAGTTTTAAAAACTATCGTGACTTGTTTTTGTTTACAAATTGGAAAGAAAAATAATTTGCAGTCATTTTTTAACTATATTGCAGTATGTTCATAGCGATGAAAGTATTGTCAACTGTACATGGAATGGCCACAGAGACCGACACAAGGGCAGTTAGCAACCAATGCACAGCATATCGAAATAAATGAAATGAACATTAACCTAAGAAATGTTCAGTGCGTGGAAATTTAATTGAACACTGGATCTTGAAAAGCCGAATTAGTAGAAATATTTTATTTCTTCTGTACAGGGCGTAGCAATAGCTAGCTACGACTCTGGGAGGATGGTTGGCAATATGGCATTGATAGTTAACATTTGACAAGATAAACCTGTTATACATTTAAAGTTAACTTTTCATTAGATAAACTCGTTATACATTTAAAGTAAACTTTTCATGAGATAAAACCCATTATACATTTAAAGTTAACTTTTCATTAGATAAACCTGTTATACATTTAAAGTTAACTTTTCATTAGATAAACCTGTTATACATTTAAAGTTAACTTTTCATTAGATAAACCTGCTATACATTTAAAGTTAACTTTTCATTAGATAAACCTGTTATACATTTAAAGTTAACTTTTCATTAGATAAACCTTTGTTATACATTTAAAGTTAACTTTTCATTAGATAAACCTGTTATACATCCAAGTTAACTTTTCATTAGATAAACCTGTTATACATTTAAAGTTAACTTTTCATTAGATAAACCTGTTGACGGTGATGCCAGTCTACCCGGCCTGATGATGGTGAGGCCAGTCTTCCCAGCCTGATTATGGTGAGGCTGGTTCACCCAGCCTGATGATGGTGATGCCAGACTACCCAGCCTGATGATGGTGAGGCCAGTCTACCCGGCCTGAAGGATGGTGATGCCAGACTACCCAGCCTGATGATGGTGAGGCCAGTCTACTCCTGGCCTGATGATGGTGAGGCCAGTCTACCTAGCTGATGAGAATACACCGACCTGTTCTCTGCAGTATCTCTGTGTAGCGTCAAACTGCGCGATATGAGAAAACATAAATTAAAAGGTGGGGGAACTTTTTTCAATTTAAAAAAAAAATGAATGTTGCTACTGTCATCTACATACAATTGTTCCTCGAATGTAAGGGGTTTCCGTTTTATTACGAAACAAAATGAAAATAGTTATCACCCTAACGGACATATTCAGGGCTGAGCTTCTTGGAAACAACTACCCGTCACTCTCAAAGAAGACTACACCAGTGTAAAGATGCTGCTGGGCACATTGTAGTATGATGACTAGGAATGGATGGTCGTCGGCGACATCAAAAAGGTGTCATTTCTGGTGGACCTACGAGGTGGTTTCACGAAATGTCAAGATAAATTGGACTTTGAGCGTAATTAACAAGGACAGTATAACGAAAACATGAGGAGGGGCACGTTTGGGTACTTCTTCGAGAAATCGATTTAAATTACACTCACAAATCTAGTAAACCTTATCTTTTCTGAGTTTTTTAAAGTGATTTCGACTGTCTTTGTCAATTGTAGACATAAAAGTCGAAGTATACCATTTAAAAGCCAGGAACAAAATTGTGCTACATATTGTATTATAAGGAAAGGCATCTTCTTCCTTTTGGCTCTTCAGCCTTTTCAGGGCCTGCCGCTTATTAAAATTTCGCTTCTCGAACCTCGTTTTTCAAAAGCATTCCAAATCCAACAAGATTTTTTTTTCAAATATTCTCCTATCTTTGCTTAGAGTCTGAATGAAAAAACTCCAGAAGCTGGCTATGAGTGCTCTCATTTTTTGGTAAATTTGGAAAATGAATTAATTCAAATTCGTAAGATGTTTGGTCGCATTGGTGTTAATAAATTTAGTTCATCTCATTGAATTTGTTAGTGTTTTCATTACATTTTTTAATATGTACGTTAAATAAGCGATACCATTAAATATTATACATATAGCACATCGCTATATAAATAGTCCTCGGATGTGTGTTAAAAAACGCCATTGTTGTTATTCTCTTTTTTTTCAATGACGCTTTTCATTCATAAAAACCCACAGAATTTATTGTTTCAATACGAGGCATACAAAATCTGTTTAATATCTACTCTTTGTTGCTTTAGAAACTGACATAAAAGTTTTAAAAGGTATTTCTTTTTCTGTTAAAAATCTCACTCATGCTTAAGTAAGGCTTCATTTTTTTCAAAGCTGACTAGTCCAGCTCTACAGAAAAAAATATACTTTTTACAATTCTCACATAATGACTTTTGAACGTCATAAACTTTTTTCAGAAATTTTGCTTAATATCAGGTTATTGCTCATATTAAAACGTTCAACAATATCACACGACGGCTTTGCAGAACAGTATATAAAAATCTCACCAATAGCTGATATAACCAATTCTTCAACCTATTATGGGATGAGGATATTATTTTTCTCATAAACATGAGCTTTTTGGTAACAGAATTATGTGAAGTTGCCTTCTAAGATATCGGTTAAGAAATATAACAAGAAAAGGGAAGATGAAGATACATGGAAGAGAAATTTGGCTATTCGAGAGAGAAAACATTTCCTATGTTGATTAGCAAATACATTTTTTTTTCACTCAACAAATCTTCAGATTTAATATTTATTTGCATAACTATATATTCTACTATTATTACTAGGTAATATTTCTATTGAAAAAAAATTGGCCCCTCACTCTCAACTGTGTATGCTCCTGTAAAACCTTTTCCAGATGTTGAATCGTCAGAGACAAATACAAGATGCAGGGCACCACCTGATGACGTTATTAATCCAGGGGCTGAATTACAGAACTGACCAATCTGACTTGCATTGCTGTTGCTACCATCAAAGATGGTTAAGTAGTCATATGGGCATCCTTCAAAATCGGTTTCAGTGATGCTGTTAATATATACATATATGCTGTTTGAATATTTTTGTAATCGTAATTAACGCAAGTTTAATCGACACAAATTAATTAATGTATCATTTTATTAAAACAAGATTGAAATTATCTACATGCGCTAAATCATAAGAGCGAAATAATAAATTGTAAAAATGTCATCATATATGAGTGATGGCTAAGCATAAGTTCGTTGAGAGCCATAATGCAACGTTTGTTACAAAGTAATAACATATTTTAATAAGCCACAGCACTGTTAATTTATGTAAAAATAGCGAACAAAAGTAGATCTACAACAGAATAAAAAACTGGCATATTGGAAGCCGCACAAAACTCATTGTAAACTCACAGAGCCTTCTATATCCTTCTATTCATGTATATATTCTGTTCAGGGCCGTGTTTTAATAAATATATGGGCCGAGGAAATTCAAAGAAGAAAACTTAAAACATAAATGCTTCGTGTTAAAGCGAAAAAAAATTAATTTTCGTTATATTTGATTTTTATTGACAATCATAAAAATTATTAGGATAACAATTTACCAAAATTAGAGTTTTATGTTTTTCAACCAGACCTCAAACAAACGTCTAAGCAGTGACGTAACAGAGAGGAGCTGTGCGATTCGGGTGGCACTTTGCTACAAGCAAAATGTGGCGTTTTTACCGCTTGTGTACTTTTTGATACGTTTATTGGACGGCATTTTATTTTTAGTGTCTTGGAGAATAATTAATCCAACTTTGAACGACTTCCAATAAATTAGAAATTATATTTAGCAATAACATTTAATATATGTAAAATGATAATCCAACTTTGAACGACTTCCAATAAATTAGAAATTATATTTAGCAATAACATTTAATATATGTAAAATGATACAAATAACAGGAAACATTTTTTAAGTGCATCGTTGAACTCAACAGTTGACAGATTGATTGACTCCAATAAAAAAATATAAAAAAAATCCATTTTCAACTTAAGGTCAGCATTTTAAACAAATAATAGTTTAGTGCCTCCCCAGAAATTTGCCGCCAACGTCGACGGCCTATTTGTTACACCGATTATGCTTTTGGCTAATGTGTACATACAATACTTACATTAGACATATTACGGCTCCTAATTGATCGCTTAGTATAGTCCATGTGCAGTAAATATTATTAGGATAATTCAGTGGATAGTACGTTGTACTGATCACCCCACTGGTGTTTGTTATAGTTCGGTTACAGTCTATATGAAGATGATTTAAAAAACAACAACTTTATTTAGACAATGAGATAACAATAATAAAAAAAGTTTAGTTGGTATCTGTGAAGGTATTTTTGGGATCCTTTACAAAAAAATGTACATTTATTTAAAGGCCATGGGCAAAAGTACATTCAGAAACCTGGGCATATTTATATATAGATGCCTTGAGCAAAAGTACAGTTAGAGGCCTTGGGTAATAGTACATTTAGGGACCCAAGGCTAAATTACTCTTAGGAGCCATGGGCAATAGTACATTTAGGGACCCTGGGCTAAAGTACTCTTAGGGGCCATGGGCAAAAGTACATCTAGGGGCCTTGGGGAAAGTTACATTTAGGGACCCTGGGCTAAATTACTCTTAGGGGTCATGGGCAAAAGTGCATTTAGGGGCCATGGACAAAAGTACATTTAGGGGTCCTGGGCTAAAGTACTCTAAGGGGTTCTGGGCTAAAGTACTCTTAGGGGCTCTCGGCAAATGTACAATAGAGGTAGTGGGCTTAGGTCAGTTAGGGAGACCCAGCCAAAGTAGATTTGTGCTACATTAGGCTATGCTACATTTCCCAGTTTTAGGCATAAATATCATTGTGTTTCTTGGCAGGGGCGTATTTTCGATATCGTTTTTTGTTGGAAATTTGGTTAAAAATGTGGGCAATTTTCTTGTGGCTACTTTTAAAAGTACATCAAATATGGACGCATAAAATTTCAAAAAGATGTACATTTGCATCTCGTTAATTTTACTGTTAATGATGTTGTTCGATTTCGTAGTGGGGTGAAGGCGGTTTAATAGGTAAAAATTATGGGAATGCGGTTAAAAACATCTTTGATATGCGTGGTCGGTCAAAAATTTCAGCCTTTTGTTATACATTTTATATTTTTTACTGAAAGTACGAAAAAGACAAACGTGCAATGAGGTAATTGACAAAAAATGGCATTTTTTTATAATTCATTTATCAAAAGGGGCTAAAGATTAAAATAAAAAAAATAGCATTGATGTCTTAGAGCATTCTTCAAAATCGATTTCATATATGCTGTTTACTTATACCCTGCGTTGCCTAGGAAAATCGGGATGCATTGTTACACCCATCGTCCTAGTCATTAAAACCGATTTTTTTTTAATTTACAATTCACTACGTTGTGTACCACTAAGTAAAATTAGGTTACAAAAGTAGAAATGTATTAAAAAAAAGGATTTATTAACGCAAAGTCTGTAAATTAAAAACAAAATGCACAGTTAAATTTAGGGCATACACAAATTAATAAATTGGAGCGAAAATCATACAATTTTACCAAAAAGCTACATATACTATTAAATGAGCAGGTGCTTCGGAATCATATATTTCATTTAACAATGTTTTACAAAATTACATTGCATAAATGAATGTAAAGAAAAGCGTCCATGAAAAGATATTAGAATATTCCTGTGCAATATTTCTTTCACACACAAATACACATTGCTATAAATGCTGGTCGCTGATATTATTGTACTGTCTCGACGTGATATTTGTTATAAAGAGGCCTTTTTTAGCAAATAAAAGAAAAATGATTTGTCTCCCAATATTCTCTCCCCCCCCCCCACCTCCATGATCGTGCGTTCATAGAGGCATAGATTATCACAGGCTTAAATTGACCCAAAACATTCAACAATAATTGGCGATGAGTAATGACAAATATTTGACGTATAGTTTTGTAAGCAATAAAACATAATTTATGTTTTCCTTGATATTTAAAAAAATATTTTTATGCTTGAGGGAGGAAAGGGAAGCCAGTGGTTTTGTGGTGAAGCGCTCGATGGTCGACATGATGGTGCCAGGTTCCTACTTCTGTGATGACCACTAGAATTTCGTAGTGAACGGTGAAAGTTTGCTCCGTGTCTTCGCAGCGCCTTCATGGCAATTTTTCACTCTATTGATTGGGACGTGAGTGAAAGAGGAACACTAGAAAACCTAAATAAATGTCCCATTATGGGGGTGAAATTCTTTATTTGGGTGGCAGTGTGGCGCTTTGGTAAGGAGCCGGATCTGCATGCTGCAGCATGACATGCATTTATGGGTTACAGTTTAGACTACCGCCGAATCACAGTCAACTACATACCACTATCTGCTATGATGGGGTTGAAAGGGATGAAAAATGGGCAATGTTAAAACCGCTCCATTAGTGGTTTTCAAGATCTAAGAGACGAACATCTCATTCTTATAAAAAATTGTAAAAATAAGAAAAGGCAGCCACTTCGTTTGCCTAACATAAAATATCGACAGTTTCCGCAGATATACTATTTTGATAGTGTTCCCAGATATAGTATTTTGATAGAGTCCACAGATATACTATTTTGCAAACTTTTCATTGTGATATAAACACATTAACCCTATTCTTCTACTACATTGAGAAACGTTTGCGTCAATTTCTGATGTTATAGTTCAAATTGAAAATATCCAGACCTACATATGAAGGTATCGATGAAAAATAGCAGGAAATGGTTTTATATAGACTACAATTACTACAGCCAAAGAATATTTTATTAAAAGGGCATAAAAGATCACAAGATTTAACTTGCAGTGATGCCTTATATTAAAAAAGAATCTATTTTGAAATAAATGTATTTAAAAAAAAAACCTAAAGGTGATAAACAAAGAAGAGCCCTCATTCTACTTTTTTTTCGTCTTAATGAAAAAAAATATGATGAATTCTATGATCTACCTTGGCATGTCTTATTATCTGTGGTACTGAGGTTGTATCCTTCATAACACTCGCATCTGTAGGAACCTTCAGTGTTGACACAAATTTGATGACAAGAATTTCCATCACTGCATTCATTGATATCTTCATAAAAAATAAATCATTTTTTTTTAAATGAAATGTATTTAAATATTTATAAGATTATAATTATAAGTCGTTCGTAAGTTAAAAAAAAAGAAAACATTTGTTTCGTAATGATTTTTTTTCCTAATATAGATACTTTGAGACTGTTTTGAAAAAAAAGAAAATTAATATAATTTTTTTTTAAAGGAACCGTCTTTGTTTTGATAAAACAAGTTTTAACACAGGAGTTCATACTTGCGCCATAACAGTTATTCAGCGGATGTTTTACAAACGCCTTCTATTTCTAGCATGCCGTCATCACATCTTTGAAATAATATCAGCAGCAGTGTTTGACAAGTTGTTTAAATCATCTGGACCACACATTTCACTGTTCAAATGTTTCAAGGAAACTTGACCGAACCTTGATACGTCACGATTTGCTGCTATTGATGTCTCTACATCCAGCTCAAAGTTGACAAACAGTGAGAAAGCTTGGCTTTATGAGAGAAAAGCAGACATTATCGACTTCCTTCACACATGTCAGAAAACTCAACCGAGACAGGACTATCTTGAGTTTCTTAACTTGACAATACTCATGTTAAGCGGCAGTAACAATGATGCTGACATTGGTGAATCATCAGATCATTTCAGTCCACCAGGTGCCTATTATTGTTCCCGCTGGATGGCTAAAGGAATTTATTGCCTGAAAATGTACCTGTTTCGTGAGCAACTCAACCTCACAGCAGAAAAGCTGCAGGATCTCCGGCGTATATTCTTGTTCACCGTTACTATTTATGTAAAAGCCTGGTTTAGTGCCACCAGTAGCTGTGATGCACGTTACTATTTATGTAAAAGCCAGGTTTAGTGCCACCAGCAGCTGTGATGCACGTTACTATTTATGTAAAAGCATGGTTTAGTGCCACCAGCAGCTGTGATGCACGTTACTATTTATGTGAAAGCCTGGTTTAGTGCCACCAGCAGCTGTGATGCACGTTACTATTTATGTAAAAGCATGGTTTAGTGCCACCAGCAGCTGTGATGTACGTTACTATTTATGTGAAAGCCTGGTTTAGTGCCACCAGCAGCTGTGATGCACGTTACTATTTATGTGAAAGCCTGGTTTAGTGCCACCAGCAGCTGTGATGCACGTTACTATTTATGTGAAAGCCTGGTTTAGTGCCACCAGCAGCTGTGATGCACGTTACTATTTATGTGAAAGCCTGGTTTAGTGCCACCAGCAGCTGTGATGCAACGTTGAATGATATGTGCTTACTGCAGAGTTTGGAGTCATATGCTGGGGTTGACAAACAAATAGCAGACATTGCGCTGAAGAAAATGAGAGGGCACTTGTGGTATTTGTCTGAAGACTTGATCGGTCTGTCTTTCTTTTCTGACAGTGCTTCAGATGGCAAAAAAGAGGCCATGGTTATGGCATTACAGAAGCCGAAGCTTCAACAAGATGCGAGGAGGGTTGATCCCAATTCAGTTGTGTCATTTCAGAGAAAGAGTTTATCAGATTACATTCATGATGTTTTTGCAAACAAATATTACACACACAATTCATTTAAAAGTATTCACTTAGAAACATATCAGAATACATGTGTCAAGTAAAAAAAACGAAATTCACAATAAGAAATCCCAGTCCATATAGGATGTCAGTTCAAACATTCAAAATTACTATGGTCCACGATAGTGTAGAAATCATGCATATTCATGCAGATTTTTCACCAAGAAGGCGTCAAGACATCAACATGAAATTTTCACCATAGCTAATACTTGCCAAGGTTAACAAGTGTGCAAAATATGAAAAGTATGAATTACAGTCCACATGGTCATCTGGGGGGTCGCATTGCGTGCAAAAATGGACGACCATGATACTTAAAGGGCCCAACATGAGTACACTATTATTTGATTAACAGGAATTCCCTATCAAAATAGTATACAAATTAGGTATGTGATTTGAAAAATAAATTTTGTAATTTTACAAGTGGCGTACCAGATTTTGATGAATTTTTATAAAAAAATAATAAATACAACAAAAAATCATCAATGTTGTTGAAAACGTTCACCCACCAAAACATTTTTTAGTTTACAGATAATCCATTTGGCTCTTTTTACTGAAGTTCACTTTTACTCCTGTTGTTTACCATTAAAATTATATTTTCTGTTCTCCATGTTAGATTTTTCAATTATACTTGAGTTTGAATAATTTTTTTTTAATTTTGCTTAATTTTATTCTTCAAAATGCCTTACAAAAACCCATCACTTTCCGTTGCTAAAAATAAGGACAAATGGGCGAGTAATTTGAAAAAATTTCAAAACACTCTTAAGAAAAGAAACAAAATTTGAATCGAGATCGCGCCATTGCATTCACATTCTAGAATGCCAAAAGAGTGGATGATAATTGGTCGCTACATGGGCTTGGCCTCTATGGAAAAATCCAGATTGAAAAGAGCTGCAGCACTCAGGAAAGAAGTAGAGCTATTATGGAGCTTTTTGAATTTCCCAGTACTGTCTTTGCGATCAGTGAGCAGAAAAATTTAAACTTTAATTAAAAGGTATGATGTTCATTTGAAAAAACCTGTGGATGACATACGGGAGCAGTTTGATAAGTTATTTGATGTCACAAACAAAACTTGTCAATGGTTATGTGCTGAGGACAAAAAAAAAACTTTACGAAATACAAATTTAAAGTGGAGGTAAGACGGGATATGCTACAACTAAAATTGCTAGTCAAAGTACAATTCATCCATCAAAACGAAAAATTTTTTGCAAAATTAATGAGGCACAACAACAACAAAGCAGTTTTAAAAGTTCCAGTGATTCAAGTGATAACGAGAATTTTCAAAGTAGCTCTAATGGTGCTGATGCAATGCAGTCATCCACAGAAAGCTTGGATCAAAGCACACATAAGAAACAATCACAGCAATCTACTTCTAGTGCAGTTTCATTAGTTAAATCTGAGAAACTACCAGTTCGAAGAGCAGCATTAGTGTCATGGTATAGTTGTATGTACTACACACACAGGTGTGTGTGTATGTTTGGAGCTTGGACAACCAGGTCAACATGAGGTCATGGGGTCAAGATTCTAGATATTTAGAGAATATAAATAAGATGTTTATTGTAACTAGGATTGGGTAAGAATGTGAAAGAGAGAGCAATGTAGAATGTTTGAGTTGGATGCAAGTAGATTATATAAAGAGGATTTTTGGGAAGTCAGTGAAGTTCAGAAGTTCAGTTCAGTTGAGTACAGAGAGACAGAATATTCGAGTACAATTCAGAAGTCAGTTGAGTTTATTGTTAACAAGTGTTATTCATTGAGTTGAGGAGATTATCAGTCATTGTGAATTATTTTGGATTTATTCTGTTTATATTTTATTGTGTCGTCAATAAGTTATATGAACCATGGACATGAATTGAGTTTCTCATTATAAACCAATTCATACAAATAACATTCCTTTACAATTAGTAAGCACAATTTTGCATAAGTCCGGCGTAAAAATAGCAACTCCTTCTCAGTCAGGTGTCTAGTGAGCTGTATTCAGAGAAGCAAGTAAAACAAAAAGAAACATTAATAAATACTTTGCGTAATAGCTTATGGAGTTTACATTTTGATGGTGAAATTATTAAAAAAAAAGAACATCAAGTAGTTGTATTAAAAATGAAGCAAAGGAATATGAAATTGTACAAATCTATAAATCGTTCATGCAAAATATACAATGTACATATGAATAATACTCTTTATGGATTGTCACAGGTAAAACTTGCTTTGCTTCCCTATTTTCGGAAGAAATCCCTTGATTTATTTGTTTGCAAAACCATCCCATGTCGAGAGCTATGTCCGTACAGTTTGGAATGTCCGTACACTTTCAAACTAACAGCAGTAACTTCTTTAATTGCTCTTTCAACAGCTTGAGAGTGACAGGGAATTTGATCCAGTATGATTGGGTTGTTGCGTTTAAGTTCATCATCACAAATATATTCCAACAGAGGAGGGGATGTCACTGCACAAAGATCCCAGTTAATCATCTGATCATATGATTTAGCTGCAATATTCAGGATTATGTCATTTTTGTTGAAAATTTAACTCTGCATGGAGTTTATGTCGTGCTGTTTGATTTTATTTACTGTATGTTCTTCCAATTTCTTCATCATTGTCCTAACTGCAGCCAATAGAATGTTTTCTGGAGTGCAAAGTAGCAGTTATTTTCCAATACAGGCAATATAATAGATTGACTCAGAAGTACAAGGTTCTGAAGCAGTTGTATCATATAGAAAAAAGTTTCTAGCCCCACTTTGACAAGATGAATTGTAAAAATCCTGTTAGTTTTTGTTAACCATCTTTGCTCTCATCAGTATGTCTTGGCTGCCCTATCTCTCCAAATTTTTCTATGTCGACGCATCTTTGCTGGATCCAGAGCTGTAGATGGTGTTAACATGTTTAAGTCCTTTAACACAGCATTAACGATAAGACATGTATCCCAATTGCTTAGTTTACATCGATCCATTTCTTCATATTGATATCTGTTTTATTATTTGGAACATTCCTCATCGCTGGAAAAGTCTGCATCAAGTAGTCATCTTCAGCATCCTGATCTGGTTTTTTTTTTTTTTTTTTGTTTTTTTTTTTGTTTTTTTTTTTTTTTTTTTTTTTTTTTTTTTTTTTTTTTTTTTTTTGTTTTTTTTTTGTTTTGTTTTTTGTTGTTTGCTTGTCAACATTGTCTATGAACATTTCTTGCCATCTTTTGATCCACCCAAAATGCCCACTCAAGCACAGAAATTATAACCGATTGTGGACATTTACAGTCTCCTATTCTAACACCTGCATCTTTTTACTCGAACAATTATACTGGTAATGTCATTTGTAGGGATACTAGCCTGGTCATATAATTGTTTAACTTCATGCGCCAATGCGTGCGCTCGTGAATGGAAGGCTATGATTGTATTGTTCCATTTTTAAGCATCCACCAATAGCCTTGAAAACATCTTCACTGGTTGGAAGTTGTCTTTTTAGGCAATTAAGCTGCTGACCCAAACACAGAATGTACAGTTGCACTTCTTGTAGAAGAAATCATATTCATAGAAGAACTTAATAAAATAATTGAAAAATTAATCAAAAATGAAATAAAACAACCATGCGTGATCCGATAATGAATACATGGTACACCAGTTATATTGAGAGAAAAATGGATGCAATGCTAATTCCAGTTGTCTGAACTAATTAGTTATTCATAAAAAAGGTTATAAAGATAAAACACAAATTTTATATGCATATCATTTCTTTTTTGAATAACCTAGGTCACAAATTTAACATGTTCAGTCACAAAAAACTCATAGTAAATATAGTAAAATTTCGAACAAAAGTTGGGAGTAGTAAAACTATGTAGTTTTCAAATATTTGTACATATTCCATGTACTACCATGATGTAACAACTTTTTAATAATGTTTCAATAAAAAAAAAATTTTTTTGACCCACCCTAATATATATATATATACTAGTTGAACAGGCCCGGTACCCGGACCGGCTATTTGGCACGCAGATGGAGTTGAAAATGGTGATGCGCTCACAACACCATATCATTGACTAATCTTAATTCATTCATAATATTTTAAAGGACTATCCTCCCTCCCTCCCCCGCCCGCCACCCCCTTCCACTCAAGACATGCCCGAATCGCAGTGGGTCTCAATGTACACAATTAAAAAAAAGGGCATTTAGTATAACTGCATGTTCACCCTGTTAACAATACCACGTGACACTTCTCCCTACCTCCCCCCCCCCACCGGTTAAATACTCCTTTACCAACCCTACACCCCCATTCCAACAGTTCTTTTTTTTTATATAACATGACATATTTAAAAAAAAGAGAACCGTGAGGTTAAAAAAGTAGCGGTTTTGCATCTTGAATCGTCTGCTTGACTCCCCCACCCCTTTATGCAACCATTTGGTTTATTCCCACACCTATCCCAACCATCTCTGTAATATATATTTGAGCGCGTTAACAATCAGTCTATGTACACAAAATTGCTTTTTATATAATTCATACCAAAGAAAAAAATCCTCATTATGGGTACAGAAGCTTAACAAAAACAACCCCCGACTATTAAACATAATTTGCGCACACTACTCAATATTGCGACAATATCATTTAAAAATCTTAATTCATTAATAAGAAATCCTTGTTGTGTTTAGAATTCCGCAGCATTTCATTTTTATTCAAGAAAGAGTCATTTGATGAACAAAATGCGCACCAAACATGCTCTCATTTAATATACATTTTCTCTTTTTAGTTTCTATAATTTTGGAATTCCCCAGACTATTTTTTTATAGAGACGGTCATTGACACGCACTGTTTTTTTTTAACTCCGCAAAGGTGTGACGTAGAACTCAGACATTTTTTAGCGATGTAAGCTTTCAACTCGTACGGTGCCGTGTATTTTTTAACGTACAGACATGCGGCTTTTATCGCCATCAGCATACATTACACCGCACGGTGTGTAGGTCTGTCGAACGTACGCCTAGGTTAGACGATTATGTATATAGATATATATTTAAATTTTACAATGTACGCGTGTGTGCCGCTCATTTGAACTACCAGCACGTGGCGAAAATCACGTGCTGGAACAGATCTCGATCTAAAGCATGTTGTATTATTCAATCAAGGGAGGTAGCCTATTTATTAGTGCAGTTAGTCATAGTCAAGAACGGCTATATCACTTAGATAGTTATGATTATAATTTTCTTTACTTATATTTGTTAAAAATAAATAAATAAAAAATAATTGCAAAACTAATTATTGAATCATGTATTATCATTAAGAAAGGACATGTATGCAACATTTAAAAAAAAACATATATCTCTAAAAGTGCTTAAAAAATTATTCCAAATTTTTCCCAACGAAAAATACTTAAATACTTAAATAAACAGAAGTTAACAAAACGGTTAGAACAAATTATATTTGTTGCCTTTATATTGGTAAATTATAATAATCGAATTATTTAAATGTCAAAATGTTGGATTCTCCAGAACAGAGTCATTCCCTATGTATCGAGATCAGTTGAGAAAAGCCGGATGAAATTACCAATTGATTAAACCGGTGTATATTTCTAAACTAAAGTGAAGATTTACACTGAAATAACTTATTATTACTCTGAGCAAAAAATCCACTTGTACATGTATCTATCAGTATAGGCTAGGCAGGAAAAAAATTAACAGTATGTTACAAACAAGACTGGAATGAAGGGTACTAAAGTAAAATATAAATTTGTTTTTTTTATTTACAAAATGAAAATCGCCAATTGCAATTTCAACTCACTGAAGAACATAAGTGTATTAGCTACATTACATGTACTAAATATTATTTATACAAAAATGAAATTTGTTAATATATTTTGAATAACATATTAGAACCTGTGCAAGAATTGTTGACATCAATAAAGCCGACAGGACATGGTCCACACATAAAGCCAACAGTGGAGCTTCCCTGTTGTGCTGCAGTTAAGTCAGTGCAGTTTTGACCTTCAGAACATGGCATAGACTCACAGGCATCTAGCTCTACATCACAGTATTCACCTTTTTTTAAATTTTAGAACACAAAAATTAGAACATCACATCTGAGAATGATCAATCTAATCTATCCCATAGTATTGAATCAGATATTACACTTTGTCTGATTTACGGATGTGTAGGTGACATAAAAAAAACATTGTGTGTGTGTGTGTGTGTGTGTGTGTGTGTGTGCATACAGCTAGTAAACCTCCACTACATTAATTTATGCAATGAAATTTTGTAAAACATTATTAAATGAAATATAATAATTGATTTCGAAGCACCTGCTCATTTAATTAATAGTATATGTAATTTTATGGTGAAATTGTATGATTTTTGCTCCAATGTATTAGTTTGTGTATGTCCTAAATTTAACGGTGAATTTTGTTTTTAATTTACAGTGTAATTATAAATTATAGATTTTTTTATAAAGTATGGTTTCGGTACGTTTCTGAGAGTTAAAAGGACTTTGTATGATCGTACATGTGTTACACCTATTACATGTGATATTGTGTCCATTAACGTGTGAAATTTAAAATTGAACAATTACTTTAATATCTTTTTAATGTTTATGATACAAATTACAACCTGAATATGGGGGAAAGCACACACATCGTTGAACCTGAAAAGTTCCATTCAAATACTCAGCTTGAAAAGGTGTGTTTAAATCACAAATTCCATGCCCATTACAGGCAGGACAAATGGTTACAGGTATGTTCAAGATAACAGAGTAGGCCCCTTAAGTATCTCTTGCCTGAAAGCTATTTGAAATTTAGAAATATGAATCACTGAAAAAAGATATTGGTTAATTTATAGGTATTTATATACAAAAAAGGACTGGAAAAAAGATATAAAGAATGATTGAAAAAAGTACTATATAAACATTTAAAAGAAAAAAGATTAAACTTAACACATTATATTTCTATTACTATATATATACGAAAATAAATACAGTATATTGGAGTCAACAACGTATTTTAAGTAATTAAGTTTTTTTGTTCTAGTTATTTAGAAATATCTTACAATTAGATTAGGCATTTCAAATTTAAAAACAACAACAAAAAAAAAACAACAACCAAAGATGTTAGAAAATCATTAATATCTAAAAAAAATGATGTCAATCACCAGGCTTGTCCACGGGACAGATTTTTCTGTCCCATCCTATCCCATCCCATTGTAATTTATGTCTTTCCCGTCCCATGGGATTCCCATGGAATCGTCAGCGGCATCAATCATCAACTACAACAATGGCTGACAGTCTAATTACTGGCGTAACGGTTGAGCCTCCGCTACATGCAAGCGGTAAACAGATTATACATAAATGCGTATTGCTTCAGCTACGAAAGGTAAATTTATATGTAATCTCCGCCCATCTCTTAAAATCAGGCCGTACTATTGGTGTTAATAGCTTGCGCTCCATCTAGTTGTTTATACCACATCTTTGGGGGTGATGCACCAAAATGCAAACGAACCATCTTATATGATAAAAGGTTATGTGTATTTATTTATTTATTATCTGCTATCCGGTGTCCAACGACAAGATACAGAACAGATTACGCAATACATATTACAATGAAAAAGAAGGATTAAAAGCTTTAAAAATTAACAAATTTGGGTTAGCTCAGGTGCACATCAAGTCGCTATGACGTGGCTACTCTGTCCGATGCCGTGTCCCATGGGGCATGGAAAATACAAATGTGTGCTGTACCCTCCCGTCCCATCCCATGGGACGTTTTTCCATAGGGGTTTTCTCGGGAATCCCATTCCCATGGACAAGCCTGTCAATCACAATGAGATAAAAAAAATATAACCATGAAGACATTTTTTTTTACAGCTAAATTCATTCTAAAAAAAAAAAAAGAAAACTACCCTAGTCTGACTGGGAAATGCAAACGTGTTTCCAATTCAACTATACCATTAGGTAAAATGTTGACATTGCTACTGTTGTAGGCATTGAAAAAAGTAATTTCGTCATCATCATCATCTGTTGCCCCCAGTTGTAATACATTCTTTACACTTTCTATGACAAGCCATCT
This sequence comes from Bulinus truncatus, assembly GCA_021962125.1. Lineage (NCBI taxonomy): Eukaryota > Metazoa > Mollusca > Gastropoda > Planorbidae > Bulinus > Bulinus truncatus. The sequence continues at coordinate 4,361,228 of JAGDYQ010000035.1, forward strand.
ATTGTTCACAAAGCTATTTAGGCTATCTACATATATACGAGGAGGCGCGTTGGCTGGAAAAAAACAACGTTTGGATGATTCCCTTGAGATTAAATTTTCTTCAGCTATCAATTTATTGTAACATAATTGTACTTAAAATAACCCATGCTATCTATTCACTAAATTGTCATTAATGAATGGAAATATGGTTGCATATCATATAAAGCTACATAGAATATACACAAGTAAATGTCGCATATCTATCATTGAATTTTCAGTAGTGTATACAATTACCCAGAAAAATGCGATTTGACACAACTTCCATCCTTGTATCTTTTGTGGCCTGAGCAACAATTATATCTCCGGTAACAATAAAGTCATAGAGACATTCATCGTTATTTGTTCCACAAATGTGAACTGCCTCATTTCTGCTGGATTGGTCTAGTATGTCACTGAACAAAGGAACAAACTCTGGGTGTTGATAGTCATTTGTCGTTTCTCCAGACTCATAAATGAATATTGAATTTTGAGTTGTCACTTTATCTGCCATAGTAATATAAAAAATTATGGACAGATACAATAAAAGCAATCACTACAATTAAGGTTGTCAGGTAAATGCTGAAAACTTCGAAAGTTATAATCCCCTGACAATTTTGTTTTAATAATTTAAATTATAATATCATATTTGGAAATTAAAACCTACATTCTGATGCGAAATTTTCTAAAATAAATCTTTCTGTAATATCAAAGGGTAAACTTAATCCATTTGGTAACTCAAATTCATCATAATAGTCTCCATTAAAATTTCCAAGAAGTCCATTTGTCAATGAATGTAAAGATTTTTCAACTTCTAGATTGATAAGTAAGCTTCTAACACCTAGGCGAATAATTACTGTTACACCTGCGGAAAGAAAATGTTTTAAACATTGTATAGCTAACGTCAATAACTTTGAGTTGATTATTTTTTCATTTTTCTAATGTAGATCTTAATGCAATGAGACAAGCTTGTGCAATATTTACCAATAGAAAAGGTAGCAATCACATTAGTTGTGTTGGACAACGTTTCTCGCCTAATGTCGATATCGTCAGTTTGTAATGAAAAGTCTGATATTCTATAGAAATCTGTAGTTATATCAGTTTCATTAGCCAATATTATTAAAGCTGCAAAAAAGAATAAACACATGTTACAGACAAAAACCAAAAGTATAATTTAATGTGCAATAGTTAAATTATTGTTAAAATTATACGGGCAACGCAGTACTATAGTGCACGACACGAAAAACCAGAGCGTCAGATTATAAAGAACGTCAAAATATTCTTTAGAAAACAGTATTTTGAAAAAAATATATACTTTGTTATTTATCAATTCTGATTCTCGACGCAATTTCTAAGCCTTTTTACATATCTTATGCTATCTACATATCTTATGCTATCTGTTTAAAAAATCAATTGTTTATATAATGAGGTATTAACTCTAGGATATAAAATAGTTTTTAACACGAAATCACTAGAAAATTATCAAGGGAGCACAGCAAGTAAATTTTTTAGATAAAATGAATAAATTAATTTTCCTAATTGTTCTATTAGCAATTCAATAAAAAAAAATTACACAATACAACAATATTTGTTATCTCTTACTTTTACTTATAGATTACGTTTTGAGAGATTAGAGCACACAAAAGCTCTATGCAGACTTATTTCATTACCTACTAATCTATTATATGATAAAAAAAATATATCTATCCCTGATTTGTCTATCTGATCTACTGTACAATACAGGCATTCTGCAATATCTGTAAGGGAAACAATACAAGCTGTACAATGAAAATAATACAATCATTACAATGTCTGTCACGGAAAGAATACAAGCAGTAAAATGTCTGGATAAGGAAATAATACAAGCAGTACAATGTCTGTCCCGGAAAGAATACGAGCAGTACAATGCCTGACACGGACATTATACACGCAGTACAATGTCTAGACAAAGAAAGAATACAAGCAGTACAATGTCTGTAAAGAACATTATACAAGCAGTACCATGTCTGTCACGTAAATAATACAAGCAGTAAAATGTCTGGATAAGGAAAGAATACAAGCAGCACAATGTCTGGATAAGGAAAGAATACACATAGTACAATGTCTGTTACTAAAAGAATACAAGCAGTACAATGTCTGGACAAGGAAATAATACGAGCAGTACAATGTCTTTCACAAAGATTATACAAGTAGTACAATGTCTGTCACGGAAAGAGTACAATCAGTAAAATGTCTGGATAAGGAAATAATACAAGCAATACAATTTATGGATAAGGAAATAATACAAGCAGTACAATGTCTGTCACGAACATTATACAGGCAGTACAATGTCTGTCACGGAAATAATACAAGCAGTACAATGTCTATCACGAACATTATACAAGCAGTACAATGTCTATCACGTAAAAAATACAAGCAGTACAATGTCTGGATAAGGAAATAATACAAGCAATACAAAGTATGGTTAAGGGAAGAATACAAGCAGTACAATGTCTGTCACGAACATTATACAAGCAATACAATGTCTGTCCCGGAAAGAATACAAGCAGTACAATGTATGTCACGGAAAGAATACAAGCAGTATAATGTCTGGATAAGAAAATAATACAAGCAGTACAATGTCTGGATAAGGAAAGAATACAAGTAATACAATGTTGAACCCACGGCAAGTAGATCGGAGAACAGCACTCAGATTCGACTCACAACCAAAGCGCCACATAGTAACAACCTATTTTATTGTTAAAATAATGCATCTAGGTTTTAGACTTGTTCTCTTTCTGCTGAGTGATCCCAATATGTCAACTATTTTGAGACTGCACAAGATAGAGAAAATAAAATTGCAATAAACATATTTTAAAATAATACTTACAAGTTCTATTGGTTGCTAACATTACTTGCAAGGTAGGTAGCCTTTCCAATTTAGCAGCGAAAGCTGTGAAAACTGTTGCGTTCAACATAGTACCATCATTGCTTTCGGCTCTGTCAGTTCTAGCCTGTTGATTTTAAGTGTGATATTTATTTTTTAAATACTAACATATGTATAACGGTTATACTTATTAATGGGGACGGGTGGTCGTGCGGTGTAGAGCGCTCGACTATCGACCGGAGGGTCCAGGGTTCGAATCTCAGTGAGAACCTTGGGATTTTTTCAGGTCCTGGTGATAGTCTCCAAGTCCATCCAGCTTTAAATGGATACCTGATTTTAAGTTGGGGAAGTAAAGGCGGCTGGGCGTTGTGCTAACCACACAACCCCTTCATATGCCGAGGTTATAGAAACATACGAATTCTAAACTTCATCTGCCCCGATAGCCCGTTAAGGTTAAGGGAACTTTACTTTTTTATACTTATTAATAATTGGTAAATAAATTTGAAAGCTTAACATGTCGGATTAAAAAATAACACTGAAAAACAAGTGCTGGACTTCTTATATGTCATTAACGTTTTCGGAATCAGTTTTTCATGCTGATTTTGAATCTGTAAATCATTTTGCGCTATCAGCTCAAATTATTAAGATATTGCCGAACAAAGTTTTGTATGCGCCCAAACAGGAATAGACTGCGCGTACACACATGTTCACAAACACACATACCTCGTAATTATATACGTATATTGCCAATGTTCTTTTTTTCTGCAGTTTCAGACTTCATAAAAGGAGAGTGAATGTGGCAATTGCAAGTTGTTTAAAATATGGCGACCAGAGGATGCGTAAATTCACCGGATCTGTTTTGCTACGTGTGCGGCTTTTTCACAAACAAGTCTCATCAGAAGACTTTCGCGGCGTTACTGAAGAAAGCTTATCAACTTTATTTTGACTCAAAGGTGGATTGTGGTAAGTCGTGGGCACCACAGTTCATCTGTTCGACATGTTCAGGCAACTTGCATGGTTGGATGAGGAAGGCAAAGAAAAACAACCACATGCCATTCGGAGTTCCTATGATATGGCGTGAGCAAAGCAATCACTCCACAGATTGTTATTATTGTTTGTCAAACATCAATGGAATTTGTTATAAAACTCGTACAACTGTCAATTACCCAAACGTTCCATCAGTTTCAAAACCAATTCCACACGATCCTGTCATTTGTCCAGTACCACAATCGCCTGTAGAATACACAATAGACGAAGATAATGATGAAGAAAATGATGTTCCATCTTGTGCCGATGACTCAGACCCTGACTACAAAGCTGCCGGAGAAGGAATTCATTTGATGAATTATGCTGAACTTTGCGACCTTGTGCGAGATCTGGCGCTAACAAAAGGCCAAGCTGAACTTCTTGGTTCACGGTTAAATGAATTTAATTTGCTTGCACCAGGTACAGCTACAGCAAACTTTCGTCACAGGCATAAACAGCTTGTTCAATACTTTGATGTGACTGGCAGTATTTGCCACTGCACAGATGTTGACGGCCTTATGAGAAGTCTTGGTGTCGAACACATTGTTGAAGATTGGCGACTGTTCATTGACTCGTCAAAGACTAGCTTAAAAGCAGTATTGTTGCACAATGGAAACAAATATGCTTCAGTACCAGTTGGATATTCTGCCCACATGAAAGAGACATATGAAAACATGTCGGAACTGTTGGAAACAATACGTTATCGCGTGTACAACTGGAATATCTGCGGCGATCTAAAAGTAATAACTATTTTAATGGGAATGCAGACAGGGTACACGAAGTACATGTGCTTCATATGCGAATGGGACAGCCGAGATAAGAAGCATCACTATACAAAAAAGAATTGGTCGATCAGAGACAGAATGCAACCAGGAAACAAAAACGTTCTTCATCAACCGTTGGTTGATCTTGACAAAATTCTCATGCCACCGCTTCATATAAAATTAGGACTGATGAAGAACTTTGTCAAGGCATTAGACAGCAAATCGAATGCATTTATATACCTATGCCACAAGTTTCCAGAGCTCAGTTATGCTAAAGTCAAGGAAGGTATTTTCATAGGTCCACAAATAAGAAAAATCATGGCCGATGAAGACTTTCAAAACACTTTAAGTCATCCTGAAAAAGATGCGTGGGTGGCATTCAAGTCAGTCGTAACCAATTTTCTTGGAAATAAGAAGTCTGTTGACTATGAAACAGTTGTAAAGAAATGCATTAGTGCCTACAAACACCTGGGATGCAATATGTCTCTGAAAATTCATTTACTCGATTCACATCTAGACTTCTTCCCAGAAAACCTAGGCGCAGTAAGCGATGAACATGGCGAACGCTTCCACCAGGACATTTCTGTGATGGAGTCACGCTACCAGGGCGGTGGAGTGCAGCGATGTTAGCTGACTACTGTTGGACTCTACAACGCGACTTGCCAAGTACTCAGTACAAGCGGAAGTCCACAGCCAAGAAATTCAAACCATGAACAGTTTAAACATTTTACACATGCATTTGACTTTAAATGGAATATATTTTTTACATATAATTTTATTAGTTATAACTGATTTCATGCTTGTGTTTAATATTTGTTTACATTAACTGCAAAGGAGAATATATGGTTTAAAAATTTCATTTTTATACATATTGGAGTATTATAACTATAATAAAAAAAATAAGATTGCGGATTTCTTAAAATTGGAGGCTGATAGAGACAAATGGTTTGCATATTCGAAATCAGCGTGTGTAAATTGAGTAAGATTAGATGATGGGTACCAAGAAGTCCACGATAAGTTATTTTTTGTTTTCCAGTGTAATCAAACCACTTATTAAAGTAAATATATACTTAATTTCTAGCTAATGTAACCATAAAAGATTAAATAATAACTAAAACAATAAAAGAAATAGGCAAAAAAAAATAATTTTAATATGTTGAGCAAATGTTTAATATAAAATTCTAAACCTGTAGCATAAAGTTCATCCTGGATACGTTCATCAAAACGTACTCGCCCCAACCATTCATGGTATAAGTGAAATTGTCCAAAGTGATGAAATGAGGGTCTCCGAACACAGAAGCTGAAACAGATATTTAAATAAAACGTAAAAACCAACGAGAGAGGATATATATTTTATTTTTTTTTAAACAAAAATAAGTATTTCGAGAAAAAAAATAAACGAAATGAGAACATTGTCTTTATTATTTACCGGGAATAAATGGGACCAAATATGTACATTGATCATCAGGAAAAATGATATGGAATTTTTCACATGAGATAGAGTTGCTTTCTCGGCAGCACCAACCGTGAGCTTCAATATTTTCGAAAGTTTCCTCGTTTCTGTTTTCTTCTGATGATAACCAGGGGTCCCCAATAAGAACATGACCAGAATTAGGAGAACGGTATATAATAGACGCTCTTCTCGTAGGCTCTTCGAACTGCTGATCAGTTAAATCATAATCGAGACTCCGTGCATAGCAGCACAACTAGAGGAAATAGTTGAAGTGAAAGTTATTGTTCACTGAGTTAATCTAAAAATATATAACTTAAGATTTATGTAAACTGATTGTACGTTGATTGCTTATATAACTCTAAATACTTCACTATTCTGAGTGTTTCATTTATTGTCCATTAATTATTATACTATTATATTCCAATATATGATTTTACGCACAACAAAGTTAGACACACAAAAAAGTACATTTGCTTCAAGCACGTGCCTCATATAAACAGAAAAAAATATTGTATGACTTTTCTTTATCGGGCTTTTGTCCAAGAGGGCTTTTTCTCACGAATTTTTTTGCCTTTTACTTGCTTTATAAAAGCCGTTGTTATGGATATGTTAAGGCAAATGTCTGCTAAGCGTCTAATTGACTGGGTTGCATACGGTACTACCGAAGGAACGATCCGGAAAGTAGGGTGTGAAAGAGATAACATCAATTACGAACTTTTTTGAAGATTAAAGCAAGATACATTCACAGCAAACAGATTAGCTAGTGGGCTTGGCTAACATCTTTTGTTAAATTTGAACAGATTTAGATGACTTTGTATTTCTTTTGATACTAGTTGACAAAATTGAGACTTTTATTTGTTTTTCTTTGTTATCTCTATGATGCCAAGCATTGTTCGTTTATTTATTGTTAAAAATATAACAATAGTGACCAATAATTGCAGGGACGGAAGGTCGTTTGGTAAAGCACTCAACTGTCGACCTGAAGGTCACTGGCTCGATCTCCAGTAAGGGCCAATGGATATTTCAGGTCATGGCCGCTATATTTCCCATGATGCCGCCATGGCCATTGTACTATCGGCTGTGGTGGGGATGAAAGAAGGGCACCATGATAACCGTCCCATTAGTGGTTTATAGGATCTAAGAGACTTCATCTCATTTTTACAGAACTCTACACACACCAATAATTGCTACAAGATAGCTTTTTGTGACTTATAGAAAATCATTAAAGCAAGATAAATTAGTTGAAACATATTGACCGCTGAGCGTGACCAACTGTCTTACTTAATATAATTGTTTGGCTTTCCTTTATTTCTTTCTAACAAAATATTAATCTATAGCTAAAAGTATAGCTACTAATCACTGGTCAGTTTTGAAAAGAAGCTATAAATAATGTGTTTGATTTGTTTAGAAAGAAACTTTGATTCGGATTTGACAATCAATATTTTAGCGGTGAGTCAGATTCCAATCGTTATCCACCAAAATTATGGAATGGTCTCATTACTAGTCTTGCCTTGTAAAATATCTCGACAACATGCGCTAATATTCAAAATACACACACCTACTATATGAAATAAAGGAATATAAAAGAAATAACTTCTTATCCTGAGTATACTCAAAATATTAATTTTTGCGGCGTTATATAAGCTAACAAGTAGCATAACCATAAAAGTCCTAGTACCATTAATAACCATAAAAGTCATAAAACCATTAATATCCATAAAAGTCCTAATACCATTAATATCCATACAAGTCATAATATCATTAATATCCATAAAAGTCATAATACCATTAATATCCATAAAAGTCATAATACCATTAATATCCATAGGTCCTAATACCGATAATATCCATAAAAGCCCTAATACCATTAAATATCCATAAGTCCTAATACCATTAATATCCATAAAAGTCATAATACCATTCATATCCATAAAGTCCTAGTACCATTAATATCCATACAGTCCTAATAACATTTCCCATGTTTATGTCAAACCCAAATGTATAAGTTCATTCATCGTGCATAAAACAATTCAAATATGTCGTTAGATTCGAGAGGAAAATAAATCTATTCGCGCTAATTTATTTCGAAACTCTCTTAGCTTAAAAAAGATTTCGACATTCGAAATTTAAAAAAAATCTAACAGTGTTCACTATCGCCCTATGCATTTACAGCCTTTAGATAAAAAAAATAATTGCATAGAGATAACGTCATCATGAATTGAAGCGATGCATGCCCATTGACTAAGTGAAGTAATCATATTTTTATGATTGTATGTTTTTTTTTTAGTCTTGATAATCCTCTCATTCACATTTAAGAGCCACAATTGTTTGTCTATTAATATTTGATAAATTAGTGATTATTAGTTTTAATAATCTTAACTGAAAGTTAATTAGCGAGATATAAGTAAAAAAAAAAATAATTGCCTACCCTATTTCTTAAGTTATTTCGTAAAACTCTTCTTTTTGCCACAAGACTTAGAGCATAACAAGTAGCGTCGGTACTTCTCGTAATTTCATGCCAACGACGGTCCAGAAGGTTTAGTGTACATGGACATCTGTACAGCTGGTCAACATCAGTTTTATACTTTGCGTTGGTCAGAAGCAGTGAGTGGCTGCATGTGTACCTTCGACATTTATGTTCTGCACTCTTTGATCTGGACACTTCATAGGCCCACGTTCCAGTCAGACCTAGAATGATTGAAGTAGAGTTATAATGCTATTAATTATTTTGAATTCGCAATGATTACCAGAGATCACATGACTAGTTGTAGCCATACAATTACCTGTATTTTTGATTTGTTCTTTTCCTAAAGATGTTACTGGATCAAACAAAGTTCCAATATCAGTGATACCGACACCAGAACATACAAAACCAACTTTAATTTTTCTGCCTTCTTTTTGTTTCCATTTAATTTTGTCTTGCTGATAGATGAAAATCACGTATCCATTTTCTTTATCTGAAGAAATTATGGTGTACACAAACATTGATTTAAATCTCCAAAGGTAAGGAATAAATCGATTTCACGTGTGCTTTAAAATAAACAATAATTGTACATTTTTTTCTTTCTTTAATATTATTTCCGATGTGAAAAATAAAAAAGTAAATTACCCGAATAAGGCTCCGCCGTATTATTTACGTCTATACTACTTCCACTGATGTAAACAGACTGAAAACTGATAGTCTCACTGTTCTGTTTAAGAAAATCAAACATGTGCTTATGCTTATTTTGCAAAGATAGTTAATATATAGGTTATCGCCATAATAATATCAGTTAGATTAAAACAAAATTATCTTACTGTTTCTGATTCCGGATGAATATCTATCCAAGTTGTGACAAGAACCCTAGAGACATCAAATTCAGTCAAATTGAAAAACTTTATGATATCTCTAGCTGCTCTTTCCATGACTAAATCCTTTGTATAAGATGTGATAGTAGCACCAGGATTTTTAAAAATGTGATCTTCACATTTTTCATATAGGTGATAGTACGCGAAACCTCTGTAGGAGTCGATTTTCGACCAAAATGGAGCAATTATGTTTTGGTTTTGAGCAAAGCTGAAATTAAAGTTTGGTTCTCTTGAAATTGCAGATGATCCAAAACTTATGACGCCATTACGAAGAACCTGATCAGATTTTTTAATGTGACAAAAAAATGGAGATTTTTTAACAATTTTGTTGATACATTGTGTATTTACAATGAGTAACAATTTAAACATAATAAGGCAATAAGATTAAAATAAAAAGAAACAGCTTTTTTTCTTATTTACCTATTCGCAGTGGCTACGGGACCGACAAAAGGACTCGGTATTTTTTTTCCGGGGTCCAAAAATAGATGTGCGAATGCGCGCCAGACTGACTGCATTTTATTGATAACTTTTGTTTTCGGGGCTAGGGTTAGGGTTAGGAATAGGGCCAGGAATATTATTAGGGATAGGGGGTCAGGATTAGGATTAGGTAGAGGGTTAGGGATAGGGTTCGGGCTAGTGTTAGGGCTAGAAGCAATATCTATAGTCGGACCCTGAAACAATCCGACAATCGCATGCGCACATCTACAGCCGTAAAAAAATAAAGTCCGTCTAGAGCGCTAGAGCGCATGCCTTTTGTCGGTCCCGTAGCAACTGCGTTACCTATTTACTAATTTAATACATTTCTGTGAAAAAAGGGCTATGGGATGGGGGGCGTTGATCTAATAGTATGTAACCAAAATTAGAAATATACATATTTCTTAATCGAACACAGCACTTTGAATAATTTCATCGTGAATCTATTTTTTTCAAACGTTGCCAGAAAGTAAGTTATAAGGAAGTTGTCTCAAATTGTGTGCACAAAAAAATTGTATAAAGTTAGTCAAAGAAAATTTCCAAAAAAAAACAAAAACTAAAGGATAAATAAATTTAAATTCCAATTTTTTTTTTCATTAGCAGAATTTCCGCCAGCAAAGACAGAAAAAACAATATAAGATAGTGAAATAAAACAAAATAATACTGGGAACACATCTAATCAAGTCTCACTCGTTCTTTCTGAATCAATGAGTCAAAAATAATGTTTAGTTAATTAGATAAAGGATTATATATTTTTTGCTACGAATAGTGTAGGGAAATTTAACTGGAAAATATATCATTTGCAGAATTAAGAGAGATAACTTTAATGTAATATTTATAGCAGCATTTCTCAACTTTTTTAGCCATTATATCCCTTCAGAGAGACAAATTATGTCTTTCATGTAATTATGTCACTACGTACCCTTATTTACCCGAAATCGGGTTACCTTAATATTTCTTAACTATCTTACTTTAGAGTAATTTATTAATAATAATCAGAAATGAGTGGTTTGAAGGGAAAAAAAATCTGTACACAAATTTATTGCAATTAAAGTTTATTTTACAATTTTAGTTCTCTGAAACTATGAAGAACAATTCTTAAAAGAGATATAAAGAAATGTATAGAAGTATATGTACAATATATCTAACAGCATATATATAAAAAATGAAACAAATCCCTAAAGATAAATTTTGGAGGTGAATTTTTAAAGACTTGCCAAGTGAAAGGATTTTCTTTTTCCGCAGAATAAAAACAAATGATTAATTAATCACTTTATATATGTTATATTTACCGACACATATTTGTGCATTTTGATTCAACTGCTAAACATTCTTTTTTTTGTATTTGTATTTCTATAGAGGAAACACACCCATCATTTTAAACCCATTGTTTTAAAATGGATGCACTTACACCTGCAAGACTCAATATCAATTGAGCAACTAGAGAACTCATTAAAAATGTCAAAACTTTCATTGAAACAAATGTTAAATGTATTATTAACTTATTATTTATGTTTTCTCAACCACCTTTTAAATCAAATTCATGAATTATTAACTGCATTGTGTATATTATTGTTTTTATTTTTAGCTTGAAAAGCGATAATGTCTGGTAAGTCGTATGATGTGCGACCCACCTCTCTCCAAAGTTCTAAATTAGACATTCTTATTTCTTATGTAAAAAATTAATCAATTCATGCAGCTACTGCGAGTGCTTTTCTACTTTCTTTCTTTTAATTTTAGCAAATTTTTTTTTACATTTACATTTACTAGAAAGTTACCCGCAATTCTATGTCTCACCCATATAAATAAATTTTGTTTATAACCACCTCTATAAATAATAGTATTACTTATTGTAGGCTTCTGACAGAGTTGCATTCGACGTCTTGCGCAAGAGAGCGCACTCCAAGGGTGTCAACCACTGCAAACCTTAACACACTTTTACTTGTTAATGGATCTAAAATATTCTTGTATGCCAAGTCGACCTACTTTCTTCTTTGTTTACAATATGTTATTATTCTTCATTTTGACATTAGTCAGCTTTTATGGTATCAAGTGCGTTATGGTCAACAAAAATAAAATGCAATAACTTTTTCACGTCTTTAGGTTGATTCACTTATGGTAGGTTTTTGATTTTTTACAAGGTCTTGGATGTAAATTTCTTTTCAGCCTTCCAAAATCTAGTGTAAATGCTAAAAATCAGCGCACGCTTTTAATAATTTTAAGTCCATTAAATAACATTTTTAATAACACTTAGACTTGAACAATTCTTGAAATTAAATTTTGTAATAAGAAAGTCTAATTGTTTCAAAACTAAAAAAGTTTAAATTTAAAAGATTTAAACAAAATTTAATCTTTTATCAAAGTGCACTGAAAAAAAAGTAAAATAAAAAACAGGCACGAATCTCATTTTATCTTAATAAATGTATATAAATGATTATTCATAAATAAAAGCGTGTGTGAATACAAAATGACTGATTTAAGTAGGTCTTTACATTTTTGTTTTAACTAAGGTTCATGCAGAATAAATTGACTGGTTAAATAAAACAAATGGTAACTTACAAAGGCTTCTTTCCATAAACCGGTGCCGAAAGGCGTTCTATCACTGAAAGTGACTTTGCTATAATAATTTCCATTAGTAATTTCTTTATTTGCATTGCTCACGAGCATATCTGACGCTCTTAATCCATAGGGGTAAAATGGAACTTGCATGAGAAAAAAAATAGGTTAATATTTTAAAATGTATTTTATAAGAAAAATATTACTTTATAAATTAAAGTATTGTTCGCAGGTACATTAAACAAATCTACAATAAAATGAAATTTAAAAAAAAAATTAACCAAAAAACTCTAATGAGCATATATATATATATATATATATAGATGTAGTAATTCACTCACCCTTGCAGTTTAGTCCATCATTTCCCAAGATCATGTTATCCGGACAGGTACACATGTCTTTACCAGCACTATTGATGTAGCATGAGAAGGAACATGCAGATATTTTTCTACAGCTGTTGTTTACTAAAGAAAATATCATAAAAGCTTCTATACATGATAAAACAATACACGGAGATAGAATTTACATTAAAATACTCGCAAATACAAACCATCTAAAAGTTGTCTTAGAAATGTATGCAAATCAGATACAATATTCACTTGGGAACTAGTACTAACTCATAGATTTTATAGTAATTGTGCGTTATATTTAAAATAGATATATAACTTATAAAAGATTCTTTATTTTATAAGCTTTTTTTTTAAACTTTTAAATAGTTTTACTTACTGCGGGTATTTAGGTGTCTGTAAATTTATAACTTAATTTAGGACTTAAAATTTTTAAAGCGCCAATTTAACACACATACAGATTTTCAAGACAATACATTGTTTTAACAATTTTGTGTCCATTAATAAGATTTTGTAGAAAAACAAAGCTATTTGCTTTAGATACTGTTTCTATATCGTCGGCATGGTGTAGCTAAGTTGAGTCTACTAAACACCGCCGGGAATGGCTGTGCAGTCCGACTCGGGAGTGGCAATCCCTGCCGCACTTGTCACACTTGAAAATAGTTGGTTGTTGTAGTTGTTGTTGTAGCTGTTCTTTTTTCCGCTTCCGTCTTGTTCTTTTCAGGGCAACATTATCCTGTCGCTCAGCCTCTGCGCGCAATGAACCCTGCCGGACAGCGAGCCTCCAGGACTGGCGGTCGGCTGCTTGGCTCTCCCAGGAGTTGGGGTTAATGGAGCACTCTTTCATATCCTTTTTGCAGGTGTCTTTGTAGCGCATTTTAGGTCGCACTGTTTTCCTCTGGCCGGTAACTAGCTCGCCATCGAGTAGGTCCTTCGGGATGCGGCCTGCGTCCATTCTTTTGACATGACCGAGCCATCTGAGCTTCTCATGTTGGCCCTCATGTTGGCCTCATGTTGGCCCTCTCCAGCACCCCAGTGTTGGGGATCTTGTCTTGCCACTTTATCTGCAGTATACGTCGCAGGCACCTCATGTGGAAATTGTTTAGCTTCCTTTCGTGCCTCGCGTAAGTGGTCCACGTCTCGCATCCATAGAGGAGGGTACTAAGTATGCAGGCCTGGTAGACGCGCAATCTGGTATTTTCGGTGAGGCTGGGGTTTTTCCACACACGTTGCTTTAGTCTCGCCATGACTGTGGCTGCCCTAGCGATTCTGCAATCGATCTCCGGGTCTATGGATAGCGAGCTGGAGATGGTGGACCCGAGGTAAGTGAAGTTCTCGACGACATCTAGGGTTTGCCCATCGATGTCAATGCTTGGGGGTGTATCTGTACCCTGTGCCATGACATTCGTCTTTTTCAGGCTGATAGTCAGTCCAAACTCCTTACATGCATGGGAGAGGCGGGTGACAAGCTGCTGCAGTCCGTCTTCAGTGTGTGATGTCAAGGTTGCGTCATCAGCAAAGAGCAGCTCGCGGATTAGGACCTTTGTGACTTTGGTCTTTGCACGGAGGCGGGCTATGTTATAAAGCTTGCCATCGGACCTTGTACGGATGTAAACACCCTCGCTGCAATCCTTGAAGGCGTATTGGAGGAGCATGGAAAAGAAAATGCCGAAGAGTGTAGGTGCAAGGACGCAGCCCTGTTTTACTCCGCTGCTGACTGGGAAGGCCTCGGAGATTGCGCCGTTGTAGCAAACCGTGTTATGCATGTTGTCGTGGAAGGACATGACCACTGCAAGCAGGTGTGGGGGGCAGCCAATCTTTTGCAGCAAGCTGAAGAGTCCGCTTCGACTTACTAGATCAAACGCCTTTGTGAAGTCGACGAAAGCGATGTAGAGTGGCACCTATTGTTCCTGACACTTCTCTTGAAGTGTTTCTATATAATGGGACGAAAATCGGCATAAGATTTTCATGTAAAAAAAACACAATGTTATTTTTATCTCTTCCTCGTACAAAAGTATGTGCGCTTTTTCATATTTAGAGATTTACAGAGATAGTATTATTATCCTGTCAAATGACTCTTCTCCTTAAAAATTGATACTCTTTGGTTTTTTTACGTATTGTCATTAGTTTTAAAGATAAATTGTTATTTGGTCGCAGTGTCTTATAGTACTGATGGGGTGGGTGAGTAGTAAGTAGGTAGGCATTTATTCAACAGGCTCAATTATATAGTACTAAATGTGAGAAAGTAAAGTTAAAATTAAAGGCAGTAAAAATTACTACACAATAAATATTTTAGACATGCACATAGACTCAAAATGGATCTTTTTCTATAAACCACTGTTTATATTTTTTAAAAATGTGAAAAAAGAATTAATCTTGAAGAACTGAGGACATACATACTTTTTAGTAATGTTATAATGGAGCAAATAAAACAACATTTATCTTGATGTCAAGGTAGTGTAAGAAATAGTGAAGCTGTAATAAAGAAATGTAGATGTGTACAACAGACTAAGTATAAAACTGGTTTACAAATTTTCATTTTGTGAAAACTGCTGATATGCAAATAAGTGTTTCTTATGCAACTTTTTATGCTGATTCCAAATATGTAATCCAAATTTTTGTATCACGTCAGGATTTTTTGCAGTTTGACATTTATTATTGTAGAAAAAAGTCAATTAAACCAACAACAAAATGTACTTCGGTCATGCAGAAAACTATTGATATATACAAGATTATTAAAAAAAAGCAGATTTATTTTAATTTATTGTCTTCTACTGTACGAATTGTCTTTTAAGTGATTTGCGCTTATGAGCAGCGCCAGGATTGTGGCGTTTTAATGACCAGCAATAGTCGGCCATCATATTCGCGTTCCATCGACCTTGGTGTCGACTCTCCATTGCACAAATGTCTTGATGGAATCTTTCACCCTGCTCTTCACTGTACGCACCAAGATTTTCAGGAAAGTAGTCTACATGGGAGTCCAAAAAGTGCAACTTTACACTCATGCGGCAACCCAAAGCCTGAAATTTGGCTATCATGTTCTCAACAAGACTTTTGTAATTGTCGGATTTAAAGTTTCCTAAAAAATTGTTGACAACATCTTTGAAGGCATTCCAGGCTTGTAGCTCAACTGTGGCCAATTTACATGAAAATTCCTCATCAGTCATTACTTCTCTGATCTGCGGTCCAACAAAGATACCTGCAGTCAATTTCGCTTCACTTAAATGGGGAAATTTTTCTGCCAAGTATTGAAACCCAGAGCCAGTATGGTTCATATTCTTGACAAAAGCTTTCATTAACCCCAATTTTATATGCAGCGGTGGAAGGAGAACTCGATGTGCTTCCACCAAAGGCTTTAACTTTACACTGTGGCTTCCTGGAGTGAATTCTTCTCTCGCTGGCCACACTTTTTTGGTATAATGCTCAGAGTCTGCTCTGCTATCCCAGAGGCACAAAAAACATGGAAATTTTGAATACCCTCCTTGGAGTCCCAATATGATGGCTATGACCTTCAAATCTCCACATATCAACCACTTGTGCTGGTCATAATTCAACGAACTGAGCAACAGTTTCATGTTTTCATACGTTTCTTTTAATGTTACTGAGTGTGCCACTGGAAGTGATGATATTTTATTTCCATTAAATAGAAGAACTGCTTTCATACTGCGCTTTGAGGAATCAATAAACAATCTCCACTGATTAGCATCGTAAGCAATTCCCATAGATGTGACAAGGCCTTCAATATTATTACAATATAACAATTCTTGCTTACTTGAAAAAAACTGTACAAATTCTGTCTCTCGACATCTGTACACACTTACGCTAGTATCAAGAGTGAGAAGGTTTCGTTCTTGTAAGCGGGATGCAAGCAGTTCAGCTGATGACTTTGGAAGGTTTAGATCTCTAACTAGATCATCTTGGTGTGACATCTTCTTTAAAATCAGGATCAAGAACATCACTACTGTCTTCAGAACTTGAGCTGTCATCACTTTCAAAATCATCCAGCTGAGTAGGAGGTGTAGGCACAGGAATGTCTTCGCAATGTTCTACAGGCCTAAAGGCTGACGGTACATTAGGATATAGAATCACATGTCTGCTTTTTTTGTTGCATCCTACAACATTCGTCATGCAAAAATAGCAGTCCGTCACATGATTCGAAGGCTCACGCCAAATCATGGGCACACCAAATGGCATACTTTTCACTTTACCTTTAAACCACTTGCCAAGAGTTACTTCACAGAGTTTACAAATAACATGAGGCGCCCATGTTTTGTCCTGGTCTCCCAGTTTACATCCAAAGTATGCATGATAATATTTCTTTGTTAAATTTGATATTTTCTTCTTCTCAGCCATTGTGCAAAATCGTCCACAAACATAACAAAAACTGTCTGCTGAATTCGTACAATGTCTTGGCATTGTGAAATTTTTTTAAAATTTAAAATCAGCTAATCAAATATAATCTTAAACACATAAACAACAGCAATAAAATATTCAATTAAACTTGTGTTCAAACATAAAGTGATGACGTCATCTGCTTATGATAAGCATAAAATTTGTAAACACAAATTTGTGGTTTTCTCAAAAACCTGACGTGATACAAAGGAAATAAGTACATCAAAATTTATCATTTTTAATAAGCTTTCAGAAATTCATAATGTTTTGCTTGCAGTTTTTTTTATGTAAACCAGTGTAATCATTAAAGTTATTTAAAACTAGATGTACACTGCAAAACCTTTACATAGAGTTATATCCCCTTAGCCTTGATCGGAAGTCTAGTTTATTTTTTGGTTTCGGGCAGATCCAAATTTTCCATGATTGTATTTTAAACTGGAATACGATTGTATTAATCTTTACTTTCTCACATCGCTTTTGTTTTAATAGATGGCTACATGCAATAAGTTGACATTTACTACTTGATATTTTTATAGCTCTTACTATATTTTCTACCGTTTGCCCTATCCGATTGATTACATTCAAATAACAATGTATTCAAGCTTTTTACGAAAATTGATTTACCTTGACATATTCCCATTTCATCCTGATGAAATCCAGGTTTACAGGTACAGTTATAACCCCCCATCATGTTCTGGCATTGAGAGTTGCTAGGACACAAGTTGAAATTACTTTGAGATAGGCACTCGTCAATATCATCTGTACACCTGGCCCCAGTGTAGCCAGATTTACAAAAACAGACACCACTCATTTCGTCACAATACTTGGTATTAGCTTGTTCGCAGCTGCACATAATGCCACATCTTATACCGTACGTGAAATTCGCACATTCTGTTATGAATTTATTTTTAAATACGAATATATGAAGTAAATAATAAAATAAT
Source organism: Bulinus truncatus (assembly GCA_021962125.1). Taxonomy (NCBI): domain Eukaryota; kingdom Metazoa; phylum Mollusca; class Gastropoda; family Planorbidae; genus Bulinus; species Bulinus truncatus. The sequence continues at coordinate 4,379,413 of JAGDYQ010000035.1, forward strand.
TGCTTACAAGCATACATATATTGTTAATTATATTATCTTGTAATACCACGAAAATAACGAACCGTGAACGTAGAATTCAATAAGAAATCCTTCCCTTAATGCAAAAGAATTCGTGGAAAAAAAACTCAGCCTCAGAGAATTAGTTTTAGATCGGAATAATTCAGAGATCCCAGATCCACAGTAGGTCACCACAGGCAGTGACCCATTCCCGTCAAATATTTCCAATGAGTCATGTAAGCATTGTATGTGCTTCTCCGAGTCAATGGTAAGGAATCTATTTTGAATGAGAAAACTAAATACATCTAAAAAAAGTTAGTGTTTTAAGTTGCTTAATGAAATTGTAACAAATTTAGTTAGTAATTTATTTAAGAATGGAAAATTTCCTATTCAAAGCTATGTCTAATCCAAAACTAAAAACTAGCTGCTTAGCAAATAATCCGCAGAACAAAAAATGCTATCGATTTTTTAAAATATTGTATTAAAAATTAAACCAGTAATGAGTTTTTTATAATTATGATGCATACAAATAAAATCTGCTTTGATGCTTGTATGCTTTGGATTAAAAGTATCTCTTTGAAAAGTTCATCTTTAAATACATAATGGAATTCTGTGACGAAATCTCGACCTGGAAGAGGGTTGGCGAAACAGACATACATTGTCTAGAGTCTTTGAATATTTGCTGAGATTTTTATGTCGTATTTTTTTTTAAAATTGCATACTCTTTAAACATAAATGTTTAAATGTTTATTGTTATTTATATCTTAACAAAATTATTTCGTAGGTTTTACTGTTTTGAGAATATTTCGAATGAAATGAACTGCCTTTGCAATTGTGTTAACTTATCAGAATAGTTTGAACATAGTATTACTTGAGAGTCACAACTTCTATAGATCTTCCAGTTATTGTCCACGTGCACGACGACTCGTTGTACATTTCAGGATAATTCGGAGTTGAAATGAAACCAAACTTTTCAGTCTCTATAGTTGCGTTACAAGCTGGGCGTTAAGAAGAAAAATTTGCCATAATGATATGCTTATAAACAAGGAATGAAACATGCAATGTTTAGAAGAAAAGCATTGGGGAATGAATAAATATCATTTTGTAATAGTCCAGCTGTTTGTACTTTACAAAGTAAAATTGTTTAAATAATTTTCCATCATGCCTGAAGACGTTACAAATGTTTATTTTATTAGTAAGGGGCACTATATCACTAATTACTTTTGCACCAGGGACAGATCACTTCACACGTCCCCTCTCTTTAGTTTGGATATACAAGTGGTATGCCCTCTACAAAACCATTGAAACATTGGTTCATTATGAATTGGTGTATTGGAGATTTAGACTAAGATTAAATAAGCGTGGTAAGCATTCAAAAATAACGTATCATTTTAAAATAGTTCTAGATTATCAAGGTGGCATTAAGATGTAGATGATTTAGTAATGAAAAATAAATTTAATATAATTTTACATGGGCAGTTAATGTTGCTAGATATTTTTGGATGTTACTTAAATTTTTAACTTTAAATTACGTCCGAAAAGCTTACTTTCTCCGTTTATACATTTATTCCACATATGCAATGGCGGAATAGATGGATTTTTGGATAAATTTCATAAGCTAATTTTAACTTTATTTTTACTTCCTTCTGGGAAATAAAAAATTATTGTAGTTCCAGTCTGAAACAATTTTTATCTTTTTTTCAAACTGTCAATGTTAAGCTATGTTTTAAAATGAATCCATTAAGCAGACATCTGCTGACAAATGTAAACAAGCAATATTGTTCTGGTTATAAAGATATTTTAAACAATTAATATTTAAACCTATCAGATGCTATTTATTAATGGCATTTATTTTTTAATATTGAACCTAAAATGTCTATTCATAATGAGCGTTTTGCTATAAAATAACCAAAAAATTGTTTCCATTTAAAACTTAATCCTCTAAACATGAATAAAAGTCCAATATTTCTATGACTATTTAATACATTTGGCTTGCGAAAAGTACATTAGAAGCAGCTGAGCTTCTTAAAAAAATGGCATACACAATTCTAAGGCAGACTTTTGTTTATTCAGCATACATTTTTTTATAATAATTTAAATACATTTCTTTCTTACCTACCCCCCCCCTCCCCCGAAAAATTAACTTTTTTGACAAAAAGTTGCATTTTTTGGGGGGGTTGGTAAGAAAAAAAAATATAAAAAAATTCTATTTAATATTTCCAAAAGAAAAATTGGACGTTTGTTTGAAACACACTCATTAACATTTGTGAAAAGTTATTTTACCATATCTACAATAGATTTTAAAAATTGGTTCTTTGAAACTTTTTAAAAATATGTCTTAAAATTACACTTTTTTACCCAAAAAAGTCACAAAATACATTTTAAAATAATTTTGTTTATATTTTTTTTTATTTCTTTGTTCATTAATTGGTATGTTGTATGCGTGTGCCAAAAATGTCTAGTGTGGCTTAAAAAAAAAAGAGAAAAAACAACTAGCAGAAACCTTAAATGGCCATGGACCACCTTAAAAAACAAATTCTCTGGTCCAATAGATGGTCCAAGACAAACATTGAATGCATCGGAAAGGAGTACTTCCAACATGTGATGACGGCATGACATCCATAATAGATTACGTCCCAGGTCTACTTCTAAAAGTATGCAAGCTCCATTGAGTCTTCCAGTATTAGAAGCCGTAGTGTCGATGCACATGCCGATGACCATAGATTCGCACTTCCATGATTTGATATGTTCATATACTGCATCAGCAGCTACCCATCCTGACCCGGATGCTAACCTGGGAACACCAAGAAGCTTTGTAGTGTCATCGACAAGGGATGAGAGCAGGACAGGTAATCGATCGACGTTGTTGGTAACCTCTCCGATAACATCAAGCAATACCTTACCATCCCAATGAAAAATTGATTTTGAGGGAATATAGTCTTCTTTTATACGTGCTGCAGCTTGTTGACAACGAAGGTTGCGTTGACGATGCATTGTGCTCTTGGAAAATACTATTTCAGATGTCGGAACACCAGCTTCGTTGAATGCGGATGCAAGTATCATTGTTTCTTTTCTAATGCTGGTGTTCGTTCTGTCCAGCCTCGCAGCAACTTCTGGTGATATAATGCTTCGTCTGCGATGTCGTGTTGCAGACTTTGTTTTGCTTGAGGATGCACATTTGGTATTTTATGTTTTCTCGCATTTATAACATTTTCAAATTAAGAATCACACAATTTCAACTCTAGTTCATGGTAGCAATTAGGTAAATATAAGTATATTTAAAGTTCATTTTATTCATATATGGCATGCAAAAACTGCAAATTATTTGAGCCACGATTCGTCTGGATTTTTATGTTGGCCTAATACTGGAATTTTAGAAGCTTTTGGGGGACCTCTATATGTTGTTCAAATGATCTACAACTTCACCAATTCACTCATTGTACCCAAGAGACACATTTTAGGGGGTGAGACACCAAAGATTTAAAAAATAAATTTTTCGAGCATTTCTGGGACACCCTAATATATATATATATATATATATATATATATATAAAACGGGTGTGGACTGGGGAGTTCAAACGGCCCTGGAAAAAACAAAAAGCGGCCCTATCATCATGAATTTTTTTTTCCTTGTGCATTTTTTCTATCCTCACTCTTATCCACAATTTAGTCGTCCCAGAGTTCATGTGGCGAATCTTCACTGACGCTGTCCTCTACTGAATCATCGAACATTTGGAGAAGGTATTCGTCGGGGACAGAATTTTAAAATCTGTCCCATTTCTGTGCACAATAAGTTCTTCTCTGAGATTAGTCGCAGTGGCGCTTTCATCAAATTTAACGAGAATACTGCTAAGGCGCTGCATTGCTGATGTAGCCAAGACTTGTTGTTTAATATTCTCAAATTTCTCTGCATATAAGGAATCGTGACTTTCAAATCACTTTTCAATAGTTTTTACAATTTTGTCCATGATGCAGTTATGAACTTCAATGCGATATCTGTCCGCTGCATTATTTCCTACTACCTCGTGCGTTTATCTCCCATCAGACATCGCTTTTGGTTTGTGTAAAAGTTTTTTTAAAAAAATTTTTCTTTAATGAATTATTTTTTTTTTTTTTTTTTCAAAATTTTTTAAACAAAATTTTTTTGCTGTGAGAAAATCACAGAAATCTCTGGAAATATTTTCTAACACCTAAAAAAAACAATCTCCTTTTTGGTTTCCTGCCTTTCTCCCTCCCCTTTGTTTTTAAATAAATAGAAAGCGATTCTGTTTTTTTGAATTTTTTTTAGTTTTATTTTGGAAGAAAAAAAATTTCAAAATTAATAAATTTTTTAAAGGTATTTTTTTAATTTTTAGATTTAATTTTTTAAAATAAAAGGAGGAAAGGGTTTTTTTTTTTGAAGAAATTAACAAAATAAAAAAATAAAAAAAAAAGAAAATGGGGTTTAATAAAATAAATATATTATTTTTTTAAAAGGAGAAGGGGGGGTTGATACCAACCACTCAGACCAACACAAGCAGCCCTGACACTTATCTAGTAAAGTTTGAGCTGTTTTGCATTGAATGCGTCCGATTGTGTGAGTTCTTGTAACGTAACTTGCCTGTGTAACTTGCCTATGAACAATGATGAGTTGGGATCATCAAAATTTCCAAATATTTTTTACGCACTTTCTTTGGCCCACCATCGCGTTTCACCAATATTATTTACCGGTAATCTTTGGTGTCTAGATTTCTGTTGGTGATCGATCCAAACATCCATTCTTTTATAACATTCTCTAAAGAACACCGCACATGCGTTAATTAGTTGAAATAGTATAACTGAAGAGGTCGTGATTTGAGTTGTATTACTTAGAACAAGATTCAATACATGTGCGTAGCACCAGACATGAATTTGGTGAGGTGCAACGTCACTCGGCCATTTAGTAAACCCATTGTACTATCCTTGCATATTGGCTGCCCCATCTGTAGCATTACCGACACAATATTCAATATTTATGTTACATTCTCTTGAAATAATTCAAACATACCTTTTCCAGTAGAAGATGAACAGTTTGCAACGCATATCAATCGCTCATGAGCTTTATTTGTTACATATCTTATAATTATTGAACATTGGTCCTTCACACTTACATCCTGAGTTGTATCAAATTGAACTGAAAACATACCAGCAGATTTAATTTCCCCGGAAATGGTTTTCTTTATTATTTTTCTTATTGCATCAATGATATAATTCAATGTCGTCTTCGATATGAGGGTAATCAAATTTCCTCTCCCCTTATTCGCCAAATTATATGGATGTCTGTCATTACTTTTCTCAAGAACCATATCAAGATGTTGTTTTTTTTAAATATTGGATAAAATTTTGACAAGAGTAATACTATTTCACAGAAATTTCCATGATCGATTGTATCGTCGTTTAATGTATAGGCAGCATCATTTTTTGACCGATAACTAAGACCACGTTTTCCAATCATTTTCAGAATTTCAATTATTTTCCAGCACTTTTCTCTTTTCTTGAAATTGTTAGTACCTTTTTTTTTTATTTTGCTGAGAGAATAAAATGCTATCAATGTCTTTTTCACGTACAGACATTATATAAGCTTCCACACACTTCTCGTGATATTTTCTGTTTCCATGTTCCTCTAATCTTTGATGCACATTTTTCCAGGGATTCATTCCCGCTGTGAATGAGTTCATATCGTCAGTCTTGCCATATGCTAAGCATACTGTGCAAAACAAAGATTTAGATTCTTTACAGTATGATACCCAATTCCTATTGATACCATTGCTTCTGAAAAATACTCGATGCGCATTTGTAAATGGTAGATCAGTTTCACTCGCACTTGGTTGTATTGGGTGAAATTTAAAAAATGATTGTATAGTATTCTGTCGAGAACGTTTGAAATAGTAACTGGTGTTTTTATCATCGATAACTGAATTATCATTTTCGGGATTTAGATCACTTTGATTTGTGCCGGTTTGTGTACTTGTAAAAGGTGTTTGTTTAGTTTCAATTGGAGTGGCTTTAAATAAATCGACTAGATTTCGGCATGTAGCGCCATCTTTAACAATAATTTTTAGTTTCTTATCTCTTAATTTCTCCGCACCATCTTTACATTTACGTTTTGAATTTATATCACTCATAACCGTAACATATTTTATTTAATTAATACTACTTATAATTAACTAACAAATAAAAAAGCAAACTCAGTGAAAGTAGAGTGGAAGATGTAAATTCTAAAAAGGCGGTTAACCGTGGACATCCCTAGTACGGAGCTCTTTATTGACGTAAGAGTACGGCCGCTGTTGGTTTGGACATTATGGACCGCCATTTCGGTAGTTGCATCTAATAACACCGCATATAAGTTATTAATTATTATATCACCGGTCCTGGCGACCCACTGGGAATTTTCCCGGTGTCCCAGCGGCCCAGTCCACCCCTGATATAGAAGATAAATAGATGTGATAGTAAACAATCGAATACAGTGTTCCAAAGCGATGCATAAGCTGTATGTATAATATCTACTATTCCAATCGATTTAATATTAATAATAAAATCTCAATGAGAAATTTTAATTACAAAATTTATTTCACATTTTTGTAAATAAATGTCTATATAATTGTATAAAATGTATAATTTTTTTTTTGCTCATTTACAATATTTCTTCATGTAAATCATTAATATAATAATATAGGTAAAAAGAAAAGCATTTTTACAAATATATTATAAACCTATGTATTGCTTATTTTTGCATAAATTGCACAAATGTTTAATTTTATGGTTTATTTTTTATTCTAGATCAGTTATCTCCAGCCCCCAGTCCGCGGACCGGTACCGGTCCGTGGACCATGTAGTACCGGGTCGCCAAAGAAACATTAAATTATTTCCATTTTATTTACTGGGGTGTATTTCTCTTGGGATTTTGCGACTTTCCATGGATGATTGTGAGCTGAGTAGCTGCAAGTGGCGGTGTCTTGTAACTTTGGTGGAGAGATGGTGTGTGACGCTCTTCTCTGTTCACCGGTAATTTCTCATGTTTAAATATGCTTGGTGTGCGTGTATTGTTCGTTTTAAATTTTAACCCTTTTTAGTCCACATTTACTATCTGAGTTTAGCGATGTTTGTTTTATGTTCATGTTACATATCCGTCACATGAACTCTCAAATTTAACCCACACGTAAAACGAAAATGAGTACGAAACATACATCATTATAAAATTTCCTTGGGGAAAAAAAGGCCACGGGAATAGATAGAATAGGAGCCGTCAACATCTGAGAAACATTATACTTTTAAAATACAACACCATGAGTCCTAATTGAAATATAGATTCAATGGGAAAGGTTTTACCCACACACCAACAATACCCTGCATAGTTTGAGGCGACCTGCACAATACTTTCTGTTAACCCAGGGCGCTCAAGTGACGAAGTAGTTTTGAAGGCTTCAGTGCTTCATTAATGAGACACAATTGTTGGATAGGATTAACGCATCACCAGGGTAGGGCACTCAGGTTGACAAATCTATTTATCAGGAGGATGTGATTGAGAATAAGTAGAGTGCACCATCTTTGCCAGCCAACACAAAAGGAGCTGAATTGTTCAAGTCACTTGATGGTTATATATCAGGACAACTAAAATGGTCCTTTTGTGTCGGCATATTCACGGACGGAGCTGTTGCCATTACTGGACGACTGCCAGGTTTAACTGCTTGAATTAAGGACGTTGCACCTGAGAGTATATCTACAAATTGTATCTTTCACAGGGAAATGCTGGCAAGTCAAAAGATGTCACCTTATTTAAAAGTGTATTGATTGATGTTAAAGCTATTAACCACATAAAATAACACGTCATAAATCGCATCTATTTGAGCAGTTTTGTAAGGATATGGACGCAGAGTAAATATGCCTTTTCTTGTGCACATAAATAAGATGGTTATTCAGAGGAAAATCGTTAACCAGAGAATTTGAATCACGAGAGTCATTGCAAAGATTTCTCTCAAAACAGAAGTCGTCACAAGCAGCACATTTCAGTGACAAAATATGGCGAAAAACTGGCTTACCTGTGTGAAATATTTAGCATGGTCAATGAATTTAAGCTGTTGCTTTAGGGAAAAATGACAGCTGCTTTCAAATTTAATGACATAGTAGCTGAATTTAAAGCCAAACTGAAGCTGTCGAGACGGACGTGAACGGATGCAATTGGACATATAAGACCCAACAAGACGAATTTAGCATGTCTGTGCAATAAGAACATCAACTGCTGGAAACTGCATATGGCTTTGGCCTTAAAACGACATTCGAGAAAACTCCGCCAGTGTTCTGCATATAAGTGGCCGTACCCTTAGATTGGTACCACAGAACTTAAATCCAAGAGCTATTTTAGACATCATATATGTGTGAAGCGGTGTCTAGAGTAACAGCAACCAAAACAAAAAACGGAATAAACTAGACATAAGCAGCGTACTTAGGGTGTCCTAAGATGGATCCGTTTGAAGAGAAACAAGTTCAGAGTTCTCATTTGTTTAGCGTTGTAGAGAATTAAAATGTTAAATCACTTCATATTCAGTTTTTGAAATGTTTAAATACGCTTAATACACTGAAATTAAAATGTGTATTCAAAACATTTTAACATTTAAATAATTCACTTCCATCCACCCCAACAGGAGATAGTTATAAATAAATTCAGAACAGTACTTTCCATTTGACTTTATTATTAGTAACGTACCCATACAACTATTTTTTTTAAATTGATGATAGTATGTAGAAGTTCAAAACGCTGCAACAAACACAGATAGCATTATTACTAGACCTACTGATTTTTTTAGTAACTTTCCTTTAATAATTCATCAAATATATACGATAATCAAAACTGGACACAGCAAAACATAATACTAATTAAAACATTTCCGTATCATTTCTTAGATTAAATTAGACTTAATTTTTTTAATTAAAATTAATTGAAGACATGCTAATACGACAACTATATAGATTTTGAACCTAGAAATTTTAAAAAGTTAAAATAATAAAGTTAGTTTCTTATATTGATTCTCTCTTAAAAGGATTTTACATTAAGATATATTGTAGCTGTCTACATTTTTAAAATTGCTCTTCTACAAATGTTATGAAATTGTCTTCAGCATTCACACGACCTATTTATTATTATGTTTGTGTGTAAGGAAATGCTTAAATTATGCAGAAATACACAATTATGACATTGAGGTACAAAAGTTGTAAACAGAAATGAAATATTTAGCTTTAAAGCAACATTCATAGTAACTGTCATAGTTGTGATTACGGAATGTTATTAAACAATTAGTAGAAACATCTTTGAAGCCAAAAAAAAAACATTTTTTTTTTCGAATTAAATCTCTCACTTGTTAAAGATATTGAAATTCGTTCTGATGCAAATAGAGTTAAAAAAATGTTTGCTGATTATCAAGAACAACGGTGTTCGTTTTCTTTTCTTTTTATAGGTCTTAATGCTAAAAAATGTGAAGTCAATAAATAACCACATCGGCGAGCAACTCATCGCTCATTTTATATTTGATATGTTTGTGGGTCAAAACCACTAACCAAGGTCGTTTTTTTATACCGTCCATATTAATAATCTTTTATATTTATATAAATACATAAGATTGCCATATATCTGTTAGATGTAAACATTAAAAAACGTTATTACTATTTAAATAAAAAAAAATATTTAATTGATATACTTTTTTCGTGAGATGCACCGTAGTCAAGATAATTACAAATTCGAGTTAAATAGCGTATAATATAACTACAAACTCTACATTTCAGGAAATATACCAATATAAAATAACATTGTTCAAGCCCTCACCAGTATAATGTAGTATAATTATTAGCAGTGCTTTTTTTTTTTCTGGCGGAACGCACCGGAACGGCGTTATGTCACTTATTTTCTGAAGACATTTGCATATTAGTATATTATTGGGACGGATGGTTGAGTGGTGTAGATACTCGACTGTCGACCTGAGAGTCCGGGGTTCGATCCTCGGTGAGGCCCATGGAATTTTCCCAGGTGAAATTTGGTGCACAGTCGTCCCACAAGTCCACCCAGCTTTAAATGGGTACCTGACTTAAGTTTAGGAAGAAAAGGCGGCTGGAAGTTGTGCTAACCAGACAATCCCTTCATATGCCGAGGTTATAGAAACAGATGAATTCTACACTTCATTTGTCCCGTGGGCCCGTTAGGGCTAAGGGAACTTTACTTTTTTATATTATTGCCTGGAATGTTTGGTTTTAATATGAACACAATTAGGAATTCCGGTACTTTTTTCTTAGAAACAAAACACTGATTACTAATATACATATATACACATTTTATGTCTTGAAAATCAAGAATCTACACACTTATAAACACAACCTCTCGAATTCACTCTTACTTCTTTGTTTACTGAATTAGCTACACAGATCAATGCCATTGCAGTTCCTCTGTACTTTTCACTCATGTTTATATATGATTTCGATCTATAATTTAAACAACTTACTTGAAATAACTCCAGGTAAACAATCATATGACAATCCAGATCTAATGCAAACAAAGCCGGCCTGACAAGGATTCGACAGACAAGGGTCAATTGCCTGCCTGCAATGAATACCTTCCCAACCACTCATACACATGCAATTACCGGTCCTGGCATCGCAGGACAGTGTGTTGTTTCGTAAGCATGAACAAAAATGTAAACAATCTCGCCCGAAACGCCATGGATCACATACTGAAAAAATACACGTTATAAGTACGTTGTAATATAAATATTCTTGCAGAATTTAGAAGATTAACATTTAAATATACGCAGTGCCTACAAAATCCGTACACCTCTAACCTTTAAATGAGTTTAAAAGCTTCAAAAAAGTCTTTTTTGTAGGCGATGAATTCCCCAAACGCATAACAAAGAAATTATTGAAAATTTTTTTTAATTAATCATGAGCCCACACAATGTCCACCAAACACGTCTAAGTGATTTAAACACATGTGTAGCCTACTGTATCGTCTTAGACCAACTGCAATGGTGTTGTGACTACAAGAACTGGGAACAGTGGCTATAACCTTCTGCGTGAGGAAACTCTTTTGGCTCCCCGACGAAGGACGCGCACGCGTATTGAGCCCAGGTGTAATGATCTAATCTTTATTTCAATGAAATCAATTTCTATAATTGAGCCCAACACATATAGGTATTCAATGAGACAAATTCATGTTTAAATAAGCCGATGATGGAAAGATTTAACCAAATTTATGTAAAATGGTGAATAAACCGATTCGCTTAACTATCTAGAAGTCTCTCACCGTAATTTATTTCATAAGTAGCAGCAAAACCTCGTCTGGTATCAAATTCATCGGTAATGAAGTAGACGGACAAAACACTTCCAGTTGAATTGACGGACACTAAATGGTTACTGCCACAGACGGTTAGCAGTGATGGGGAACTATTAGTTTCTCCATCATAAACACGTAGTCTATCAAAGTGACAAGTTTCTGAATATTCTATTTCGACATCTGTAATTCTGATATATATATATATATATATATATATATATATATATATATATATATATATGTGGGTGTGTGTGTGTATACATTATTCTCAAGAACAAACACAAGATAACAATTATGAATTTTCTATAGTACATCGAGTTAATAATAACTGTAAAAAGCAAGTTTTCAAGTCATGATTCCGATCCACTTGAAACATAAATCAGTAAACACTCTAGTCTTTTTAACGTTAATAGTTATGATTTTTCACAATTTTTTGCATTAGCTTATTTTTTCTATATTAAAAAAAATAGTTCACATACCGTTTTGGCATATATTGTACAGAAATTTGCAACAGGTGTGCAAAATTAAAAATAGATATTTGGAAAATTTAAACAGACATTTTACGATGTCTTATTAACAGCACAATGAAGTACATATCAAAGCTAATTATCTACTGTTGCGAGTCTCATTTATTTAAAATAGTTTTTCTTTAAGTTAAAAAACTAATTACAAACGCAAAAAATATAACTTGAGAAAAACAAGCAATTAAGCCTGTTCCATTCCGGACACAGGACGTGTTAGCGCATTTTCGTGTTATGTTATCAGTACGTATGTTAGCTTTCAATAAATATTTATCTTAAATCTAACTACAAGTGGTTTGTGGTCACTGAAATAGGACTCATAATTTAAACATTCTAAAGTATAGTCATTTAATCGTCCGAAAACTCCGTCAATTGTTGCATAGCTCTGGTACGTTCAATGAAACTCAGAACCCAAATTTACTATTTCATTAGATGAGTTTCTTAATAAATAAAATAATATGTATGGCGAATAGGTCACAATCTTGTCTAAATCAAGGGAAAATACTGGTGCTAAATATAGAACACAGTAACGGATTTTGGCACCAATTTTAGACCACTTTCCGAAAAGATATAGCTCTTATACTTTCAATATAGCTCACAACCCAATGACAATGCAATATTCTTACTATTCCATTATGATTTGATGAATTTCTTAAGTATTTTACGAAAATAAAATAATTGTGGCTGAAGAAAGAATACTCTACTGCGCCTGAACACGTGTGGCGTTAATCTTGGTAAAACTACGTGTTGCAGTATTTCGCACCAAATGAATGGGTTATTGAACGCATAAGGTGTAGAATGGGGCCATGAAAATGACATAATTATTAATATAGCTTATATAGTAAAAAAACGGTAAAAATACTGATGCCCAGCCCTCAGAGTTCAGATCGCAAAATGGACTTTTGATGCAGGAATGGCAGGCCAAGACATACAAAATGGTATATACATCATGGATCTAGGACGTATGGTCGCTGAGATCTCGGGTGATGACAGACAGACAAAACGGGGAAAAAAGCGCATTTTTTCTCGAAAATGCGCTAAAAATGTTAAAACAAATGATTTTATATAATAGCCTTGGAATCAAGGCGACAGAACGGACCTATCGAATTTATTAGCAAAAATATTAACGCAAAAATCGTTTCATTACTATAAAAGATATAAATAGCAACACTTAATAGATTTAAAAGCGGTCATAGGTAGCTATACTGAAAAAACTGGGAGTAATGAAACATACTTGAATGATATGGTATTCAAATTTATGGCTTTTATCGTCCAAACGCACGTTAAATGATTGACATACTGATCAGGATACCCTGGGCTTCGTATAGTTCCATATGATTCAGATAGAATACCACCACAATTAACTAAACATTTTGGAAAAGAACGAAAAAAAAAAGTTAAATACACATTGTAAAGCATCAATATAATAATGTGGTTAGTTTGAACAAAATAAAAAATCAAAACATTTGTAAATTCAATGACGCAGTTATACGTTCTACAAAAGCTATACAACATGGAAAATACTACAACTATAATATTCTATAACAGTGTATTTTTTGGCAATAGCTGCATGTAACACAAGATGTATTCTTTTGTAAATAATGCATGCAGTATGTTGTTTTGCGAATGCCTGAAAGGCTCATGACTTGTGCCTTTAATTTGTATTTAATTTTTCGTGGCTTTATACAAAGCTGGTCATTATTTCCTATTTACAATAGGATGCATTACAGGTATTATATATATATATATATATATATATATATATATATATATATATATATATATATATATATATTAGAGTCGCCCAAATTAACATTTTGTCAATTTTTTTCACAACAGCACAGAAAAAATTCATGAATATATGACTTTATTTAGTACTGCCTCATCAACATTGAATTTTTAAATCATTTTGAATGAATTATGAATGTATGTATATATAAAGCACACAGAAAATGCTTGAAGATTCCGGAAAAAAAAATTAAAAATCTATACAATTCTGGAAGGTTCTGGAAAGTTCTATGAAATCTCTATTATGAAACGTAGAAAGCCTGAAAGTGTTCCGGGAAATTATAGAAAACTTTAGAAATTTTGATTTTCATATAAATAGCCAGCTTGACCAGTGCATTTAAATTTAGTAATAAAAATCAAGTGTTATAAGATCAAATGTTGTGGCTATATAAATAGCATTCATTTAGTTATGACGACTACGTTGAAAATTGTTGTTCATTTAATTTGTGATTTGAAGATTTGTCTGAACGAGTTCTTCTAGCAGCGACAAATGTTTTGAGTGTATACTTTCATTAACAATAAATTAATAAAGTGCCCAAGAAAAATGTCGTGCAAAGACTGTTGAGCATCTGGGATAAAGCGCGTATCTTTACGACTGAAAAACGGGCTATCGTTAAAAAGTTGGAAGTAAATATTGACAGGTATCCAGAGGTTGAAAAGAATGCTAAAGAGGAGGAGAGGTTCAACGTGCAAAAGAAGCTGACTTAGTTAGCTTCACATCATCCATCTTTGACATCGCACACATCAGTGCTCACACTATGATCAGAATTAAAGAAGATAGGCTTTTCTTGCATGACTATCGGACAGAACGCAAAATGGTAATGGGAACTGAAGACAAAACATGGGCAAAGAAGGAACAGTGAACTCAAAAACGGAAGAATAGGTTGCTTGAAAGACTTGCATAAGAAAAGGGAAAAGATGTTGCTGTAATCCATAACTATGCTGATCTCACAGTACCAACTAGCCGTGATTGTTCAGGAAAGGAAGACGACAACCTATTTTTGCCAGTGCCGAAGAAATCAACATCATTTATGACTAAATGACGACGCTTGAAAGCTATGGGTGTTGTTTTGCCATTAAAAGCCTCTGCGCTTGATTGCACTGGAATTAGTGATAGACAGACAGTTCACATCCTTGATGTGACGAGAGTTGGTGATGCAGAAGCAAAGGATATTGCTTTGTCAAGGAGTAGTGTGCAAAGAGCCAGAAAAAAAACACCGATCCAAACATGCAGCTTATATCAAAGAAAGCTTCCAAGTTGATGGTCCACTGGTAGTCCATTTTGATGAGAAATTACTTCCTGCAATAGATGGTAGTCCAGACATACAATACAGTGTCGCTATTCTCGTCTCTGGATTAGGTGTTGAGAATCTTTTGGGTGTGCCAAAAGTTAAACAAGGAACAGGGCAACGTGTTTCACAGGCGGTTGCTGATATTTTAAAGGATTGGCGATTTACAGAAAAGACACAACTGCGGCAAACACAGGCCATATCAATGGAACACGTGCTATTCTTAAAAAGAAATTGAGTAAGAAGCTGTAATGATTACCGTGTAGACATTATATACTTCAGTTGATATATTCAAAAGTCTTCAAAAAGACATTAGGGGGTAGTACAACTGGACCGGATATTTTGCTATTCAAGCATTTTCAGACGTTTTGGGCAAAAATAAGACAGGCAGAGTTTAATATATGCCACGATTTTCGACTGTAGCAAATCTCAACCCATTAAAAGAATTCATCACGTTTTAATCAAATATTGTCCAAACGAAATACAACGCAAGATATTTGCCAAGTGAAGATTACAAAGAACTTATGACTTTGAATCTTGTCTTCCTTGAAGGCATCCCCCCATGCGGTGCGTTTATATTTTTAAATTATAAAATGAGCCACCGTAATATATATGTGTGAAATATGGCATTCTATGGAATGCCTAGGCAATGTATAGAATGACTGTGGTTTTAGGCAAAGTATGAAGTGAAATATGAATATTAGGGTAGGGCAAACTGCTGTTGTCTCTGTCAGACAATTATAAATAGATGCTCTTTCATCTAGTGATCAATTTAACAATTCATGTTCATGTGTTATTTTCATGTCTAGGGGTCGCAACTTTGAAAAATACAGTTCTTATAGTACTTTTTATGGATATTAACCCCTAAAGCGCCAACTAATATTAACGAAATGCATCTAGAATAGTTATCATATTTATGTTTGGTATAATTGTACAGCTAAATGATAAGTGTTTACATTACTATTATTATATAAGCTTTTTTAATTTTTATTTTATTTTTACTATAAATATTTGTGGGTATTAAAATGTGCCGCTTCTAGGCCCCCGTAAAAAAAATTTCCAATGACGGTAAAATTAATGAAAAAATATAAAAGACGAATGTTCACTTGTTCTTATCTATTTAAAAACGATCAAATTAAATATACAAGCTTTCCCGAAAAGAATCCATCAAAAATTAATTAAATTAAATAATTTATATCCAATAAAAGATATGTCGGCCTATAAAAAAAAATCCCATAAAAACCACTACGACTCATTTTTAAAAAAAAATTGAAAAATCAAAATCATTTCGAGAAAATGGCGAATCAATGAGTGTAAAATTCCAATAATTGAGTGGAATTTCTGGGTTGATCAGAAGACTTACGAAAATGGTTATTGGAAACATTGATCCAATTGTGACAGGTAAGCTGCAGAAATTAGAAAACAGAAAACAAAAATCTGCAAAGTTTTAAACAAAAACAAGAGCTCAGATAGATGAAGGCACCGTTGTTACAGAAGACTTGGGAAATGGAATGTGTTCAGAAAAAGATTCAGAAAATAACCGAAATAATGACAGCAATTATGTGCAAGATGAAGACACAAAAGAAGATAGTGACAAAGAAGTGCGTTCCAGCACTGTTCCACAGAATAGATGACTGTATCCAGAGCTTTGCAAAGCTGTTGATAGGGCCAATGTCAGCTATCGTGATACCGTTTTGATTGTAAATGCCGTCTTGAAAGATCTTGGACTGTTGACACCTGAAAATGCTTTGCACCCCAGCAAGCTGCGCCGTCAAAGAGATGCTTGGAGGAAGAAGTCAGTTCAGGATCACAAAGAAGAAAGTGAAGGAATTGTTTGTCTCGGTTTTGATGACAAGATTCATGTCACTCTTAAGCATACTGGGTCTACTCGTCGCAAAGTCAAAGAAGAGCACTACGTCTTAGTATCATTTCCTACCCACAGCTATGTTGAACATGTTGTTCCAGCATCAAGAAATTCTAAGGACATTTCCAGAGAAATTATGTCAATGGTTACAAGAAGCAAGTCGGAACTAACTTTACAAGCAGTTATTGTGATGAAACACCAATAAATACTGGTAAACATAATGGTGTAATCCGACTACTTGAACTTCAGCTACGAAGGCCACTTCAGTGGTTGGTTCGTTTACTGCATGCCAACGAATTGCCTTTAAAGAAGCTAATAGAAGTCGTTGATGGGAAGACAACTTGTCCAAAGACTTAAGAAGGACAGATAGAAAGCATGCTGGAATTTGATCCCCAGCAGAAATCAATCATCGAATTTTCTCCAGTTTCGGTTGAAGACGAGGTGATGAAAGATCTAAGTACAGATCAGCAGTATTTAATGACAATCAGTTATGCCAGATGGTTAACTAAAGCTAACCAAATACTCAGGTTGTATGCCTCCTAACAAAGTCCTTCTGCCGACCTTCAATAAATTGTGAAATTCATACTAAATTTTTATGCTCCATCATGGTTTTGCATCAAATCTCATCCAAGCTGCCAGGATGGAGCCAAAAACTTCTTCATGATTTCACTGTACCAAAAACTTGACATTAATGATCAGGCTGTCGTGGCTCCATTGCTTCAAAACAACGGCTACTTTTGTCATCCAGAAAATATCTTGTTGGCGACAAAGTCGAAAACATTAGAAAATGTGAATACGAAAAAGTGTTACTGGCTTGAAGTACTCACTCAAGTGACACGTGTAAGATTCGTTGTTTTGACAAGAAAAGAAATAAAATAAACTTTTCAGCTGAGTCGTACATTAGCATGGTGAACTGGGAACTGGTCGAGTTTGATTCACCTCCACTGCTGTAGGACATCACTGCCGAAGATATTGCCAGTTACGGCCAGGTGATTTTACCTCACTTTCCATGCCATCCGCAAGATATTGAAAGAAACATCAAGGATGTCGCAGCAGTTTGTGGTAAAGTATACAGACATGATAGAAATCAAGATCGGACGTGCCAACAATAGAAACAAAGGCAGACTTTGTGCACTAATTTCACATTTGAACTGCCGTACTGTTGCAAATAACTTTGATTTTTTTTTATTATACTAGAGATTGTTGTTGTTGAATATGTTGTGTTTGATTTTAAGAACCATAAACATTGTTAATAATTCACTCTGTTCAGCAGCTTTATATTTTCAAAACACACTTAATTGCGTTTTTTTCAAAGACTGAGTTGCTAGAAAACGGTTGCACAGAAAATAAAACTGTTTTTGTCCACGCTTTTACTTTCATATGGATCACTGATTTAGGTTTGTCTGAGAAATTAACTCCAAAATTTGTCAATTTTTGCCCCACCCTAATGAATATGCAAGATCAAAGTGAAAATATATATAATAAGACCCCTGTTAACACTTTTTAGTTTGGCGCTGTTTCAGTTTAATGGTCTTTTATTTGGATTGTGTGATTTCCCGAAATAGCTCGCGCCGCGTTAGTTCTCCACATATCCGCAATTTCTTCTTTCCTGCGGTGTTATACGAACGTATTTTTATCGTTTCAAACTTTTTTTACATTATAAACTTATAAAAAAAACAGACGGAGAAGAGAAACAATCAATAAGAGAGTTTTGGACACACTACTATATTATGAATACTGTAGAAAACATAAACCTTTCTAGAAATGAGGGAACAGAATAATGTTTGAAAGGGGTGTGGAAGAACATTTGACCACATCTAAGCAAGGAATGTGACACTGGACTCTCTGAATGAATGAAATGGTAGAAGAAATAGTGGAATAAGCAAAACAAACAAGTTTAGATAAGGTAAATGAAGATGTTGTAGAAATAATGCAAGTGAGATGTTTATTAAATTTAATAAATTTCATACTAAACTATGACTATTTCCAAAGCGTCAAGACAAATTTTGCTCCATTAAACAATTTGTGTTGTATTTGTATTTCCGTTTTCATTATGTTAATTTTTTAAAATATATTCTTAGCACTAATATTGCTTTACTTTAGTGTTGGTGAAACTTGGTTCTAATAATATAAATATAGCTCAAGGGATAACAAGAGCTGTGTCATAATGTTGTATTTTCTAGCTCCTGTAAAATAAACAAAGACATTGTGTACATTTATACAAACATTTGTGTGTATTTAAACTCTATTTGAAATATTTATTACAACCGTTGTGGCCAAAATTATGTAACGATTTCTTTCTTTGAAAAAAAATATTTACCTTAAGCTGAATATATAAGCGAATACGTTGGCCCTATAGCTTCAAGCACCCCCCATTGGTCATTAATCGAAAGAAGATGTTATAATTAAATATTTGTTTTCTGTTATTATTTTAATTAGATTATGAAGTCAGGAAGCAAAATGAAGAATCGGAATTGAGAATCTATGTTTAAGTGAAGAATCGGAACACAGTAGGCATAGTTAAAATGATGGAATCGTCACATCACTACTAGGCTAAATAAACTTACCTTTCCTGCTGTAGGTTGCAAAGAAACCTTTTCCGACATTTGCATTATCAGTTCTAAAAACTATAAACATTTGACCATTGGTAGCAACAGTTACAGGTGGAATAGTATCGCCGCAGAACTTTCCCAATGACATGTAGTCAGTATTAGGTCCATCGAAAACTTCCAGGTAATCATTGTAACAATTATTGTTTTGTTCTAAGGCAAAGTCGGAGAAACTATGAAAGAAAATGTACTAATAATCTTTTATACTTTAAAAATGACATCACTTAATACCATACAATTTTTACGAAAAGCTTTTTTTTTTTCTTTTTACATTCCTGGTCTCTCTAAAATAAAAATGAATGGCTTTATCTAGAATTGTTAATCAGTTTACCGTAGAGTGATAGTACTGCCAAAAATAATCCAGCAAGATATAGTGTTGTGCGCATAACTATTCGGATAAGATTGACTGTGAAAGCAACCTAATTCCTCTTTAAGTATTTTCGGTGTACAAGCTGAGACAGCTGGAGCTAAATAGAAAAACATTAATTTACGAAATATTTGTAATAAATAAATATCTAGCTATTCTGAACTCCAAAAAAACCCACAAGGCAGTATTATATATGAAATTCATTCAATAATAAGTTGATATAAATTAGTTAAATTAAAAAAAAACAAATTACATACATGTATAATAAAATGAACAAATTACTTCTTTTACTACAACTTTGTGATGTGAATTCTAGGTCTTATGTCGGAGTAAAAAGACAAAGGATGTAAAGCAGCAATGTAACTAACTAATCCATAGGGCGAGTAATAAATAATAAATAATTTAGAGAGATTGGTAACAACACATGTATTCTTTTATCTCACAGCATTAGTCCCTACTGTAATGTTCTTAGAGTGGTGTATTGTCTTTAAGAAGCGTCGAGGTATATTTGCTCTAGAACGCTGTCCTGACTGAAGTGTGCTAGTATCTTATTGTCATGTGACACACACTTCTCTTACATGTCCACAACCAATACGTCACGACATAGGAAACTCAATTCATGTTTCATGGTTCATTATGATTTATTCACATCACAATAAATATGAAACAGTAAAATAAATCCAAAGTAAACTGAATAATCACTATATTATATAATCTCCCTAACTCAAATGAATGAACTTCTCTCTCGACAAATGAAACTCAACTCCCCTGATTGACTCTGATTCCCTTTGTATCTCACAAACTGCCTCTTATATAGCCTGCACGCGTCATCACTCGCACTTTCTACCTATGTCGACAATCGAAATAGCTAGACGATCATACTTTCTATAAATACAATATCCTTCGTCCAGAAATGACCAGACTGTTGACTTCTCGCTGACCTCGCTGGCCTCGCTCCAAAAACACACACACCTGAGTGCGTAGCACACGCAACTACACTATGACACCAAAGTGGCTTCTAGTAGCCACCTCTATACCTATTTAAAAAAAAAATGACGGCTGTGACATTCACAATGTTAATATGTTTAAACTTGCAGATTTGTTAGGCTAGGGTCTAGAAGCAGCACTAGTATATATAATATATATAAGCGTTTTAGGCTCAGCGTTAAATCGAAAGAAAAGAATTAATACAACAGTATTCCAGTTTAAAATACAATCATGAAAAATAGGATCTGCCCGAAACCAAAAATAACCTAGCCTACCGAACAAGCCTAAGGGGATATAACTCTATACACATGTTTTACATGGTAAAGCTAGTTAATCAATATTTTAAAAGCTAGCAGATCACGTGTTAGGCTAATGTATCGTTCCCACCCATTTAGTCAAACGTACATTACAACAACAAAACAAAATTACAAAGGCCTACATCTGATCTTGCTCATGCCTTTTTTTTCAATTTGAAAAAAGGGCAAATTTTTGTTGCTATTTTTTTTTTTTCATTTTTGTTTAGCAAATATTGTCAGCGAGAAATTCTCTCAGTTAGTATCAAAAGTACAACAAATCAAATAAAAGCACTCGACCAATCTGTTGGCTATAAAATTATATTTCTTTAAAGTTTTCCTCCACTTTTAAAGTTCGTTATTGATATTATCTCTTTTTTATGATAATCCTAATATCGTCACTTAGGCTTTGGCCGGTCGCATTCAGCCAGCGTGAGCATAAGCTAGTATCACTGACTAATGTCTGACAATACCTACCAATTTTTAGCTTTGTTATCTTTTTAAGTAACAGAGTCTTAGCATTCCGGGAAAGCAGATTTGAGGAAAAAGCGAAATAATAAAACAAAAACTGCTCTTTTTTATTAGCATTCTTAATGTTTCGAAATTTAAGACAAAAGTTGTCTTCTACTCATAAATCAATACTAACACTTTCTAGAAAGAAAAAATGGTAAATCATTTCAAAAACAATAGATAACTGCTAATGTAAAAAAAAACGATTTTAGCTATAGGCTCTAAAAAAATAATAAGCAACGTGCATAAACACCATTATAAGTTTTGAGGTTTTTTTTATGATTCAATAAAGCGCTGAAGATATATTCATATATGCATTAAAGTTGTTATATATTGTGTGTGTGTGTATATATATATATAAGATTAGAGTGAAAAATTAAAACAAAAATGTATTCTAATAGTTCAAATAGTTGCCTAATGGTCTAAGTAGTTATGGCCTAAAATATATTCTATATAGTGTAACGTTAACTGGTGCCCCAAATGCCTTCGATTTCGAATGATACAAACTTTTAAACATTATAACGATTTTGAATGAAATCAACATCTGAATAGTGATATTCTTAAGTTTAATGTGCAAATGTGATCTGCTGAACTAAATTATGTTTATGAATTAACAATTTAACAAATTACAATAAGTCACTGGTTATAGGTCTTCTTTGTGTTAAAAAATGGAATATTTTTCTGGATTATATTCTCGAGCGAATGAAGCCACCTCAGGCATTGCTGGACACAGACTATTGATGCTCCAGTGTCCAATTTTACACACCGTTCAACTGCTTGTGTGTAGCATAGAAATCGAGGGAAAAGTAATGCAGTGTGATCTCCATCTTGAATTAACTTCTGTACCTCTATATCAGTATACGATGTAAGAATAGGAGGTGGAGTCAATTATACTTGTATTTTGTTCTGTAAAAAAGCCAAGATCTTCTAAACTTGCTGTAGCCTTTGAGGCACCTGCTATGTTGGTACAACATTTGGCAGAGTTTTACGCATTTGTTTCTTCTTTGTGATTCATTAAAGTTGATTGCACTGGGTTAGTGCTAGACTGGTTATAATCATCTTCTTCATCGTCCACAGTAGAATCGGGTGCTGTCAAAGAAACATCTGACTCCAATAGTTCCTTTGAACTACATGCAGCCGATCGTTCACTTTCACAGCGCATTTGTCTGGCTGCTATGGCTGCTTTCTTTGATTTTTTTTTAACTACTATACCGATGTACATCATTCTTAAGGTTCTTTGGTCTACTGGGAAGTCTTTTTTTTCAATCGAACTGTATGCTGCAGTTGACATTGGCAGGAACATAGCTTAGATTTACATTTGCAAGCGGCAATATCAAAAAAGTGTTTTTACTGCGTTTTGCAATCTCTTTCAGTTTGTTTCTATAGCTGTTGTCATTCTGCCATCCTTTAAATGGTTTCAAAAACCTTCTGTAAGAAACATGGTAAGTACTTATCATCTTTAATACTCGCGCATGGCTGACGGTCGGTACGGAAGTTTTTTTCAAAAATGGATTATACGGCGAAAGTAACAATAGCTAACAATTAACATTAGTAGGTTCTCTTTCTGTCGCACATATCAAGTCATTTTTCTTAAGCAAGTAATATTTCATAATATCTTCATATGTTGGGAGAACATTGCATGTTAAATCCTTCTATGAACCAAATACTGGACAGTAAGACTTGTGACGAGTAGATGTAGTTTTGGTGAAGGAACTTAAGTTGAGAATCGGGAATTTTTGTTAAAAAATGTTAATTGTAAGCTCCGTAGAGGCCAGCAGAATTGTGAATTAATTAATAAATACATTATTTAGGACAATCATTTAATAACTTAAACATAATTACTATATTCAATTTTGTCTTTTAAAAGAATCTTATAAATTGATTGATAACTTATGGATATTTACCGCAGTTACAACCGGGTTTTCCATAATAAATATTCTTAAAATCAAAACAAGCAATTAAGCCTGTTCATTTCTGGACACAGGACGTGTTAGCGCATTTTCATGTTATGTATCAGTACGTTTGTTAGCTTTCAGTAAATATTTGTAAATTTTGGAAATGTTTATAAATTCAATTGTGTAATGCATATATTTGTAAAAAAAAATAAATTTAAAGACGTTTCTTTATATTTGGAAAAAAAAATTATTGTCTCTTAAATCTAACTACAAGTGGTTTGTGGTTACTGAAATAGGACTCATGATTGAAAACATTCTAAATTATAGTCATTTAATCGTCCGAAAACTCCGTCAATTGTTGCATAGCTCTGATACTTTCAATTAAACTCAGAACACAAGCTTACTATTTCATTTGATGAGTTTCTTAATAAATCTTGGTGAAACTACGTGCTGCAGTATTTCGCACCAAATGAACGGGTAATTGAACGTACAAGGTGTATATATAATATATAAGCCCCTTAGGAGCCCTGAAGCCCGGCCCTCAGAGGTCCTATCGCAAAATGAACTTTTTATGTACACATGGCAGGCCAAGACCTACAAAATGATATATACATCATGGGTCTAGGATATATAGTTGCTGAGATATAGCGCTCCTTCATTAATATAGCTTATATAGTAAAAAACGGTACTAAGGCCCCTTTTACGGCCCTGAGAGGTCAGATCGCAAAATGAAAAAAAGTCATTTCTTGGCAGGCCAAGACCTACAAAATGATATATACATCATGGGTCTAGGACTTATGGTTGTTGAGATCTAGGGTGTACACGGACGGACAGACAAAACGGGGACAATAGAGCATTTTTTTTTCGAAAATGCTCTAAAAAAAAAAATACCTTTATTATCACCCATTAGACTGCTTCATTGTTTAAAAAGATACAAAAATGAAAGTTTGATACTTCCTGTGACGGGCTCAAAAGATAGATGTTGACTATTGTTTCGCAAGGATTATAATTAAATGGTTGAATAAGCGAAAATTTCATCTAGGTTGGGGCACCGGTAAACATCAACGGATATTGTAAATATTTTACAGTTGGATTTTATATTTCATTATGCAACTATTTTCACTTTTAGATTTTGAAACAATATTTTTAGCCACCCTAATATATATATATATATTTTATTAGGGTGACAAAAAATATCCAAGTGCTCGAAATCGGACTCTCAACCCTTTAATGCGTTCCTTTTAATGAAAAAATAAACTCTGCAAAATATTATTAAGATATTTTATATTTAGAGGTTGCTCAATGAACTTGAAATTATCAGATTTAAGGGTCAACAATAAATAAAAAGAATGCATTTTTATTTTTTTCTTATACAAACTTTTAATTTTGTTATTCAAATTAAGTGTTATTTATATGAATACTTCACCTGTTGATTGTTCGTTTGTTTTCATTAATGCGTTCACAATTGTAGACTTTCGCATATCTGGAATTTTATGTCGATGTTCTTCCACGGTTTGCAAAATATATTGCAATTTGAGTGTCATCTTTTGTTATAACTTGTGCATAATCTGAAATGAGTTTCACCCCTCTTTCGGCTGTATCATTTACAACTTTTATAGAATTAACAATTTTTTGTGCTTCCTGGTATTCGGTTGCTGTACTCCACGTGTCTGTGTCATTTTCATTCATGAATGCCCAATTCATTCCAAGCACTTCAAATACATATTTTAATCTCTCTGTTACAAAGTCATCTAAGTTCATGTTTGCAATTTTATCCATTAATACTTTGACTTCAAGCCTTTTTACCTGTTTTTTTTTACTGGCTTTTCAAGTGCAATCAACATTTTTTCTTTAGTTTGGTTATCAACATCTTTGCTGAAAAAAAAGAGACTCACCAGGTCTTCAGTTAAAAACTATAAATGTCATGCAATGGTTTTAAAGGCAGATTCAGCAACTTCTTTGTGAAATATTTTGAAATTATTCAATTTCTTAATCAAAGTCAGATCATTGTGAGGAGAAGATGAAGAGATGGAAACCATTGTTCCACGTAATTCAAAATTTAAAAAAATCAAAAATCGTAGATTTTTTTTTCATTTTTTGTTAACTGAAATTGATATAGAAACAAGTAAATTTTAATAGAGTACACTGCTTTTGCCATACATCATGCTTGGTGAATAGCGCCAGGAGTACAGAAAGTTATTCCGCTTTGGCCTGGAGGAATCTCTCCTAAAAATATTATTGGCATTTTCGAAAATTCTTTGTAATCGTCGCGAGGCTTTTTGCTCCTTGCAGCATATTTACAGCAAATTCTACTGCTGATGGTACAAGAGAACCGTAAACTTTGAGATCTGCATCAGTTAAATGCATTGATTCAGAATTATGTTTACTCCCCTGATCACGAAATCGTTGAAACAACTTAATCCCTGGACCAGATGATGCTCCAAAACATATTTTGTAAACATGGGATAAAATCACTTCAAGAACATAGTGTCGACAGGCTGTGTATAATAAAGATTTTCCAATTAATTTCTCCAGCAGGGTACAAGCACCTGAATGTTTACCTGTGTTGCTTGAGGTAGTATTAAAACTGAGTGTCATAATTGTTTCATATGAAATGTTCCAATCTTTTCAAGCTTGTCCAATGATGCAATACTACAGTGGGTGTTCTGAATTTTGACAAACATATTTTATTTTTTAACTTATTAATTTTCCAGAAAAAATTATGTGTATTAAGTATGATGACTCATAAATTAACAAAAAAAATATTGATAACATTCTCAACCCATTTATTAATATAGAAGAGATAAATATGAAAAACGTATGAAAAATGTGGATTCGAGTAACCTTGCAAACTTAAACTGCGTTGAGCAAACCCTAAACATCAACGGATTATCTCCAAAATTTACCCATATAATTTTTTCATTAAATGGAACCAAAAAAAAAAAGGTTGAGAGCATTAAAAAATTTTTACCATGCATTTGTTTGTCACCCTAATATATATATATATATATATATATATATATATATATATATATATAATTCGTCGGCATCCGTCCGTCTCGAGAGACGATGGTGTAGCTAAGTTGAGTCTACAAAACACCGCCGGGAGTGGCTGTGCAGTCCGACTCGGGAGTGGCAATCCCTGCCGCACTTGTCACACTTGAAAATAGTTGGTTGTTGTAGTTGTTGTTGTAGCTGTTCTTTTTTCCGCTTCCGTCTTGTTCTTTTCAGGGCGGCATTATCCTGTCGCTCAGCCTCTGCGCGCAATGAACCCTGCCGGACAGCGAGCCTCCAGGACAGGCGGTCGGCTGCTTGGCTCTCCGAGGAGTTGGGGTTAATGGAGCACTGTATCATATCCTTTTTGCAGGTGTCTTTGTAGCGCATTTTAGGTTGGGTGAGTAAAGGCGGCTGGGCGTTGTGCAAACCACACAATCCCTTCATATGCTGAGGTTATAGAAACAGATGAATTCTATACTTTATCTGCCCCAATGAGCCCTTAGGGGCTTAAGGGAACTTTACTTTTTTAATATATATATATATATATATATATATATATATATATATATATATATAAAACTGTATTAACAGAGTTCCGGTTTAACCGAGCCGGTGCATCGGCAAATCAAACACCAACCCCCCCCCTTCCAAATTACGGGAAAACCGGCCTCAATTACCATGCTACACCAGACGGTTCCTTATGCTATAAACACATTGCACTGTCTGGTTATAAAAAGGCGATGGACCGCATTACTGTGTTATGCTGTGCAAATATGTCAGGTACTGACAAACGTAGTGTTGTTTTAGTCCCAGGTCATATTTTAGTTTCAGTTTTTATTTCGTTTTTTCTGTAATAATTTCAGTTTTCGTCTAGTTTTAGTCTTGCTGCTAATTTTAGTTTTAGTTTTAGTTCTCGTTGACGAAAAGTCAACATTTTCGTCAACGAAGGTTTTAGTTTTAGTTTTCGTCAACGAAAACAACACTAGACAAACGAAAGCTACTGATCATAGGAAAAAGTGCTAGACCTCGATGGGGTTAAGACTGGAGGGATTACCAGTGGAGTACCATGCAAACAAAAATGCGTGGATGACTTCTGATATTTTTCGAAATTGGCTAACCAGTTGTGACCAAAATGTACACTTTTAACAAAGAAAAATTTTGGTGATTGTGGACAATTGTGCGGCACACCCGCATTTAGACAATATACAAAATATACAGTTGGAATTTTTTCCTCCTAACACCACACCCTTAGTGCAACCAATGGACATGGGGTTAATCAAAAATTGAAAGACTTTCTATCGTGAAAAATTGGTTAACTACATATTAGAATCCATTGAAGAAAACTTATTAACAAGTTCCACAACAGCCAGAGAGATTAGTTTCGAAATTTCCCTTTTGCAGGCAATTTGCAATTTGTCGCTGACAGTTGGCGATCTATAAAAACCACCACAATACAGAACTGTTTTATTAATTGCGGCTTTAAATTGGGTCAAGATGGATCATGCAAGCGTGTTGTTTATATTGATTGATAAGGCGGCGTATGATACGACGAGGGACGACTAGTATTATTTAAATGTAAGTATTTACAATAGTGATCAAAGTCTTAGAAGCTATACGCAAAAATAAACGTAAATAATGTATTGATAATTATGTAGCAAACGTTGAATATATATGATTATAATTTAAAGTAATTTCATTATCAATATTTTATAATAGCCATTGCTTTAAAAAAAAACATACATGGTTACTTAGTAACTAGCTTACGTATAAGATGAAAAGTTGCGTAGAATCCTTGAGCGATGTCCAATTGGATCGACGATTTCAACACTATACGTATCTCACTGATTGGGAAGTGGAGCGTTTTTGGAATAGTTGATCCACAAAATCTTCCCAGCGACTTCGAGTCTGTATTGAAATCTTGAAAAATCTCCACATAATCATACAGGCAAGATACGTGGTTTCGAAGGTTTATTTCCACGAAACTGTTTCAATACAATAATTAATTTTGTTCATTCTATAGGTGCTATTAATCAACATTCCACTTAAATCAATATTTTTATTTAATAATTAAAGCAGCATTGGCCAACCGGAGATACGTGGATTAACAGTGGCCAACCGGCGATACGTGGATTAACAGTGGCCAACCGGCGATACGTGGATTAACAGTGGCCAACCGGCGATACGTGGATTAACAGTGGCCAACCGGCGATACGTGGATTAACAGTGGCCAACCGGCGATACGTGGATTAACAGTGGCCAACCGGCGATACGTGGATTAATAGTGGCCAACCGGCGATACGTGGATTAACAGTGGCCAACCGGCGATACGTGGATTAACAGTGGCCAACCGGCGATACGTGGATTAACAGTGGCCAACCGGCGATACGTGGATTAACAGTGGATAAAAGGCGATACGTGGATTAACAGTAGCCAAGCGGATCACTGGTGGTCAACAAAGAATTTCGTGGTACAGAATAATGGGGACGGTTGTTCAAGTGGTAAAGCTCTCGACTGTCGACCTGATAGTCCCTGGTTTGATCTCCGGTGAGGACCAATGGATATTTTAGGTCATGGCTCCATGGCCATTGGACTATCGGCTATGGGGGGGGGGGTGGAAGAATGGCACCATATAAACCGTCCCATTAGTGGTTAATATGATCTAAGAGATCTCATCTCATCCTTTCAGGGACTTCACACACAAAGAATGAATTATGACATTACACGAAAAAATGTTAAATGTTAGTCCTTATGTATGGTTTCTTTTAATGAATGAACTTCATCATACTGCTACATAATATCTGATTTAAAAAATCGTACTGCTACATTATATCTGGATGACATCGTCCTAATGCTAAATAATATCCGATTAACATCGTCTTACTGCTACATATAACCGAGTCCTATTGCTACATAATATCCGACCGACATCGTTCTATTGCTACATAATATCTGATTGACATCGTTCTATTGCTACATAATATTCGATTGGCATCGTTCTATTGCTACATAATATTCTATTGGCATCGTTCTATTGCTACATAATATTCGATTGGCATCGTTCTATTGCTACATAATATTCGATTGGCATCGTTCTATTGCTACATAATATTCGATTGACATCGTTCTATTGCTACATAATATTCGATTGGCATCGCTCTATTGCTACATAATATTCGATTGGCATCGTTCTATTGCTACATAATATTCGATTGGCATCGTTCTATTGCTACATAATATTCGATTGGCATCGGAAACACATAAAAAAAATGAATTCATCCTTGTTATAATCTTTTGAAGACGTTTACACATAGCAGAATATCCAGAAAATGAATGTTCACTAATAATGAAAAGCAAATAATTAACAATATTTAAAAAATTAATTTTAAAAAGGTCTGCAGATTTGACGCCATTTACGCGCAGTTAATGCGTTAAAAATATGCGATTAAATTGTTTAAATGCAACACGTAAATTCGTTTATTTTTACCCAAATGATAGGCCTATTATTTAAGACTGGCAGGGGAAAATAAAGTAAACTAATTTCTTTAAAGACCCAATGCCATTTACTGCAGCGTAGGAAAAATACGAGAGAAAAATAGGAAATGCCAGGAGTTGATTATTAATTTAAGGATGCTACAACCGAAACTAGTTTGGTGCTGTCCCAGAAGATATTAAAATGAATTAAGCGTTTTTCTGACGGCGAGTTCATCATGGAATGCTTTTCAGGTGCAGCAAACATCATATATAGAACAGAGTACAACAGTTTGCATTTCTTTATCAAGGAGAACTGTTGAAAGATAAGTGACAGTTTGATGCACCAGCTTCGAGATGCAAGCAAAAACTTTTTGTGGTACTCTCCTGTGTTGGGTTAGCAACTGAATTATAGTTGGTATTATGAAATGTAACGTGCATGTATAATAGAGTGTGAATGTGAAATAAAATGACAAATACATTGTTATTATTGCTACGACCCTCTCGGTGCGCACCGTACAGTCTACAGAGTGAACGCGATGACGCAGTAGAGACAGTGACGTAAGAAGCCTGCAAGAGAGTGACCATGTTACCGTTGTTGTTGTTTTTATAGATATTAGTAAATACTCTTGGAATCCACGCCTGTGTGTTGTTTTGACTTTATAAACAGATTAATAAGAGTTGTAACATTGGTGTCAGAAGTAAAAATGTCCAGTAAGAAATTAAACAAACTTTTAGTTAGAGAGTTAAAGGAAGAATTAGACGAAAGGGACCTTCCAACTGACGGCAACAAACAACAACTGACCTGTCCGGGACTTAATGAAGCTCTTATTGATGAGGGAATGGACCCGGAGAGCCACGTTTTTACTACGGAAATCGTGCAGTTAAGAAATGGAGTGAAAGAATTTCATTTAACATTAAGAAGTGAAATAGAGGACATTAAGAAATGTTTTAAAGGTGACATCGAGAAAGCAAAGATCGAAATAAATGAAGAGGTTATCAATGAAGTGGTACCTGAGGATGTGGTCATCCAGGAAGTGGTACCTGAGGATGTGGTCATCCACGACGTGATACCTGATGATGTGGTCATCCAAAACGTAGCGCACACGAGAAGGAACTAATCCAAGAAGAGCCGCCCAGCGATCTGAGCCCCTGTGAGAATGATCAGTCTGCAGAATGTCTGAAGGCTTGTTGCAACCGCAGCCCTGGTTACTTTGAATATCCAGACAACTTAACAGAGTCTGATAAAAACAACGTCAAGAACAATGAACCACAACTAAACAAAAGCCACGAATGTATGGAAATCCACAACAGTGAAGCTGATGCTAGTGCCAACGTTTGGCACTGCAACGGCAAGAGCCCTACAGGTCTTAATTTCGTGCACAATCTGCCGCGCTTTGATAACAAGAAATATTTGGTGACCTGTGATGAGCCACTTGAGACGTGAAGACATGTGATGAGCCACCTGAGACGTTGGTGACCAGTGATGAGCCACCTGAGACGTTGATGAATTGTGAAGAGCCACCTAAGACGTTGGTGACAAGTGATGAGCCACCTGGGACTTTGGTGACCCATGAAGAGCCACCTGAGACGTTGGTGGCCGATGATGAGACACCTGAGACGTTGGTGAATTGTGAAGAGCCACCTGTGACGTTGGTGACATGCGATGAGTCACCTGAGACGTTGGTGACCCATGAAGAGCCACCTGAGGAGTTGGTGACCCATGAAGTGCCCCCTGAGGAGCTGGTGACCCATGAAGTGCCACCTAAGACACTGGTGAACCGATATGAGCCACCTGGGGAGCAGAGACGAAAGGTAGAGAGGAGCGAGGAGACCAGCAGAGTGCATCGGAGCAGAGGAGAACGAAGCAGGACAGAGATGAACCTGGCCATTGACTTTAATCTGGTCATCCTAGCTCTGTCAAACGCAAAACATTTCGTTACTGCTACAACGTGTGTTTCGTCATCGTCATGTTATTCTGCAACAACAAGAGCTTGATTTTGTTGGGCCTCATCAATGGAGGTCAGTATCCCGAACGCCTGCACCTGCGGGAAAACCTACCTGGTGAACAGCCAGATTGCTATGGGGACGAACACGATCCTCCCCGCCACACCACGGGGATATTCAATCTCCACAGCCTGATAAAAGACATGCTCTGGTTCATGTGGACAGACTGTACAGATACTGTTGTGAGAACTGACCTGTCCGGGACGGACAGATTTAAGAAGGGGACAGTGTTACAACCCTCTCGGTGCGCACCGTACAGTCTACAGAGTGAACGCGATGACGCAGTAGAGACAGTGACGTAAGAAGCCGGCAAGAGAGAGGACATGTTGCCGTTGTTGTTGTTTTTATAGATATTAGTAAATACTCTTGGAATCCACGCCTGTGTGTTGTTTTGATTTTATAAGCAGAATAATAAGAGTTGTAACATTATCATTAATTCATATTTTCAAACGTTGTAAATTGTAATTGAAGTAGATAAAATACATGTGGCCCGCCCATAACCATCAAGTTTTCAATGTGACCCTCAGTATAAAAAGTTTGCCCACCACTGATTTACTGACATTGATCTCAAAATGTAACAAAACGAAAACTCAAAAAATTAGTCGAAAGCATATAGTTTACAAAAATCATAGCAGCTATGTGACCTTGAAACAATAGGATTGTCATTTCTTATTTCTAGTTTCTGACGATGAATGATACAATTAGTGAACATCGGCTAATTTGATAGGCGGGTGTCATGGGTTTGAATCGATGGAATTTCGTGTCAGCTTTTTTTGGGCAACACGATTATTGTGGTGGGGTAAGTCTTAATAAAGCCTAAAATAATTTTTTGTTGGGAGTGAGGTTGCGAAGTGTGTTAAAAATGTGACCCGGTGTAAATATCAAGAAAAAACTCGTTAATAATAAGTGAGCGACCATTTTCTTGCTTATCTGAATTAAAAAATTTGATAAACACTTGCAAATGTAAAATGCATAACTATATAGAAAAAAAAATAATGGAAAACTGAACTTTGTGAGCTGCACAAAGCTCATAGAAGAGTAGAATACGGAGTCAAACTTGTCTATCATTAGAGTAAATCACAATCTTTCGACAATTTAGATAATACATTAATTGATATGTGTCAACGAAACTTCGAGTTAATTTTGATTGAATGTATTAACTTTGAGTTTTGATTTTCAAAAAAAAATTTGAAATGAAGCTCCAAAATATTATAACACGACACAGCTCCTTATAAGAATAACAAATGCACTTTAATAGGTTATATTTTTCAGAAGTGAGAATTCACAAGATACGATCAATATATACACCATCTTACTATAAAAATAAATGAATACAACACTCTTAGTGTGTGTCTACTCTATCTGAACTCTCTGAACTTCATGAACTCCCCCCCAACCGCCGTTCTTTAACTTCTTCTTTTAAAACTTTTAGTTGGGAATCCCACTACTCACTCCATCGTCCCTTTCATAGACTTGCCAGCATAATGCGTGGGTAATTTCTCTTAAAAACTATTGGTCAATGCTTTCGAGTCGGTAGATTCCCGCTAAATCAAAAGGTGAATTCTATTGCGTGGGTGATTTTCAGCCAAATTATAGGTGAATGTCACAATTTCATCACTCTTATTAATGCTTGGCCTTACAAAAACCATGTCACGAGCACCTAACATAAAAAGGGAACAACACGATAATCAAGAATTGAATTGTGATCAGTGGTCTTTTTTTTTAATTCAATAGTAATTTATGAATTATGATGTGCTTTCCAAACATTTTTAAATGCATGATGAGGCTAACAAATGGATAAAGTGCATTGATTATTATTGCATTTGTTTCTAAAAGTTCATGAAGATTTGAGAGAGACGGCTCACAACCTATCATTTTTCAATTACATTAGACATCAACTAAAATTTTGATATTTTATACATAATCATAATATGTAGCAAAATAAATTTTAACGATGAGTAGATTTCAAGAGTTTATGTACCTGAAAGCATTGCCATTTCTGTGCCTCGCCGCAATTGTCCACTCACATTCGAATCCGAACAAGAGAACATCAGAATGGAAAGACAACTTTCCAGGGAAAGTGCTAATGGTCGAACCACATTCTAAAACATTAATATGCATTTCTTTTATTTTTGTTACAAAAGTCAAAGTGTAAGAAATTAACATTCACGCTTATTTAAAAATATTTTAATTCGTATTCCATCACTCGCGTTTCTCCTGTTGCTTTTTTAAAGCACCTTTCTACAACGACTAACTGTGGTATCACTTTTCCTTGTAGGCAGTAGTCTACCACGTAAAAAGGGTTTTGAAATCAGTAAATATATACATGAATAAGTGTATGATATTAAAAAACATGTATTGAGAGATAAGATAAAGATTTACAGACATACAAATAAAGATGGATTTAATCAATTTCATTGAAATGCTGAAATAAAATTTTCTTAATACACGATAACACATTTTAGCAATTTTTTACTGAATAAGAGGCTAACTTGTAAGATATAAAATTTCACAGAAAATTCAGACAGACTGGTACGATAGAGTTACATAGAGACAAACTTTACAGTGATCTCACCATGAAGATTTAAACAAATTTTCCCGTTACTGTTGGGGTCTGCTCTCATCCATTCTGGACAAGCGCACTGTTCTCTCCATGGACTAGTACTCACAACATGACACAGATAACTGCAGTTGTTATCTCTACACTGTGCTGTGATGACATATGGCTTAGATTATTGTTCTTATATTTTTAAATTGTTTTTGAGTGCCTATCGATTTTCAAAATATTTGACAGTCATTGTAAACAATGACCAGTAACACTGCTCAATATCTAGCATTGGCCGGTTAGCAAACATTGGTCGTAAAATATAACACTGGGCAACAGCCAAAAAATCGTCAGGGGTTTTTCAACTGATTTAGACTAATTTTGGTGTCCTGAGTCCGAATATCACATTGATTTTGCTTGGTCAGGTCAACTTCTTGAGATACAGCCATAGACCTATCTGACGAGCTATACGTATTTCAATATCAGGGGTTTTGAGTTCAATCATTTCTCCAAATTAGCTGCATAAAAATTAACAGCAAAATAATCACAATTATAAAAACAGAGATAATTATATTTTATTTATAAATTTTCAATCTGGATTTTCACTTGATTATTTAATGCATCAGCACTTGATTGGGCACAGCCTCCAGTACCCCGACCTTCCATCTGACCGTCGTCCAGCTGCTCACAGCGAAGAAATTACTGTACCAGCGTTCAGAGATCTTTAGACGAGAGGAGATACAGAAGAGGAGTATGAATCACAAGATGGTCCGCAGACGTTATCACCATGTGAGCTTAATGATCTGGTTTGTGATCTGAGCTTGTTGAAGAATTCCTCCGAGCTGTTGGCCTCCAGACTCAAGGAGAAAAATCTACTTGGCAAGGACGCGCGTGTCCTCAATACGATCCGAGAGATTGGCAACTCTTCATTAACAGCTGCAAGCGCTCTTTGAAGTGTGTACTTCCCCACAACGGGAGCCAGTTCGCCTCAATCCCCTTGTGCACTCGACAACTCTTAAAGAAAAATATGAAGCAGTGAAGTATGTGCTCGACAAAATCCAATATGAGCAGCACCAATGGATCATCTGCGTCGACTTGAAGATGGTGAACTTTCTACTTGGTCAGCAGTCCTGGTTCACGAAGTAACCATGCTTTATATGTATATGGGACATTCGCAACAGAGCCCAGAACTATGTAAAGAAAGAGTGGCCGGGGCAGTTAGTACCTGGGGCGAGAAACATCATAAACGAACCTCTTGTTGACCGGGAGAAGATATTGATCCCACCGCTACACATGAAACTTGGGTTAATGAAACAGTTTACGCACGCTCTGGACAAGGATGGGAGGTGCTTCAACTACATGTGCCGAGCATTTCCTCAACTGACCATTGAGAAGCTGAAGGCCGGCATTTTCGACGGCCCACAGTTATGGCAGCTCATAAAGGACACAGAGTTCCAAAACTCCATGAACACGCTTGAGTGCGCCGCCTGAAAATCGTTTGTGCAGGTGGTGAACAACTTCCTGGAGAACACGAAGGCAGCAAACCACGCCAGACTCATCAGCGGTATGACAGAGGACTTCCAAAAAATCGGGTGTTTGATGAGTATAAAATTATTAAATTAAGATGCACTTCCTGTTCTCACACATCGAGATGAGCGATGAGCGATGAGCAGGGAAAAAGGTTCCATCAGGTCATCCGCCAAACGGAGGAAAGGTACCAGGGGAGGTGGGACGCAGTCATTCTGGCGGACTACTGCTGGTCGCTGAAGAGAGACAACCCAGCAGCTGCTCACACACGGGAATCAAAGAAACGCCAAACTCTGAACTTTTGTTTCACGTAACGCTCATTGTTATACTAATATTATGATAATTATGCTTATCAAATTTGGTGGATAATTAAAAAATGAATGAATTTGAATACGTTGACTTTTATTTTTTGAGTAAAACGGAAAAAATCGTCAGGGGTTTATCAGCTGATGATTCGCAAAAATGTGTTGTTTTTTTTTTTTACAAAAAAACGATTTTTTTTTTATTTCTGTGGGAAAAATTCCTGACCTGACTGAGAAAACCAAGGTCATTTTCGGACTCAGAGCATCAAAATTATTCTAATTCAACTGAAAAACCCAGGACGATTTTCAAAAAATATTTTTGTTGCCCAGTGTATAATATGTATTTTATTATTCTGGTAAGAAATAAAAAAAAAAGTAACTCTGAGTTTTAAGAAAAAGCAATTAATTTTTTTTTCAATTCCGAATTGAATGTGGGAAGTTTTTTTTTTTTCATTTTCCCAAGAAATCACTTTGACGTAGTATGCTTCTAATAGCTTCTATTTATTTATATTCCAGCTATGGGCACTTCACGTTCGTTTTATATTTACTTTATTCAACAACTTTTTGTAAAAAAAAAATCTTTTTTTTTCAAATACACAAAACTGTTGTATCGTGAGTATAGTTATACCTCTTATATAATTCAATTGAAATCTTATTTACTACACACTGCCAATTTTCACTACCAGACTGAATGTTATTGTGTTAATGATAGGAAAGGATTGATGAAATTGCGAGACCTACAATGGTCCGGCGGTGTTAAAAAAAAAAAAAATTGGTGTACTTTTGAAAAATTATATCCGTGGGAAAAAAAATTGTTAAATTGGATCTGGCTGTAGTTATAATAGAAAAAAAAACTCACTTCGCAATAGTACTGTGCATTATTCTTTTAGTATATTTCTGTTGGGACATGAGGGCTGATTTTGTTTTGGGCGTCAGGTTAACACATTAACAAAAAAGAATTATCTATCCATTCTAAGTAATCTATAAGTCAAACTTACAGAGGAGAAAAATGTATATCATGTGTTACACGCTTTTTTTGTAATTATTAAAGGATTAAAGTTATCAAAAAATTTCAAGTTTAAAAGTATATAGCTTACCAAGTATAATATTCTTTTAGTCATATTGCCATTTTACTTGCGAATTTTTAGGAATGTTTAGCAGTTTGTTTGTTATTTTATTATGAACATTTATGTTTAGGATGTGGTTTCAATGTTTTCCCTATGCTACTAAAGCATTAAATTTAAAGAAAGTCGTCGATCATACATACCCATTTTTTTTAAAAAAACTAGGAAACGTTGTATATCCAACACATATGTCGCGTTAATGGTGTTGGTTTGTTTCTCATTTTGAACGTTTATACACAAAATATTTGAGAGAGGTTGGCTTGTCATGTTTAACTGTAAAGATGTTACCTGTAGAACATGTTGTTGAGGTCCAACCAGGTTTACAAATACAGTTTCCCGACACTGAATCGCAGCCAATGGAATTGTCTTCGACACAGTTGCATTGTTGGTTGCATGTGTCTCTCCCGTAGGTAAATGGTGCACAAGCTGAAAATAATTCAGTCAATCTATATTGCAATTCAAGATTTATAAACGCATGTCAAACAATGTAGTTCAGAGTGTATTAATAATGTGACTCATTTAATTTTGGTTACACGCATATCAAAACAATAATAACAATAAGAGAGATTAAATGTCAATAAAAATAATCTTTGAGCGATTAACTAGTTTTTAAAAAATAAATTGTTCTTTTTGGTACACTGATTTTCTTAAAACAACGCAAATATATATGTTCAGTGTCTGGCAGCACTATGGTTCAAAGTAGTGTGAAACACAGAGATGGCACAGGAGCAGCAAAATCTTACCTTAAAGGAAAAAATTTAAATTTATGAAAAAAAAATGTCAAATAAAAGCAAGGGAATGGGGCAACGTAAAAACGCATTGCTCCTGGGCAGCAGGTATACACTACTTACCGTCGCATAAAGTTACGAGCTTACCATGTGACCAGTACGTGGCAATAAAACCCTTTCTAGATACTTCATAGTTGGATCTAAAGTAAATGTGCAAGTGGTTTTTCGCCGACCTCAATTTGATCTTTGGCTCGCCAAATGGGATAAGTGCACCGCAAATAGTAGCCAATAACATTGATGCTGTGGTTTCACCATCGTAAACTTGAATGGTATCATTGCATGCAGAATCCATTCCCTCAATATCAATTCTATTGAATCTGGCAAAAATAATTGTAATTAAAAGCTACATTGTATTATTCAACCTTGAATTCAGAAAAAAATATATAAAGCAGATATATGAAACACACACACACACACACACACACACATATATATATATATATATATATATATATATATATATTTATAAGACGCATTTGTTGTCTGTCTGTCTGTCTGTCTGTTCCCTTATAACTCAAGGTCCAGACAACCAAATAACGTGAAATTTGGTACAAGTACGCATAATTACATGGAGAAGGTTATAGGACATATTTCGTTTCATCTCGATGGGTAGTTTAATTGTTATAAATTATTTTTATTTTAGTATATTTTACTAAATTAAAGTAATCTCGACGGCGCCATAGATAAAACTCTTCTGTGACGTCATTTCCCGATGATCGAATAGAACTTGCGAGCTGGTCGGCTGGTGCTGTATCGTGCCTTCGTGCTGCAAAGAATTGTTGATGTTTTTTCATGCTTCCCGATTTGTACAGTTTGAGGAAGGTAAAGGAATGAAGAAGGATTATAGAAGAAGTGTGAAGCCATAATATATATATATATATATATATATATATATATATGTATATATATATATATATATAGAGAGAGAGAGAGAGAAAGGAGAGAGAGATAAAGCGAGAGATAGGGGGTAGGGGGAGAGAGAGGAAAGGATGGTTGGAGGGAGGAGGGAGGGAGGGGGAGAGTGGGGGAGAGGGAGAGGGAGAGAGAGAAGGTGTAAGGAGAGAGATGGAGATGACAGAGAGAGGGAGAGAAAGGGAGGGAAGTAAAAAGAAAGGAAGGGAGGGAGAGAGGGAGTCGGGAGGGAGATAGAGGGGAGGGAGGAAGAAAGAGGATGGGAGAGAGGGAGGGATAGAGAGATAAAGAGAGGGGGCAGGGAGGGAGAGAGAGGAAATTAGGGAGGGAGGAAGGGGGAGGAGGGGGAGGGAGAGGGGAGAAAGGAGGGCGGAAGAGAGGGAGAGAGAGGGGGATGGGAGAGGGAGGGATGGAGAAAGGAGGGAGGGAAGGAGAGAGGGAGAGAGAGGATGGGAGAAATGGGATGAGAGATAAAGGGTGAGAGGGGGGCAGGGAGGGAGAGAGGGAAGGAGGAAGAAGGAAGGGGGAGAGAGGGAAGGAGGGGGATGGAAAGGGGGGAGAGAAGGGGGGTGGAGAGGGGGAGAGAAGGAGATGGGAGAGGGAGGGAGGGAGGGAAAGGGAGAAAGGGGGAGGGAGGGAGAGAGAGAGGAAGGGAGATAGGGGGTAGGGAGAAAACAAAAGGTAAACAGAAAACCTTATTTTAAACCCGGGCAAAGCCGGGTACTTGCAACTAGTATATATATATATGTTTTCTCCCCACCGCCTCTCTCCCTTCCTCCCCCTCTCTCTCCCTCCTTACCCCCTCTCTCCCTTTCTCTTTCCCTCCCTCCCTTTCTCCATCCCTCCCTAACTCTCCCATCTCCCTCTCTCGCCCTATCTCCCTCCCTCCTTCTCTCACCCCCGTCCCCCCTCTCTCCACCTTCCTCCCTTCCTCCTCCCCCCTCTCCCTCCCTGCCCCCTCTCTCTCTTTATTTCTCACTCCCTCCCATTTCTTCCATCCTCTCTCTCCCTCCCTCCCCTCTGTCTCCCTCCCTACTTCCTCCTTTCCTTTCTCTTTCCTTCCCTCTTCTCTCTCCAACCCTCCCTCTCCCTCCCTCCCCCTTAATCTCCCTCCCTACCACCTCTCCCTCCCTCCCTCCTTCTCTCCCCCTGTCTGCCCCCTCCTTCCCTCTCCCTCCCTGCCCCCTCTCTCTTTATCTCTCCCCCTCCCCTCTGTACAATTAAACGTCAAATTACGCTTCTTAAATAAACAGAAAACCTTATTTTAATCCCGGGCAAAGTCTCCCTCCCTTTCTCCCTCCCTCCCTAACTCTCCCATCTCCCTCTCTCTCCCTCCCTCCTTCTCTCACCCCGTCCCCCTCTCTCCACCTTCCTCCTTACCCCTCTCTCCCTCCCTGCCCCCTCTCTCTCTTTATCTCTCACTCCCTCCCATTTCTCCCATCCTCTCTCCCTCCCCTCTATCTCCCTCCCACTCCCTCCTTTTCTTTCTCTTTCCTTCCCTCTTCTCTCTCCAACCCTCCCTCCCCCTTAATCTCCCTCCCTACCACCTCTCTCCCTCCATCCCTCCTTCTCTCCCCCTCCTTCCCTCTCACTCCCTGCCCCTCTCTCTTTATCTCTCTCCCCCTCCCTCTCTCTGTACAATTAAACGTCAAATTACGCTTCTTAAATAAACAGAAAACCTTACTTTAATCCCGGGCAAAGTCGGGTACTTGCAGCATGAAAAAAAAACAACAACAATATTTTTTTTTTTCCCGTCCCTAGCCCTTTCTTCACCGTCCGTTCAATTACACATTCACTTGGTGCGCGATTTTTATTTATAGTGAAGGCGATCCCATACCGTGAATACTTTAATATAGTAAAATACTAAAATAATTAATTACAATTAAACTACGCATTGAGATTGTATTAATAATGTTAATAATGTCACAGAAACATTTTAATTAACGTATTTCGGTTTATTAAAGTGCACCTTTAATTTTAATCTTCCGAATACATAAAACTATAGGTAAATAGATATGACTATTGATTTCATCATGTTTACAATTGGAGTTTCCGGGAGTTACCCCTCTTTTATAAATGTATGATAGGGAAATGACGTCACAGAGGAATTTTATCTATGGCGCCGTCGAGATTACTTTAAAGGATTGTATTAATAATGTTAATAATGTCACAGAAACATTTTAATTAACGTATTTCGGTTTATTAAAGTGCACCTTTAATTTTAATCTTCTGAATACATAAAACGATAGGTAAATAGATACGACTATTGATTTCACCATATATTTTAAAGTACTAAAATAATTTATTACAATTAAACTACCCATCGAGATGAAACGAAACCTGTCCTATAACCTTCCCCATGTAATTATGTGTATGTGTAACAAATTTCACATTATTTGTTTATCTGGATCTTGAGTTATAAGGGAACAGACAGACAGACAGACAGACAACGAATGCTATATATATATATATATTCTAGACTGACCTTAAATCAATTACTTCCCCTTCATTAGCTGAGATAGTCCAGTGACATTCGGCAAAATTTGGATAGTTATCCGGGAACTTTGGTGAGGTTAGGATGCCATAAGATAATTTCAATGTCCCACCGCAATCTGTTTAATAATAAGATATAGACGTATATAGCCGGAATGAAATGTACAATAGTGTCGGAACAGCACTGTCTTAAATTGATAAAAGTATATGTAATTTATCAGGAATGACAAAAAATATTAGATAAAGATAAAGCATCATCGAATGAAAGGTTAATTGTTTACCAAGATGTCTTTTCTATAGCTGCGATAGTCCTAATTAAAGATGAGTGGTCTTGTTTATAGTCGGTAAGGATTCGGCTCAGATTTGTACAACTTCCTCAACGTGCACTAAACTCTGCGATGACCATACAATCACCTTACTGTTGAGGCCTTAAAAATCAGAGTCTTCTATCTGATATGTCTGAATGGTTGACACTCCACAACGCATTATAAGACTTTTTGATACATTTGATGATTTATTTTTTTACCATTACGGGATATAAATCGATTCAGAAGAAAATTTTCCCCCAGATTGCCAACTATTGTAAATGATTTGTGGTATAGTAGCGTCAAGAATCGTTTGTGTCACTTCTGTGGCCGGTTTTAAAAATGTTCTCTCCCTTTTTCGAAATCCGAACACAATAAAATTCGAACAAATTCTAGTTTCTGTAGATCTTGCAAATGATCAATTTATCTCTGAAGTTTTATAAAGGATTTTTGTGCTTAATTGTGTTTAATCAATAGATGACACTACGTATTATTACATTTTGATTATAATTCGGATAGCCGTTTAAATTTTTACTGATTCTATAACACTACAGCACGACAACCGCCTTAGATGGCAGAATGATTACTGTACTTAAGAATGGCAATTAGTCCCAGCCTAAGCTGAAAGCAATGCTCTTTAAAGTCGTGTTTTTGTGAGTGGAAATTCATTTATTGTGTTTCATTTATAACGGAAACAAATGAAACAAATAATAAAATGCCTGGAATGTTACCATTTTCACTATAAAAAGTCCTTAATCTGAATGAATTATCATGGCAATAGGCACACTATATGGAGAAATTTGCTATTTAGTAGCCCACTTCTTTTAACAGAAATAAATTAGAGAAGATCAGACCAACCATGAAATCATAGCAGCTAGATGATTTTGAGTACAATTGTACTCAGTGATATTTCAAAGCGAATAATAATGGTACTGTAAAGGTTGAAGTTTTATATATTTTTTTCGGATCCCAGTTTGTAGATATTTGTAATCGGAGATCCGGGTTTTTATTTAGCCAAACCGGCAGTTACCTGCTATTCTTTATACTGTACGGATGTGCACGGTGTCATTGAAAAGGAAATTTCTTGTATAATATTGTTTAATTTATAACTCGTACAATAAATACTGAATTAGGAATCTGGATTTTGTGTTACTTTGAATTTGCAAAAGACTAGAGAGAATGTCTGCAAAAGGCCATCGCTAACAGAACCCC
Organism: Bulinus truncatus; assembly: GCA_021962125.1. Taxonomy (NCBI): domain Eukaryota; kingdom Metazoa; phylum Mollusca; class Gastropoda; family Planorbidae; genus Bulinus; species Bulinus truncatus. The sequence goes on from JAGDYQ010000035.1 coordinate 4,422,545, forward strand.
TCCGCAATCCACAGAAGCAACAAATACTTAACACCCCGACAGGTACGTTATACAATAGACCCATACATAAGTTTGTTTTTTATGTAGTAAAAATATTATAAATAGCCTCATAGCAGTCAGTTAAACAATATATAGTGAATGAAAGTGATAAAATAATAGAAAAATGCAATGAAAGTCGACGTAAAAAATTAAATTATTTTACATTTGTTAGTATATTCGTGTAATGTTGTACCCCGCGAAAGGTGTACTGACATAATAAGACTACATTGAATTTTAGAATACAAGGTTTTTTTTTTTATCAGTAGCTGTTTTTGTGTATCAAAGTATAATAATTATATGTGTGTTAAGTCCCTGTAAGAATGAGATGAAATCTCTTTGATACTATAAACCACTAAAAGGACAGTTTTTGAAGAGCCCTTCTTTCATCCCCACCTTAGCCGATAGTGAAATGGCCATGGAGGCACCACGAGAGACACAGCTTGGACTTAAGCCTTGACCTGAAATATCCATTTGTCCTCACTGAGGATTGAACCAGTGAACCTCAGGTCTACAGTCGAGCACTTTACCACACGACCATCCATCCCATAAAATAAAAATTCTATAACACTCATTATACTTATCTACCTTGTGTTAAATATGAATTACCTTAGTAAATATATTTCTTAAACAAAAGTGAGTAGACATGAACATTTGAATTTAAATAAGCTACCAGTTAGAGCTCCGAAGAAACTATCACAAAATAATTAAAACATTTTACAGAAGAATGAACTATTTAGCAAATATATTAGTATAATAGTACCAGCCTTCTCAAAATATACGCATGACAAAAATTGTGTAAGAATTGGTCGTGCACCATAAATGGTTAGCAGACGATGTTTGCAAGATTCTCACTAGAATAACGACAATAATATCAACATTCATAATTTAATTTAATTATGGTTTGTTTGTTTTTAAAATATATTTTATCTACAAGGTGATGTAACATAACACTTTGGAAGAATTCCCTATTTACTTCGCTCTGAATCATACAATTGGGTGTGGAAGGGGTGTTGATTCGGCTTTACACAAACTACTCTCTTAGATACTTAGAAACCAAACTTAAAGAATGAAATGCCTTTGAAATTCGAGCATCCGGCGTGTTACTTATGTATGTTTTTTCTATTCCATTCTCTTGCGATTATGCCATCTCTATGACATTTATTGCATTTCTCAGTTTATAGAAAGTATCCAGTTTATTTTGGCAAGTTTTTTCATAGCTAAGCTTTGCCGCCCGGAGAGAACAGCCTTTTACTCTGAAATTAAGCCTTTGTTATTCAGTGGATTCTTATCATTTACATTAGCTACGAGTATTCCTTTTTTCTATTGACCTGCAAAGTTACCAAAGTTTCAGTGTCAGTCAATTCAGAGTCAATGTCAGTCAATTCAGAGTCAATGTCAGTCAATTCAGAGTCAGTGTCAGTCATTTCAGAGTCAGTGTCAGTCAATTCAGAGTCATTGTCAGTCATTTCAGAGTCAGGGTTAGTCATTTCGGAGCCAGTGTTAGTTATTTCAGAGGCAGTGTCAGTTAATTCAGAGCCTGTGTCAGTCCATTCAGAGGTAGTGTCACTCATTTCAGAGTCATTGTCAGTCAATTCAGAGTCAGTGTCAGTCATTTCAGAGTCTGTGTCAGTCAATTCAGAGGTAGTGTCAGTCAATTCTGAGTCAGTGTCAGTCAATTCAGAGCCTTGGTCAGTCAATTCAGAGATAGTGTCAGTCATTTCAGAGCCTGTGTCAGTCAATTCAAAGGTAGTGTCAGTCAATTCAGAGTCACTGTCAGTCATTTCAGAGTCTGTGTCAGTCAATTCAGAGGTAGTGTCAGTCAATTCAGAGGTAGTGTCAGTCAATTCAGAGTCAGTGTCAATCAATTCAGAGCCTGTGTCAGTCAATTCAGAGCCTGTGTCAGTCAATTTAGAGCCTGAGTCAGTCAATTCAGAGTCAGTGTCAGTCATTTCAGAGCCTTTGTTAGTCATTTCAGTGCTTGTATCAGTCATTTCAGAGCCAGTGTCAGAGCCGAGGAGCCGAAAGCCGCTACTTTTTGCTGGAGCCGGAGCCGAAAAGATCTTGCGGCTCCACGGCTCCCAAATGTTTTTTTTTTTACAGCAGAATTTTTTTTTTAGCTTTAAAATTACAAATTTGTTTGATTGTTTGCCTCCTACAATTTGTAATAGACTAAAAACAAAATGGTAGTTTTCTGTATTTAACAGTTTTATTATAAACAGAATATCTGAAACAGAGCAGATAAATTTATAAGGCTGTGGCTATTCGGACCCGGGTCCCAATAAATTCGATTGTTATTCGGACCCGTGGCAAATATGCACTAAACTTAGCTATATTTAAACTTTATTAGACGGAACCCGAAAAAATAATAATACAGAGTCAGCTTAGTGAAACCCTAGACACTGAGTAACGATTAAATCATACAATTCAAACAATTATAAAAAATAAACAAAAAACAATAGTAAGTTTATGTATAGCTAAGCTAAGTGCATATTTGCCACGGGTCCGAATAACAATCAGACTTTATTGGAACGGGGTCCGAATAAAAATCGGAGTTTATTGGTACCCGGGTCCAGGCCCGTAGCCAGAGGGGGCTAAAGGTCTGACCCCCCCCCCCGTTCATGACCTGAGTCCCCCCCCTCCCCCCCCCCGTGCATGATTTGAGCTTTTTGACAAAATTTTAATAATAACGGCTATAAAACATCAATCATTTTGTTCAATTTTGTTTTAGGGGCCCGGACTGAGCTGGCCAATCAACTTTTGAAAATATTAATATCAGCACGGGGGCCCGTGTCACCCCTGCCCAGGGACCCGAAATGTCTGTCGGTGGGCCCTTTTCGTAACCTTGTAATAGTTTTATATATTGATATCTTCTGAGGACACCTAGCAACTTAAATAAGTTAATAAAATAATATTGACTTCTGACTTCACTTTTATACATATGTATAATAAAATAATAAAGTACAAACTCCGTGATTTCTGAGTGATGTTATTTAATTTGCAAATTTACTTTTTAGCAGAATTAATTTTATTTGAAATTGAATAATTGCGACTGGTCAATTTGTTGTTTATAGATCTGCTCTTTGTTTTCAATATTTTATAAGAAATATCACACAAATAGCTAAGCTATATTCGTGCATCTTTGTCGTTCTTCCCGGGTTGTACGTTTAACCAACAGTATAATGATATAAATCAGGTATCTATTATGTAACAATTGTGTAGCAGAACAAATGGTCAATATATTTATAACACGAATCAGAAATTGCTCAGCCTCAATAAATTTTTGTCATTAAAACTCTTTACTATTTAAATTATTTTTAACAAAACTGCAACATGCCATGCACTATTGAAACGTAGTTAAAATTATATATTTCTAATTAATAGCTAAACAATCGGTACTAAAATGCACCATTCCAGATATGGAACTGCAAAAAAATTTCTTGGGGAAGGGACTCACTGAGTTCCCCTCCCAAAACCCTTCCTCTCCGTTCGCAAGCTTTCGGCGCTTCGCACCTCCATCTTCGCCCTCTCAAACATTTCCTCTACCCCACCAGGGGCGGAATTATGGGGAGAGGCCGGGGGGCATGTCCCCCCCCTCCGGTTATCGCAAGTTTAGGTAATGCATCATTAAATTATCGAAATATTTTTTGTTGAAAGACCAATTTTCAACACTGAAAACAGTTTCCCCCGCCCCCGGGGGTCAAAGTTTTGCCCCACCCCCCGCCCGTCAAAGTTGTCTAGATCCGCCGCTGTACCCCAGAATAAGTTCTTCGGCACGCCCCCCCCCCGACGAAAAAAAAATTCTCCACCCCCCCGCCAAAAAAAAAATTCTCCCCCCCCCCCCCAATGCAATAATCCTGGCTACGGGCCTGCCCGGGTCCGAATAGTCACTTCGAATTAATCAATAATAAATATAAATACTGAAGTCTTTAAAATATTTTAAATAATGTATCATTTTACTATTTGCTAATTTGATCATTGAAATAACTTTTTATTACTCATGAAAATGGCGACTAGTGAAACCTCCATCGAAAATAATGATAAGTTTCTGGATGCACTGAAATGGTTTGTTTTTAGTAAAACCGACAATGGACAATGCGTATATTTTTCAAGTTCCTGACTCTGGGGGTGAACGCGGCAAAATTTGCATAACTTTTTATCAGCGGGATGTTAGCGTGGAGCAATTACACAATTTTTTGTCTCGTGTGATACTATCTTAATAGGGAGCCGGAGCCGGAGCCGGAGCCGTCAAAATTTGTGGGAGCCAGAGCCGGAGCCGGAGCCAAAAAAAAATGGCGGCTCCGCAAGCCTGCTCGCAGCACCGGGCTGAGAACACTCGAAAACATGCACGGCTTAAGCGAGAAAATTGAAGTGAGTGAAAACCACGGACTGTATAAACAACATGTAGGCTACGATGTTTGTTTGTTTTGTTGTTGTTGATGTTGTTGTTTTTTAAATGGGTGCTTAGTATTACGAAAATAAAAAAAGGGTACACAGATGTCCAAAGTTTGGGAAAAACTGGCTTGTAGGGAGCGTAATGTCATCTTTATTGTATACACCTATTTCTGTATTACGATGCTGCTACATTTGAACTGTTCTCTTATTTGGAGCATTATAACTACATAAATAATTTTAAAAACAGAGCTAAAAAAAATAATAAAACACAGAGAACACTTTTACGTACGATATACGAACTATTAACTTCAAACAATAATATTTTCCACATTATACCACAAATGAACTAGACACAGCCTGAAATATCAAGCTAAAAAAAAGCAAACACAAATACAGGTATTCATAAAATTGTCTCTTGCCACAGTATTCCTGGGTAGCACTTGATATAAATGCTAGAAAACAATTATACTTCAACCTCATCCAGATTATAAAAACTTTATAAGCAATACAGATTAGCCTCGAAATTCAATTGTTTCTAAACAACACAGATTAAGCTTTCTGCGTCTTGTTCAATGATACGGTATGATTTATTTTTTTTAACGGACAATATTATTCTAATCAAAACTAGAAGAAAAAAAATTTTGTTTATGATTTCTCTGAGAGGAATTTTTATTATTAACAGCTTGATTCATAGACATTACCTCTTATTAAGTAATTGATAATTATTCATACAAAAAATGTCTTCTTGAAAGAAAAAGGGACTATATCAGAGATCGATCATTAATTACGTCAACAACTTGGAGGAGGGGGGGGGGTCTAAAAGGTTTGAAAGGTGTTGACATTGAGTAAGGGGGAGGGTGAAATCGAAAATGTATATAATTTGCAAAAAAAATTGTGTTGTTAGTTAACGCACATAAGAATGCTAAGCTAATAAACCTAAATGCAAATTTCATTCTCAAACAAATGAAATAAATTCATGTTGTCTGAAAGATTCGTATGACTTATAAATTATATATCAATTTTAGTATAAAGTGTACCAATACACATAAATTACCCCTTTTGAACTACTTTAAGCCCTTACAATTTTTAAGAAAAATATAATTGTCTATTATGTAGATAAATAGATAGATAGATGGATACTTTGATAGATAGATATATATATAGATAGATAGAAAGATAGATAGATAGATAATAGATAGATAGATAGATAGATAGATAGATAGATAGATAATAGATAGATAGATAGATAGATAGATAGATAGATAGATAGATAGATAGATAGATAGATAGATAGATAGATAGATAGATAGATAGATAGATAGATGTTATGATGCGTGAAAGTAAGTCCAATTACTATACAGCTGTACCCTGCAAAGCCTTTGCATGAAGATATCCTATTGTAAAGCCAGAGGCAAATCTAGGGATTTAGGGGCCCGGGGGCCTGGCCTCTTTTGGGGCCCCTGCATTTTGACGTTCGATACCATGATATGAGAAATTGTACTTAATTTTTAATGTAAAAAAAAATATTTTTTTGGGGGGAGGGGTCCACACAAGCTGGGGCCCGGTGGGACTTTCGATTTTGGATCCCTCTCACCCCTACCTAGGTACGCCTTTGTGTTCAGCTTTGATTTTGATACGTATTGATACATATGATACTGTAGTTAGACCAGCGGTTCCCAGGCTTTTTCTCGACTGAAACCCAAATATGCTTACGTATTTCTGCGGCGAACCCTCGCAGTAACTTCGCGAGTAAATTAACTTATTTTCTTAAAGGAACGAGCTAACCTTTAAATGCGGTATTTGAGCACGTGATTTGATGACGAGTCACACAGCAAACTGGTGACCTTCTTTAATCTCTCGGTAGTACTAAATGAAACGCAGTGGCTACGGATACAGCAAATGTACTCCGATTTTTTTTTTTTTTTTCGGGATACTGCAAACGCGCTCTAGCGCTCGAGACGGACTATTTTTAGCCCTAGACGGACTATTTTTTTTACGGCTGTAGATGTGCACATACGCGATTGCTGGATTCCGAATTATTTTTTTCGGGGTCCAGCTATAGATCCCATTAGATATTGCTCCTATCCCTAACCATATCCCTAACCCTATCCCTAACCCTAATCCTATTCCTAGACCTATTCCTAACCCTATCCCTAACCCTAATCCTATTCCTAGACCTATTCCTAACCCTATCCCTAACCCTAATCCTATTCCTAGACCTATTCCTAACCCTATCCCTAACCCTAATCCTATTCCTAGACCTATTCCTAACCCTAGCCCCGAAAACAAAAATTAAAAATAATACGGAGTACGTTTGCTGTATCCCGGAAAAAAAATACGGAGTACATTTGCTGTATCCGTAGCCACTTCGTAAACAAAAATTCTATGTTCCTGGGTACTCCTACCTAACTTTTCCCGTACCCATTAAGGTAGGTACTCAATCCTACCAGCTGAGAAACTCGATGCATCCGGCATTTATGAATGGATAAATAAAAATATGTATTTTTTATGAGGGTGAACCCCCCCCCCACTTTCCCCCCCACTCCAGGCTTATCGAGTTAAAAAGAAAAGCTTTATAAAAATAAGCTTTTATTAAATTGTACTAAAAATAATCAATAAAAATTTTATAATTGTGTATATTAATTATCCTTACCAACAAAAAATCGTCCTTGCTCATTTGGATGTGTAGCTTTTTTTATTTATTTTATTTATTCATTTATTTGCTATTTACTCAAAGTATCTCCTTCATTATGACCGTGGAATTACTTGCTTGGAAACATTGCCAATTTAACGAATTTCTCAACAAAAACTACTAACTACTATTGATCATTTTTTATCATTACAACATAAAAATCTATACTAAATGTTATCTTCAATGGATTGGGCTACACACTGCTTGGTTCTATCCGTTACTGTGATAAAGCTCAAACTTATTTTATCCTAATTATAAAAAAAAAAAATATGCCAATGATTCGACACAAAATTTTTAATATTCACTCTTTGCGGCGGCACACATTTAGCACCATCTCGCGGCACACCTTGCACCGTCTCGCGGCACACATTTAGCACCATCTCGCGGCACACCTTGCACCGTCTCGCGGCACACATTTAGCACCATCTCGCGGCACACCTTGCACCGTCTCGCGGCACACCTTGCACCATCTCGCGGCACACCTTGCACCGTCTCGCGGCACACTGATTTCCGAGCACGTTATTATATCACAACGATAAAGCTAATGTGTTATATAAGGATATTATCATCCTTACAGTAAAATAAAATACATATTAAAAAATGTGCATCCTCACTAGTGAATGGCAAATTCATTAAATCATGTGTGAATTATACTGTCTAAGCCAAGGATTGGCAACCTTTTTAGACGGAAGAGCCAAAAGTTATAATTTACATATTTCTCAGCTTTTAAACAGCCACAAAAATCGTTGTTTCAATTTTATGGTATTTGTTAAGGATTATTATAAATTTGATTTTTGTTAAAATAAATGGCTTTAAATACGAAATAATATGTATTCATATAAAAAATTTAAACTTTAAATAAATGATTTGAATAGATCGCTACAATAATTACATCAATAAGAGCATTGACCTTGCATGATTTTTTTGAAAGTTTGATTAAATCTGGCTCATGACTTGTTATTTTCAGTTTCAAGTAGCCTACGTCTCTATATTTTTACTTGTTATTTGGCTTCTTACTTGACATTGTATTATATTCATGCAAGAGAACGCTTCAGCACTTCAGCACTGCTAACTTGTTCACCTCACTGTAGCATTGTGGAAGACTCTTCCATGCGTCAAATATGAGTGCAACTCTGTTAGAGCTGTCCACTTGTGCAGCGCAACATGCTTGCTTTTCTGAACCTCCTAATCCTCTAACCTGCTGTTGAGTTCTGTGAAATTCAGCATTGCATTTTGAAGTAAACCAGCATCAATTCCTAATGGCTTAATGTTGATCTCATTTGTATTGAGAGGATTGACAGGATTTAATATGAACGCGAGAGTACTTGCATTTAGTTGAATTGCTCAAATCTCTCATCGAATCTATTCTTCATTTTGTTTATAGTCATACTAAAGTAATTCGTGTCAATAGATGTTTTGTATTAATATCAAGGCGCTTCCTGTATAATTTATATTCTTTGGTTCTTTTTACGATGATATATTATTACGTAATATTTGTTGAATTCCTCAACTATCTCGGTAAATTAAATCCAAATTTGGTTACTGGACTTACCAGTCATCTACAACACCAACTGCCTCAGATTTTCGAAATGATTTAATGTACCGTTATACAGATCTTCGACAAAAACCAATAATGTATTTTCGAAACAAACCATTTCTTCAAGCATGTCATAGGTAGGGTTTCCATTTCCTTGGAGTTTTACATTTAACTCATTTAGTTTCTTTGTGATATCCACCGTGAAACTGAACTTTTTCAGCTATTTGTCTTCTTCCAATTTAGGATGAACAATGCCTTTTTCCATTTAATTTTTGTTTATTTTATTCAAACAAGAAGCAAAACGTTAAAATACGTTATCCCTGGAAAGCCATCGCACTTTGCGGAAGGCGTCAACTCGACATCGAAAGAGCCGCATGCGGCTCGCGAGCCGCAGGTTGCCGACCCCTGGTCTAAGCCGATATTTATATGAAGGTGAGACAGAAAGAGATAATAGAAATATATTTATTATATTGATAGAAAATTATTTCAGCACCAATTAAATTAAGAAAATTAACATAATAACCTTTATACACTAAATATTTAGATTGTGTTATACTGATTGCTAGATTACTTAATGAGCGATTGGACAGACTTCAAAATATACAAATTTACACATATATATATCGGAATACATAAAGGCTAAACAACTCGCTTCCCCACCCACTCTTTCTCCCTCTCTTCCTCTCATTCCCTCTCTCCCTCTCTCTCTCTCTCTCCCTTTTTTCCTCTCTTTCTCCCTCTCCCCCTATCTCTCTCCCTCTCAGCCTTTCTCTCCCCTCTCTCTCTCTATCTATCTCTCTATCTCTCCACATATTTATATATTATATATCGGCACTTCCAACAGAGAAGACAACATCCGGGGAATCCATCAAGTCATTAGTGAAGGAGGAATAGCCCGAACCTGTGACAAAGGCAACCATAAGTTCTGGAGTTATAGACCTATAGTGACATTTAGGGACATACGTTTAGAACACAAATATTATTTAGTCTTATTATTTAAATTTCTAAACAATTATTATAATCATATGAGCAATTCTGATAAATCCATATGTACTCTTATCGTCTCTAAAATCAATTTAATAGATTGGTGTTTTTAAAGGCTGGGCGCGCACTCGGACACTGATTTGAAAGGGCCACTTGGACACCGCTTTGAAAGGGCCACTTGGACACCGCTTTGAAAGGGCCACTTGGACACCGCTTTGAAAGGGCCACTTGGACACCGCTTTGAAAGGGCCACTGGGACACCGCTTTGAAAGGGCCACTGGGACACCGCTTTGAAAGGGCCACTTGGACACCGCTTTGAAAGGGCCACTGGGACACCGCTTTGAAAGGGCCACTGGGACACCGCTTTGAAAGGGCCACTTGGACACCGCTTTGAAAGGGCCACTGGGACACCGCTTTGAAAGGGCCACTTGGACACCGCTTTGAAAGGGCCACTGGGACACCGCTTTGAAAGGGCCACGTAAAATAACAACACTTTCGACTGGTATTATTGTCCTCGTTAAAGGCAAACAAAATTCTTGTGAACTTAAGGAATAAACTGACTTTGCTGAATTATAGATGACTAGCTGTACCCTGCAAAACCTTTGCATAGAGTTATATCCCCTTAGGCTTGATCGGCAGGCTAGGTTATTTTTGGAATTTTTGGTTTCGAAAAGATCCGATTTTTTCATGATATTTTAAAACTGGAATACTGTTGTATTAATTCTTTACTTTCGATTTAACGCAGAACCCAAATCGCTTTTATTATTTTTAGACTAGATGTACCCTGCAAAACCTTTGCATAGAGTTAGTTATATCCACTTAGGCTTGATCAGTAGGCTATGTTATTTTTGGTTTCGGACAGATCCGATTTTTTCATGATTTTTATCAATATAGTTTACATTTTACGATTCCAAACTGGAATACTGTTGTATTAATTTTTTCCTTTTGATTAATGCAGAATCCACACCGCTATTATTTATATAGATTATCAGTAGCGTGAGAAGGGCACTAATAATGGATATCAACGGAACGCTGCTTAATGTCTTTACACTTTTCAGATTGGGAGGAGGACGCCAAAAAATGTAACTCGCAAATGCTACTAAATATCAGATGCTCCATCTTAAGTTAGATTGTATCTTATCACGTCTTATTGACATGACAATACCCATGCAGCAGTCAGTTGAATTCACCATTTAAAATTATGTGAAATAGATATTTATGTTTATGTTGATAGTGGTGGAATGGAATAATTTTTAATTATGTTCAATGAGCCACTGAACCAACAAAAAACCATTAATTGTACAACAGCATACTTATCAAAGAACAAAGGGGTAACAAAAAAGCACAAGACCTTTTTCTGTTCCCTTTGTCCTCGACCTTCCGCCAATATTATAGAACTCTAGACAATAATGGAAAAAAAGAAAGCATGGCTGCACAGTTTATCCTCTATGCAGCCCAGTATAATGTTGTAATACAGATAAGATGTCAACAAAATATGTGTGTGATTGTCTAGTATACGTTAATGTGAATGCGGGCGATTGAAACGCGCTCTATGCTAGATGTAATTGGATCAACTCACCCTGTCGCTGCTGTCAGTTTGTACTAATTCTAGCTAATATTTCACTAAACAAAATCCCTTCAAATACATTATCATTTTAGAAAAAAATGTATTTTACAATATACTCAACATTATGAAAAAACATAAATAAATAATACGTTTAAGCAAGACAATACAATTTTTATCAAGAGTATAACAGCTTTTCTTGCTCGCTATATATTCTCATCATTGATAATGGATACAAAATAATTCAGTTATTTACCGACCACTGTATAATGTATGGGACTAAAAATAGGTGGTTGATTGAATGTGTTAATAAAATATTAATTGTCGATTGACCAACAACTGTGATAATACAAGTAATACTTTGCCGACACAACATATCCATACAAGGGCTAATAAACAATTTATAACACAGAGGTATGTTTGAATAAATATGTAATAATATATGTACCCCGTTCTCTCAGACAAACAAGCCGTAATTCAAAATAGCTTTCATGTTTAAATCTACATTTGTCATAGACTAATGAAAGTATTTAAACTTAAAAAATGTTCAAAAGTTTAGGTGGGAATTCCTTTGACCACAGTATTTTACTGCAATCATCTTCTATTTTTTCTGAATTATTGATATTTTCACAAGACCTGAATATGTGGAAAACTATTGATATTTGATAAGAAAATGATTTATTTAGAATGGTTGCATACTTGATCAAAAGTCTGCCATAGAATAGCAACTATGTTAAATTTATAAAAAAAATTAAAAGAAAATCTACTAGGCTGTAAACTGGACATGAATATGTGAGGGGAAAGCTAGTAAGTCGTTAACTTGTTCAAAAGTTTGCGACTGAAATGCTACTAAGTTGTTAACTTGATCAAGAGTCTGTAAAGAAGGTCTACTCGGTTATAAAACCTGATCAAGAGTCTGTGAGGGAATGGCTACTGGATTGTTTAGGTTCCGAGTCCTTCGACAGTATATCTATCAGAGTGTCATAGTCCACCTCTTTCGGGGCGATCGACCTGTAGATCGAATCTTTGCTGATCCCTGGGTCCTCCTTTTTCCGCCCAGCCTCCGCAGCCGCTTCATCCACAGCCAACGCCGACTCGTCGTCCGTCAGCCGGGACTTGTACCAGTGGGCCATGGTCTCGAAGAAGCTCTCGCACTCCTCCTCCGTCTGCTCCCCACGAATGCGGGAATAGTGCTCGCTGAGCAGCACGATGAAGTAGTTGATGACGATGTAGTTCATGACGGAGTAGCTGAGCACGATGAAGATCATCCCCAGGATGCGGTACTCGACGATCTTCTTCAGGATGTTCTGGTTCAGGAACATGTTGGTGGTGCTGAAGCAGGACTGCCGGTAGGTGGAGAACTCTTCCAGCTCGAAGAAGAACCTGTGGCCCATGAGGGCGTAGCACATGATGGTCAGCATGGGAAAGTAGAGGATCTCGACCACAGGCGGCACCAGCTGGAGGAATTGGGACAGCGACGGGATGTTGCTGGTTTAGGAGGCGGGATAAGGGGGAGGGGGGAACAGAAATAAAGAAAAAACATGTGTTAAAATTTTAATAGTACAAATATACACAGAGTTAGGTGGAAGGGGGGGGGGCGTGGTGTTGAGAATAAAGTTGGATAACGGAAACAGTTCTAGAACCGAATCTGGTACTGAGTACCGTTGGTAAGTTTCTTTTGTCGCGTATCTACTTAAAGGGGACGGCCAGTTATTTGTGTCGACATCTAAGGTCTACTTAGTGAATAGACGAAATGCTAATCAGCACTGGACATTTACTCAAAAATTCAAAGCTAAACACAATTGCGATCAGCACACAGAATTTAACTCGGATTCGATCAGATAGAAATGTTAGTTCTGCGCAAATGTGCCTGTTTGTTGATATTTTACTTAGTAATCACTGCTTGTTTGAAAGAGTTGTACCGTAGTTTAAAAGGACTTCCCTGAAACCAGAGCTCATTGAACATGACCTGGGTGATAGGATTAAAACATCAGCATATGTACCCTTCCCTTATAAAATTAATTAGGGAAATCAGAATTTAAATAAACCAAATACATTAAAAAAATGTGTAGTAGTATTTTTCCTTGACAAATCAACACTTGATTTATTTTTAAACCATTACATTAAACAAATCAATTATCTTTAATGGTATTTTAACTAAATAAGAACATTTTTGAGATACAGATTTACCCCAAATATCTTAGAGTAATTGCTGGAGAGGGGTTTGTTTTTTAGCTAAATCATTGAATTTACGCTACTGATTACAGTAAATATTTGGTCTTCACGATATACAAATTGCCCTGCAGTAACTTCTTATTTATGCAAATGGCCTATTTTAAAATTAAATACATAGCATTAGTTTTAACACAATTGCATTTTTGTAAAACATAGTGTTTGCCTACGATGCTTCATAGTAAAATATTTTTGAAAGATGTTTTTGTGAGTTTAAAAAAAATATTGTCAGTGCTGATTTTATAGAATTATTTATTAGCCGGGTATAACTTGTTAATTGAATTCTTGATCAATCAACCAATGTGAACATTAAGTTGCTTTATTTAATTTTTTATTTTTATTTTACGCCTAAGCTCGCTTCATCTAAAATGATTGTTCATCTTAAAGGCGTTATACGCTTTCTACAAAAACCAGTGTGCAGACATGCCTCAAACTTTATCTCAAAAGAATGAATTGAATGTGATCTCTTAGCATGCGTCCCCTATACCCATGGGTGTTAATCACATCAGCAGAAGTATACCTTCTTGCTAAAAATATAAGGAAGGCCATTCCAAAAAAAATGTTTGAGTGACCCACCAAAAAGGCACACCCCGTGTCGCGGGCCTGTCTCCCTCCACCCAATCTACACCACAGAATTACCACTTTTCACCGATATAAACTTCGTTGTCTCACAATGTCTAGAAAGTAATAACAATTTTTTTCACTAATGACCAATTTCTCTTCGTATGGAAATGTTTACAGTGGACACTCACTTGGACTTCAGGAGGACCTTGATGAATATAATGCTGGCTAGTAGACAGCTGACTAGTGTGATGTAGTAGGCAACGCTGGTGACGTCATCGAAGTTTATATACACCGAGGCCTCTCTGTTTTCGAAGTAAACATTCTGGACATTTTGTATCTGAAGGATAACACAAGATCACCATTATGGACATTTTGTATCTGAAGGATAACACAAGATCACCATTATGGACATTTTGTATCTGGGGGATAACACAAGATCACCATTATAGACATTTTGTATCTGGAGGATAACACAAGATTACCATTATGGACATTTTGTATCTGGATGATAACACAAGATCACCATTATGGACATTTTGTATCTGGAGGATAACACAAGATCACCATTATGGACATTTAGTATCTAGATATAAGTCAAGAATAAGATGGTCATTGTGTATCTAGAGGTAAATTTGATAGTCACTCTGGCCATTTTGTATTAAGAATATCTAAAGGAAAACGAAGAGATTCAATAAAGAGATTTTTGTATCCTAAGGAAAATAAAAGATATTAGTTATTGAATTGTGTATTTAAATACAAATATATGTGTTCAAAACTTTTTTATCAGCAGTTAAACCAAAAAAAATTATACAACAAATGTTTGCCAATGTTTATATTTTTTTCAATACGTGATCATTCATTTTTATTGTTAGTTCTTTGTATAAAAGTGGGACCGATGGCCGAGTGGTGTAGATACTCGACTGTCAACCTGAGAGTCCTGGGTTCGATCCTCGGTGAGGCCCATGGAATTTTTCCAGGTGAGATTTGGTGCAAAGTCGTCCCACAAGTCCACCCAGCTTTAAAATGGGTACCTGACTTTAAGTTGGGGAAGTAAAGGCGGCTAACCACACAATCCCTTCATATGCCGAGGTTATAGAAACAGATGAATTCTACACTTCATCTGCCCCGAAGGCCCGTTAGGGCTAAGAAGGGAACTGTACTTACTTTTTTTGTATAAAAGAATAACAACAACAACAACAAATATTTATGATTGGAAAAAATGAAACTTTTTCCTACCGCGTCTTTCCGTGTGTAAAACTCTACAACAAATAAAACGAAGACCGCAAAGGACGATCCTCTTTCAATAATGTTCAGCCATGCGTGAATGCTGGAAAAATGGTTAACGAATCCTTGGTTGTATATCTGTTTGGAGGAAGGAAAGGAGAGGAGGCGGGGAGTGTGGGAGAGAGAGAGAGTAATACAAAGTGTAAAGATCAATTATATAGTTTTATTTAGTTCAATAGATTAATTATTTCTGAAGTGTAGACATCGGATTATTGAATCTGAGTGTGTATATTTATTAGATTAGTAAAATCTGAACTGTAGGTAGATGGACAGACAGACGAGGTGTCAATATATATTATTAAAACTGTACATCGAGAGACCAGTCCGTACATTGGTGAACGGATGGCCGTATGGTAAAGCGAACGACTGTCGACCTGAGGGTCGCTGGTTCGATCCTAGGTGAGGACCAATGGATATTTCAGGTCATGGCTTAAGTCCCCACTATGTCTCCCATGGTGGCTCCAAGGCCATTGCACTATCGGCTATGGTGGGGATGAATTAAGGGCACTGCAAAACCGTCCCATCAGTGGTTTATCCTCATCTCATCCTTACATGGACTTCACACACCAGTCCGTACAACGTGTAACATATACCATTATAACTGTATATCAAGTGACCAGTCCGAGCAACGTTTCATACATACTATTATAACTGTACATCGAGTGAAGTGATCAGTCCATACCTGTACAATGTCCATGACGAGGAATAAGATGTTAAACACCATGAGGACACCGATGAGCCCACGTAGAACCTTCAACGTGTCTTCATCGTAGAACAAATTGAACGTCTCCATGTCAACTGTGTCCTGGAAAATGCCAGCTGTACCAGAGAGGAAATATATCATTGAATCGCTGAATATTACTGGAGTAATACAACTTTGTGGAGGATCGGAGTTTGAGAACACACACACTAATATATATATATATAGAGAGAGAGATATATAGATAGATAGATAGATAGATAGATAGACAGATAGATAGATAGATAGATAGATAGATAGATAGATAGATAGATAGATAGATAGATAGATAGATAGATAGATAGATAGATAGATAGATAGATAGATAGATAGATAGATAGATAGATAGATATAATGTGGTAGGGTGAGAAAAGTGTGTGGGTGGTTTGCTGATGTGGCTTGTTGTTCTGGGAACAGTGTGTGGGTGGTTTGCTGATGCGGCTTGTTGTTCTGGGAACAGTGTGTGGGTGGTTTGCTGATGCGGCTTGTTGTTCTGGGAACAGTGTGTGGGTGGTTTGCTGATGCGGCTTGTTGTTCTGGGAACAGTGTGTGGGTGGTTTGCTGATGCGGCTTGTTGTTCTGGGAACAGTGTGTGGGTGGTTTGCTGATGCGGCTTGTTGTTCTGGGAACAGTGTGTGGGTGGTTTGCTGATGCGGCTTGTTGTTCTGGGAACAGTGTGTGGGTGGTTTGCTGATGCGGCTTGTTGTTCTGGGAACAGTGTGTGGGTGGTTTGCTGATGCGGCTTGTTGTTCTGGGAACAGTGTGTGGGTGGTTTGCTGATGCGGCTTGTTGTTCTGGGAACAGTGTGTGGGTGGTTTTGCTGATGCGGCTTGTTGTTCTGGGAACAGTGTGTGGGTGGTTTGGCTGATGCGGCTTGTTGTTCTGGGAACAGTGTGTGGGTGGTTTGCTGATGCGGCTTGTTGTTCTGGGAACAGTGTGTGTGGGTGGTTTGCTGATGCGGCTTGTTGTTCTGGGAACAGTGTGTGGGTGGTTTGCTGATGCGGCTTGTTGTTCTGGGAACAGTGTGTGGGTGGTTTGCTGATGCGGCTTGTTGTTCTGGGAACAGTGTGTGGGTGGTTTGCTGATGCGGCTTGTTGTTCTGGGAACAGTGTGTGGGTGGTTTGCTGATGCGGCTTGTTGTTCTGGGAACAGTGTGTGGGTGGTTTGCTGATGCGGCTTGTTGTTCTGGGAACAGTGTGTGGGTGGTTTGCTGATGCGGCTTGTTGTTCTGGGAACAGTGTGTGGGTGGTTTGCTGATGCGGCTTGTTGTTCTGGGAACAGTGTGTGGGTGGTTTGCTGATGCGGCTTGTTGTTCTGGGAACAGTGTGTGGGTGGTTTGCTGATGCGGCTTGTTGTTCTGGGAACAGTGTGTGGGTGGTTTGCTGATGCGGCTTGTTGTTCTGGGAACAGTGTGTGGGTGGTTTGCTGATGCGGCTTGTTGTTCTGGGAACAGTGTGTGGGTGGTTTGCTGATGCGGCTTGTTGTTCTGGGAACAGTGTGTGGGTGGTTTGCTGATGCGGCTTGTTGTTCTGGGAACAGTGTGTGGGTGGTTTGCTGATGCGGCTTGTTGTTCTGGGAACAGTGTGTGGGTGGTTTGCTGATGCGGCTTGTTGTTCTGGGAACAGTGTGTGGGTGGTTTGCTGATGCGGCTTGTTGTTCTGGGAACAGTGTGTGGGTGGTTTGCTTGATGCGGCAGTTGTTGTTCTGGGAACAGTGTGTGGGTGGTTTGCTGATGCGGCTTGTTGTTCTGGGAACAGTGTGTGGGTGGTTTGCTGATGCGGCTTGTTGTTCTGGGAACAGTGTGTGCGGGGTGGTTTGCTGATGCGGCTTGTTGTTCTGGGAACAGTGTGTGGGTGGTTTGCTGATGCGGCTTGTTGTTCTGGGAACAGTGTGTGGGTGGTTTGCTGATGCGGCTTGTTGTTCTGGGAACAGTGTGTGGGTGGTTTGCTGATGCGGCTTGTTGTTCTGGGAACAGTGTGTGGGTGGTTTGCTGATGCGGCTTGTTGTTCTGGGAACAGTGTGTGGGTGGTTTGCTGATGCGGCTTGTTGTTCTGGGAACAGTGTGTGGGTGGTTTGCTGATGCGGCTTGTTGTTCTGGGAACAGTGTGTGGGTGGTTTGCTGATGCGGCTTGTTGTTCTGGGAACAGTGTGTGGGTGGTTTGCTGATGCGGCTTGTTGTTCTGGGAACAGTGTGTGGGTGGTTTGCTGATGCGGCTTGTTTGGGAACAGTGTGTGGTGGTTTGCTGATGCGGCTTGTTGTTCTGGGAACAGTGTGTGGGTGGTTTGCTGATGCGGCTTTGTTGTTCTGGGAACAGTGTGGGTGGTTTGCTGATGCGGCTTGTTGTTCTGGGAACAGTGTGTGGGTGGTTTGCTGATGCGGCTTGTTGTTCTGGGAACAGTGTGGGTGGTTTGCTGATGCGGCTTGTTGTTCTGGGAACAGTGTGTGGGTGGTTTGCTGATGCGGCTTGTTGTTCTGGGAACAGTGTGTGGGTGGTTTGCTGATGCGGCTTGTTGTTCTGGGAACAGTGTGTGGGTGGTTTGCTGATGCGGCTTGTTGTTCTGGGAACAGTGTGTGGGTGGTTTGCTGATGCGGCTTGTTGTTCTGGGAACAGTGTGTGGGTGGTTTGCTGATGCGGCTTGTTGTTCTGGGAACAGTGTGTGGGTGGTTTGCTGATGCGGCTTGTTGTTCTGGGAACAGTGTGTGGGTGGTTTGCTGATGCGGCTTGTTGTTCTGGGAACAGTGTGTGGGTGGTTTGCTGATGCGGCTTGTTGTTCTGGGAACAGTGTGTGGGTGGTTTGCTGATGCGGCTTGTTGTTCTGGGAACAGTGTGTGGGTGGTTTGCTGATGCGGCTTGTTGTTCTGGGAACAGTGTGTGGGTGGTTTGCTGATGCGGCTTGTTGTTCTGGGAACAGTGTGTGGGTGGTTTGCTGATGCGGCTTGTTGTTCTGGGAACAGTGTGTGGGTGGTTTGCTGATGCGGCTTGTTGTTCTGGGAACAGTGTGTGGGTGGTTTGCTGATGCGGCTTGTTGTTCTGGGAACAGTGTGTGGGTGGTTTGCTGATGTGGAATGTTGTTGTTGTTGTTTTAAACAGGGATTGCCTAAGTTTGAACTTTGAACTTTGAAGGTCGGAAAGTCAAGTGGGTAACAGTGTAGTGAATGGAAGGTGGGCATGACTGTGATTGGTAGATGGGAAATGAGACGGGGAGGCGTGGAAGGTGAATAGTGGTGTTTGAAGAAAGTGAACGCTTACAGTGGCTTATAGAGGCTCAGACATCTATCACAAGTAATCAACAGAAGAGATAACTATTATTTTAATTAACAGGCTCGATATCATGGGGTTGAACAGCTATCAGGATGAACATACATTAGTTGTATAGATCAAGAAGATGTAAACGGTGCTAATCAAAATATTCCCTTTTAGTGAACAGTAAGAATAAAATTTCGGCCTTTAGTCTGTAACTTTCCATCATTTGAATAAACACACACTTATGATTCAAAATCCTTAACTGGAATTTGAACCTCTTCTCCAACGGCAACATAGGCAGTGCGGGAGAGGAAGGGAGAATCGCATGTAGAATTGAACTTACTCCCTGTGGACCAACAACGCAATATACTCTCTAACCAATGAAACATAATAACTGGAACCTATAGGCCTTGAACCAACAACGCAATATACTCTCTAACCAATGAAAGATAATAACTGGAACTTACCGGCTGTGAACCAACAACGTAATATACTCTCTAACCAATGAAGTATAATAACTGGAACTTACCGGCAGTGAACTCATATACGTGCTCAATTGAGGTCACCAGCTTCGTGTCGGCGTTGAAGAGCGCCAGGTGGACTCTAACGGCCCTGGTGTACACGTCCACCCATTTCTTGGACTTCAGGAAGTCGACTATTTCGGGCTTACTGTCCCTCAGGGAATACATCACCTGGTAACTGATAGACATGTGCGGATAACGCGTATGTGACAGACGTCTTGGACATGACACACACAAAATTAACATAATTGGACATCATCTGCAGTTATTAAAAGCGTGACAGACATCTGGAACTGGCATTAGTGATGTGTAAGAGTGTTTATACATAAGACAATTGGCAGACATGAAGACTTGACAGAACATATATACTTGATAAGGGTCAGACATAAGAGACTTATAATACATGTGACAGGTGGCAAACAAGTGGCGTACTTAAAACAAATACAACACACGTAGCTGACAATATGAATGGAATATGTAACAAGTGACAGTACATGTGGTATAGATAATACAAGCTACAGACATGGCACACAAAAAAAGAGGACAGATAGTTTGAACCACGAAAAAAAAAAACATTATAAATTTTAAACAGACGAATATGTTCGCCCTTCTTCTAAACTAGACTAAATGGTCCGCCCCTCTTAACTAGACGAAATGCTCCTCTCACCTTCTTAACTAGACCAATATGTTCGCCCTAAATCTAAACTAGACAAAATGGTCCGCCTTTCTTCTTAACTAGACGGAATGCTCCTCTCACCTTCTTAACTAGACCAATATGTTCGCCCATCTTCTAATATAGACTAAATGGTCCGCCCTTCATCAAAACTAGTCAAGTTAGTCAGCTCTAATTGTGAACTGCATAAGTCAGTCAAATATCTAAAAAAAAAACAGATGAACTCACCCTCCTGAGGGGTACGTGTGGGCCACTGTTTGAAAAGGTGTGGTGTAGGTGAACGTATATGGCCCAGGGGGCACCTCTCTTGTTGTTGACTTCTCCCACGTAAAGGCGAAATTTCTCGTTTCTTTGAAGCAAAGTTTTAAAAAAAATGTCTTCATTCGGGAATAGTAATGATTGTTACAGACAGACAGACAGAAGAATGAGATACATTGGGGAGAGAAGAAAAAGATAAAAGCAGTAAGCAGGAAAAACGTAGAGACACAAAATCCCACATACATATGTTGACAGTCGAAGAGGAAGCGTCAAAGACATTAAATAGATAGATGAGAAAATGGATAAATGAATAGATGGATAGAAAGATAGATAGATAGATAGATAGATAGATAGATAGATAGATTAGATAGATAGATAGATAGATAGATAGATAGATAGATAGATAGATAGATAGATAGATAGATAGATAGATAGATAGATAGATAGATAGATAGATAGATAGATAGATAGATAGATAGATAGATAGATAGATAGATAGATAGATAGATAGATAGATAGATAAATATATGGATGGATGTGTGGATTGATAGAGATGGATAAATAGATATATAGATAGATGGATGAATGGATGGATAGAAAGAAATATGGATAAATAGGTATATGGTTATATATATATATATATATATATATATATATATATATATATATATATATATAGATAGATAGATAGATAGATAGATAGATAGATAGATAGATAGATAGATAGATAGATAGATAGATAGATAGATAGATAGATAGATAGATAGATAGATAGATAGATAGATAGATAGATAGATAGATAGATAGATAGATAGATAGATAGATAGATAGATAGATAGATAGATAGATAGATAGATAGATAGATAGACAATATTTATAAATTGATCAATTTATATATTGATGATTGAAATAACGAGTTACGGACAAACAGAAATTATTATTCTTGCGTCCAATAAAAAAACTGGCCAATCGAGTTTCAAAAAATAAAAAAGTAGAAAAAAATATTTTGAAAACTAAGACCTATTTTCAACAGACAGTGGAAAGGATATACTCTTTATTCCTATATCATGAACTGCTTGTTAATAGTTTTTTTTTGTCATTTTAATGATTTTTTTCTATAATTGTTAATACATGAGATGTGCGTGCGTACCTTGTATTGCTTCTTCAATGTCCCAGTGGCAGGAGGGTTCTATCAATATCTTGTACTTCTCTTTGCAATCTGGGAAACACGTAACAGATAACACGCATATTGATAGGGACAGACAAAACCTTTAACCAGTAAAGCGCAGATATTTAAAATGGTAAAAACGTTGCCCCCAACGGCTTGATAATTTGTTGGAGCATTACTTGTCCCAAAAATTGTTGACCGAAAAAAAAATCTAAAATATGTTCAATAACATTTACTGATATATTAAATGAAGGCTACATAATTTTTGGATAATAGTAAAGGTCTTTTTTCTTTTACATAAATTAATTTACATATTTATGTATTTCTCCCATATACCTTGAAATGGCTATTTCTTTTGTAAAAGGGCCTCTTTCTAAAATATTTCTCACAACTTCAATGCAATGAGCCCATCACAAAGGATCAAATAACCCCTTCCCACCCGCGCCCTCTGTTGCGGTGGCCATGTATGCCCGTGTAAGGTCAGTATGATGCATGACCGTCGCTAAAAGAAAAGAACTGACACATGAAAATCGCAGAAGGCGGCGTATGCTGACCATTTGAAAACATTTTTTTTTCAGTGTGCAGTTTAGTTTATTTAGAAAAAATTAAAGGGCCAAATAAAAAAAAAAACACCACGATCTACACAGCACCGTTAATTGTTTAGCCCCCCCCCTCCCCCCGGACATGACCTAAACTGTTTATATGTACGCAGCCCCATTGCGTGAAAATTCTACAGGGGGAGGGGGGCAGGCATTCTACAGCAGGGGCCAGGCAATAGCGGTGGGGGGGGCAGGTAATACATTTTACTAAGAGCAAATAAACAGGGGGGCAGATAAAACGCAGGGTGTGGGGGCAACCCTCCTGCCCCCCCCCCCACACTCTACGGTCCTGTATGTACGCATGTACTGTAAGCTAAGACTCTAATAAAACATTCAAACTAAATCAGAATGTTAACTTTCATTTCATGGAAATAAAACACAATATGTTTACCCAAAAGTTTGTATGCTGCGGTTTGGAAGATGGGAGACATATGCAATAATAAAAAAAAACGTTCAGAAATAGCTATAACATTTTTTTTTTACTTTTTGTTCACAAGTTCTAAAAGGAGAATAGTTTCAAGGGGAGATACGTTTAATGAACTTAACGCCGACTGACCCTTTCTCTTCCTACATTTCGTTCCCTTCCGAGAGGGGATCCGGACAACAATGCAGGGGTGGGCAAGCTACAGCCCCAGGGCCGTTAAGTGGCCTGTCAAGCTGGGTTTATTTTTTCCGCCATCGCTCGTTCATATCAATGATCTTCCCATTTTTATTCAAATTGTTTCATATAAATACCCCGTTTATCTCCCCTTGGTCCGGCACTTCTTTCCAACCCGACGTAGCCCGCGGTTAGAAAAGCTTGCCCACCCCTAATATGTCCATCAAGTACTCACTCTAAGAATTAATAGTATTTACACTATACAGAGTGTAAGTTATTGCAAGCCGCCAAATGAAATTTACTTCATTTTTTTTTTCTAAAATATATTTTCTTTTTAATGTTGCATTAAATTTTAATGTTATCATTTTAAATGAAGTAGGTGTGCACCCCCACCCCTCTCCCCCCCCCCCCCCCATTTAACCCTTATAAAGTTTAAAACAAGAGGCTATCAATTGAAGAGATAGAGAGAGACATGCACTCTAGCGTTTGTACGTACATCTGCATGCAATAATCACGTTCTAACATAGATCTCGATCTGAAACATGTAGTATTTATAAAGGCAAGGTAAGTAACCCAATTATTTATGTCATTCCTCATAGTTAAACACGGCTATATCCCTTGATTAGTATAATGCTAATTTTGTATGCCTTTTTTGATTTTTTAAAAATAAAAAATAAAACATTTTTTTGCGAAATTCATTATTGAATCCGACATTTTCATGGAACAAGAACATGTTTGCCGAATTTCAAGAGAATCTATCGCTTAAAAAGTTCCTCAATAATCGATTACAAAATAGTTCCACAATAAAGATATCAACGAAGATATGAGGTAGGAAAATGGTTAGAATAACAAAAAAAAAAAAACCAGAGAGAATTATCTTTTTTTAAAAATCACTCACCTGTCTCGTTTTTCACACGTAACTGCTGCAGCCTGCCGTTAGAGACAGCCTCGTACGTGGACGTAGAGAAGGCGTTGTTGAGTAGAATCACGGCCTTAACGTTCAGGCTGCCTCGTAGGTGCTCCCAGAACCTTTCTATTGTCAATGTCTTTGAATTGAATGTACACATGCACGCATGAACAGATGGACGATGGTTAGGTGATAGTTGAACAGAAACATACACACAGACAGTGGCTCAGACACATACACACAGACAGAGAGTGGCTCAGACACATACACACAGACAGAGAGTGGCTCAGACACATACACACAGACAGACAGTGGCTCAGACACATACACACAGACAGAAAGTGGCTCAGACACATACACACAGACAGACAGTGGCTGAGACACATACACACAGACAGACAGTGGCTCAGACACATACACACAGACAGACAGTGGCTGAGACACATACACACAGACAGACAGTGGCTCAGACACATACACACAGACAGACAGTGGCTGAGACACATACACACAGACAGACAGTGGCTGAGACACATACACACAGACAGACAGTGTCTCAGACACATACACACAGACAGACAGGCTCAGAGACATACATGAAGACACGCTCAGAGACGTACATACAGAAAGACAGACAGGAAGGCTGAGTGACACACATACATACAGACAGACAAACAGGTGGAATTTTGCAATAAAAAATGTTGTTTATTGTTTAAAAATGAAACAAAAATTTGTTGAAAACATTAAAAAAAAAAACGTATTAAAATGCACCAAAAAAAAATCTAGATATCATACAGAAATGTACATATTTATCATTATTAAAAAATTTAAACGCGAGTCATATCTCATATATATATATATATATATATATGTGTGTGTGTGTGTGTATGTGTGTATAATATATATCACAAAATTTAAAATACTACCCAACTACCCAAAAGAGAGGGGAGATAATTAAAAAAAAACACACACACAACTACCCAAAAGAGAGGGGAGATAATTAGAAAACACACACACTACCCAACTACCCAACAGACAGGGGAGATAATTTTAAAAAACACACACACACACTACCCAACTACCCAAAAGAGAGGGGAGATAATTTAAAAAAAAACACACACACACTACCCAACTACCCAAAAGAGAGGGGAGATAATTTTAAAAAAACACACACACTAACCAAAAGAGAGGGGAGATAATTAAGAAAAAAGGTCCATGACCTACCTGATCTAGGTCAATCTCTGCCCTCCCCACTTGAAGGTACTGCTTCAGGAAATCGTTCTGCATGTAACGGCCCTTAACGTCCCCGCTCTTGAGGTTGATGATGTAGATGACCAGAATGATGTAGATGATGGTTAGTATTTGTTGAAACAGGCCCGAGTCAGATGCGGCCGGACCCTTGGCTTCCCCTACTTCTTCCTTCTCGATCTGATGCAATGGTAAATGGACTCGAACTTTGATTGGTCTCCGCTGCTTCCTCACCTCCACTGCTTCCTCACCTCCACTGCTTCCTCACCTCCCCTGCTTGATTACCTCCCCTGCTCTATTACCTCCCCTGCTTCTTTACCTCCCCTGCTTCCTCACCTCCCTTCCGCTACTATGAGCATATTTATAGGCCTTTGTTCTTCAAGGCTTTCTAAATGTTTTGTTGGGGGGGGGGGATAGTCTAAAATTTAAACTGTCCGTAGAGCCAGGGGCCCGTCTAAATGAAATTAATTTTCCCAGTGCAGGGGCCTAGAAGCACAGACGTATAGAGACAATGGCTAACATATTTACATGTTTAATTTCTTTGATTTTTTTTTGGGAGAAGGGAGTGGGGATTGGAGAGGGGCCCATATGATGTTAAGACAATTATGCACAAACTATCTGTACAATAATGTCTTTTTTTGTTTGGTGGGGGTATGACCCTTAGAAAAGGCATAGTCGAGGGCCTGGGCTAGAGAGTTTCAAATCTCGGGTTCCTTTCATCTCTTGTGACGGGCCTCAACTCTCAACAAACGAAGGTCTGACATAATGTAAAATCTGTTGTAGAGCTAAAAAAAAACAACCCTAGAGAAACAATACAAGTTTTCAATAATCACACAGTCATCAAAATAGGGCCCATTAGAACAGGAGGGGGGCATTAGAAGTGGTGACCCCCCAAAGCAGCCACCAAGTTTTCTTGACCATAACACAAGAAATGTTTAGGTCTTTAAAGATAGTGACTTACTTCATTGCGGAAACGTTGGCTGAGCTTCATTGAGTAGGACAGCATACTGGGCGAGAGGATATGGCTCCTTGTGTTGACCAGCTTCCTGCATGCCAATTTGTTGAGGACGACGCACTTCACCCCCGTGAACAGGGTCTCCAGGCCTGCTGCTCTGGCCCACGGGGAGGAATGAACGAGACAAAAACATATTCATCTTGGGGGATGGACAGAAAGAAGGGCGATTGATGAATATGTGTTTTTTTTTTCAAGAAGAATAATGGATGTATCAAGATGGCAGACGGGCAGACTGATAGACAGACAGACGGAAAGGCATTTAGAGACAGACGAATAGATATATAGACAGACAGACAGATAGATAGATAGATAGATAGATAGATAGATAGACAGATAGACAGATAGACAGACAGACAGACAGACAGACAGATATATAGATTCCTTCATGGATTGACTGAGATTGTTATATCTAGCCGGGTAAATTCGATAAAATGATAAAAAAAGCGAACATAATATTTAAGGTAGCCTTTTTTTCTCACCATCACCTATAAACAAACATAACATTGTGATTCCTAATTCTGCACCATGTAAACTACGCATAACGTAATGGATAAACCCGTAAGAGCAGCACAGCGCCGCTGTTACCTTTCCATCTCTTTTCGGCGTTCTTCTTGCACATGGCCATGTCCCTTTCCGTCAGCAGGACCGTCATGAACACGAAGAACGGGTGGGCCACGAAGCAGACCACCAGGAACGACACCGCGACCCAGAAGACATAGGCGGAGTCCCGCTGGAGGAAGAAACCGAAGGCGACGATCATGTAGGACATGCTGACGATGGCAGGTACCAGCAGGAAGCAGGTCAAGATGAACTTGCTAGAGCTAGCACGGAATCTCGGTTTGCCCCTAGATTTACAAAATAATAGAAAAGAAAAAAAAGAGAGAAAAAAGAAAATAATGAATGAAAATCAAAGAAAAACGATCATTTTTATTGACGACTTTAATCTGCGATTCTTTATTAATCAGTGGTTCTCGAGATTTTGCGCCGATTCGCGATACACTTTGACCATTTCGTTTCGAGACTAAAAGACTCATTTGTTTTCTGCGAACCATTTGCAAAGATAAAAGAAAGAGAATCAAAGTATGATCAATTGTACATGTAGATTTCAATTTTCATTGTTTTGATGGACAAACGTGTAGTTATGTGTGTGATGTCCCTGAAAGGATGAGATGATATCTCTTAAATCCTATAAACCACAAATGAGACAGTTTTTATACTGCCCTTCTTTCATCCTCACCATAGCCATAAGTGTAATGGACATGGAGGACATAGCGAGGACTTGAGCATTGAATTGAAAATTTTTCCTTGGTCCTCACGGGAGATCGAACCAGGGACCATCAGGTCAACAGTCGAGCTTTATCACACGATCATCTGTACCCTCAAAAAAAATCGCCCACATAAATGGGACAATTTTTAGGTTTTGTAGTGCCCTTCTTTCCTCCCCACCACAGCCGGGGGTGTAATGGCCATGGAGCCACCACGGGAGACATGAAGGGAACTTGAGCCAAGACCTGAAAATTTTCCTTGGTCCTCACCGGAGATCGAACCAGGTACCTTCAGGTCGACACTCAAACGCTTTACCACACGACCATCCGTTAAGTAACATATAAAGAAATTGAGTTGTAACTATTCAAATCTAGATCCTTGTTTATTTAACTGTAAATTTAAATTAATTCGTGACCAACCTGAAATTCGCCCGCGACCCAATGGGTTGCAACCCACAATTTGAGTAACAGTGTTTTATTTTTTACTTCATTCTGTTAGCGACAGTTTTTAACGCGCTTACGAATTTGATATGTTTATTTTGGTCACCTGATAAAATTTACTTTCTCTTTGATGTGTTTATTTGGTCACCTGATAAAATTTACTTTCTCTTTGATGTGTTTATTTGGTCACCTGATAAAATTTACTTTCTCTTTGTTGTGTTTATTTGGTCACCTGATAAAATGTACTTTCTCTTTGTTGTGTTTATTTGGTCACCTGGTATAAATGTTCGCCTTCCACTTCTCGTCATCGTACTTGAGGCTCAAGTTCTCCGTGCAGAAGTTGTACCGGTAGTAGTTCAACACTTGCTCCTCCCCCGAGCCAGAATCCACGGGGCTCCCTTCCGTCTCGTACGCCGGTGATTCAGAGCGGCCCCACGGGGAGAACCTTCGCCTGCTGTTCGTGGGCGGCGACTCAGCCGTAGAGGCGCCCGTCTGATTCTGGGGCGGCGACCCCATCTCACTGATTGAAGACCCCCTAGAGTTTGCATTGAAGCTGACGTCATGAGCTTCGTGCTGCTCACTCAGTGACCTAGACAGAGGACTTGACATTAGATATAGTGATGAGCAAGTGCATCGGAATTAGAAAAAGCTTGTGTGTAGTATGTCTGTGTGTGTGCGCGCGCGTGTGTGTGTGAGATTATGAAACTATACATTTCATAGCACCAAAAAAAAAATCCCAAATAAAGATTTCAAATGATTGTTTTCTTTACAGCACTGTTTGCTTTCGTAAACCTGATCACAAACTGCCAAGAATCAATAATACTAGTCGCCCCACGGCGTATCATTCTCCGCAAAGATAGGGGGGAAAGATACTGGCACAATCTTTGATACTGACACATTATTTGATACGGACACAATGACAAAGCAAAGTATGTTTTCTGAAAAGCGAAATATATTTTGAAACATTTTAAACATCTATAGCTGACGGGTGAAGACTTCCTGAGTGATCCATCTTGACCCACTTTAAACAACACGCTTGCTGTGGACGTATTTGGGAATTTTACAATCTATAAATAGTCCTGCGTCTTCTCGAAGATGAGAATTATATATATATATATATAGGTAAAACTTTTAATGTTAAAAAAGTAAAAGATATGACTAAAACTATATAACTAGTAATGTTTAACTTGTGCGGACCAGCTTTTGTTGAGATTTACTTGATATCTGAATATGAATTGATGAAATTAACGAAACGGAAACGAAAGAAAAATACATTGGAGAGGCCCCAGCATCTTGCAAGTCCATGTCTTGTTTAGAAGTTTGTTCCATAACCTGGTCTTGATCTGGGTTATACGACACTGAGGTCTTCCAGTAGAGAGAATTGAATTCATTTATACGGTTTGACCTGGTCAAAAAAAAAAAATTAAAAAATGGCGAGAAATCAGCATCTAGAAAAACAGGGGTGAAAACAATAAAAACATACGGCTACTTAAGTATTTTAGTACTCAATAAGCTTAATCATGACCCAAAGTTAGCCCACGCATTGGGCAATAGCAATCCCTTTAGCTGTGTGCGGGTGTGTAAAATCTCATACAACTCGAGTGCGTGAAGACAAATTACCACCACGCATTTAGTGAGTGGACCGTTTTTGTTTGTTTTTTATGTCGGGTATAAAAATTTACTTCATTTCTGCATTTCTAATTTGCTGCATGCAGCCTTCTGTAAAAAAAAAAAAGGGAGGGGGGGGGGTAAATGTTGTTGGGGGAGAGGGGGGGAAGAGGGGGTGAACTCTTAAAACCCGGTCGGATTCCAAGACAAAGATGTCTCAGTTTTTGGATTTGGATTACAATCTGTTTGAATGTGGTTGGACTCGATAATGTAATTATTACTGAATTCACTCTCAGTTATCTTCCCATAAATAGCTCTCACTATTATGATGTGTATTTTATTTTTAAACCAAACTCGAGGCTAAATATAAGACAACACTCAATGAGAAAAGACCTAAGGGCAGA
The DNA here is from genome assembly GCA_021962125.1 of Bulinus truncatus. Classification (NCBI taxonomy): domain Eukaryota; kingdom Metazoa; phylum Mollusca; class Gastropoda; family Planorbidae; genus Bulinus; species Bulinus truncatus. The sequence goes on from JAGDYQ010000035.1 coordinate 4,452,522, forward strand.
CCAAGAAGCAGATGGCTAGATGAGATGGAGGAAGACCTTAAAGCCATAGGAGTGAGGGAGTGGAGAATAAAGACCATGGATCGGGAAAAGAGTAGTCTGGCAGGCTAGGGCCCTGAATGGGCTGTAGAGAGTAGTCTGGCAGGCCAGGGCCCTGAATGGGCTGTAGAGAGTAGTATGGGAGGCCAGAGCCCTGAATGGGCTGTAGAGAGTAGTATGGCAGACCAGAGCCCTGAATGGGCTGTAGAGAGTAGTATGGGAGGCCAGAGCCCTGAATGGGCTGTAGAGAGTAGTATGGCAGACCAGAGCCCTGAATGGGCTGTAGAGAGTAGTATGGCAGGCCAGGGCCCTGAATGGGCTGTAGAGAGTAGTATGGCAGGCCAGGGCCCTGAATGGGCTGTAGAGCCAAAGGAAGAAGATGGAGGAGGCTACATTTACGATCAATATAAATGTAAACAAAGTACATAATTTAACTAGTGGGAGCCCAGCTCACTGTGCAGGGCCGCCTCCAGTGAGGGGTCTTGGGGAAGCTGAGCCGAAAAAAAACAAACTGTATTTGTATTTACTTTACATTAACAAAGCTAAGTCATTTACAGGAATTTTTTTTTTTAATTTGTCAAAGGACCCCCTGAATTTCGTTCTTTTCATGACCTCGGTGTCGTTAGTTAGATATTTTCCTCACTTCTGTAAAAAGATGGACAGGCCGTAAGAGACCATCGATGAGATGCCCACTGCCACGAACGTGGATGCCGTGTAACTCTTCTCTTCGGTCCTCAGTTTCTCGCGGTAATCGTCGCCCGTGAGGACGGGGCCGGCCACGCCCAGGCTGAACAGGATGATGCACATGATGAGCAGGAGCGTGAAGAGGCAAGTCAAGGCGTGCTGGGTCTGAGAGAGGGAAAAGAGAGGCTGTGGCTGCGACTGTGGCCGTGTCAGTGGCTGTAGCTGTGACTGTGGCTGTTAAAGTGGCTTGTGGCTGGGAATTGCGGTGGTGGCTCTAGCTAATACTGTGATTATGACTGTTTCTGTAGCTGTGGCTGTGACTATGGCTGTAGATGTAGCTGTAGATGGAACAGTAGCTGTGGATGCAGGCCCGTAGCGTGCGGGGGGCCAGGGGCCGTAGAATGCCTGGCCCCTGCTGTAAAATTTTCACGCTACGGGGCTGTGTGAATGTGGATGTGACTGTGGTTGTAGCTGTAGCTGTGACTGTAGCTGTGGCTGTGAAAGTGGCTGTAGCTTTGGCTGTAGCTGTAACAGTAGCTGTGGATGTGACTGTTGTTGTAGCTGTGGCTGAATTGTACCTGTAGCTGCGGCCGTAGACAGTAGCTGTGGATGTGACTGTGGCTGTGACTTTGATATGTGTATTGATGTGGGATTTACATATTACTACAAATATAGCCTAGATAGTCAAACACACACGCACACACACACACACACACTCACAAGCTTTACGAATTACGCACAAAAGATGGCCCGCTGAAAAAAATTGAAAACATGGTCACATATCAATAGACCATTCAGTGACACCATCATTACTATTAATGTACATAAAGTGAAAGGTTTGGGGCAATGTTCCAAAGACTTATTAACATTAAATGAAAGCCCAACTCGAATTCCACCCTTAATATAGCGGGCTTAGTTCAGCCACCATATTCCTAAGTAAAGTCCCTTAAGCCCGAAAGGGCTCATCGGGGTAGATGAAGTGTAGATTCATCTGTTTCAGAAACCTCGGCATATGAAGGGATTGTGTGGTTAGCACAATGCCCAGCAGCCTTTACTTCCCCAAACTTAAAGTCAGGTGCACATTTAAAGCTGGGTGGATTTTGGGACATTCACCAGGACCTGGAAAAGTCCCAAGGTTCTCACTGAGATTCGAACCCGGGACCATCCGGTCGACAGTCGTGCGCTCCACACAGCACGACCACCCGTCCTCCAGTCACATTCCTACCTTTGATATATTGAATTTTATATGTACTGGCTATCTACACATTTATACAAGCATTATTACCAGGACTTATATTAGACTTTACTACTAGCATTACCTTTGAGTAGCCGCATCCCTGAACATTGTAGAAGATTCCGATCAACAAGTGATGCTTGCGGATCTTACGCAGAAACGTGTGTAGACGTAAACGCGCTTGACTGCCTGAAATGAAATTAAATACAAGATATTACATACAAATACAACATACAAATACAACATACAAATACAACATACAAATACAACATACAAATACAACATACAAATACAACATACAAATACAACATACAAATACAAATCGATTTTGAGGTACTTTTTAATGATAGATTTTCTTAAAATTTCGCTCCATGACAATGTATTATTCTATAATAAATTTGACAATTATTTTTTATTTATTTATTTTTAACAAATATGAGTAAAAAAAAAATATCATAACTAATTAAGGGATATAACTGTGCTTGACTAAGGCGAATGGCACTAACAATGGGTCACTTCCTTTGCATCAATATTACTACATGTTTCAGTTCGAGATCTAAGCTAGCAAGTGATGGGAGGTCAAAGCAGCGGTAAACACATACACAATGTATTTTCTAGTTTTTATTTAAATGCCCCCATTTGTCTAAAAATAAGTCATTAAACGCCCTAAGCTACACAAAGTGAATGTACTACTACACAAAGTGAATGTACTACTACACAAAGTGAATGTACTACTACACAAAGTGAATGTACTACTACACAAAGTGAATGTACTACTACACAAAGTGAATGTACTACTACACAAAGTGAATGTACTACTACACAAAGTGAATGCACAAAGTGAATGTACTACTACACAAAGTGAATGTACTACTACACAAAGTGAATGTACTACTACACAAAGTGAATGTACTACTACACAAAGTCATTCTTAGGTTTTTAGGACCGCTGAGTGGAATGGTAGACTTAGCAAACGTTCTCACTCTTTCCCAACTAATGTAGTAAGTACATATGACCATTTATATGTTGTTATAATCAGGTACTTATTTCATCTGTTGTAGTTTTTTTTTTATTTGTATAAATGGATATGGTGTGTGATTACCCTACAGTAGTCCAGTAAATACCTTACAAACATTTAACGAGAAAACGTTTTTCTTTCTTTGTCAATTTTCAATAACAAAAATATAAAAAAAAAACTTGAAAGAAAAAAATCAAAATGAGATACTACAGAATAAAATGGGCATTACAGAATGCAGCCTGATATGTTGACTGTATGGCATGTAACCTGATATGTTGACTGTATAGCATGTAACCTGATATGTTGACTTATGTAACCTGAAATGTTGACTGTATAGCATGTAACCTGATATGTTGACTGTATGTAACCTGAAATGTCGACTGTAAAGCATGTAACCTGATATGTTGACTGTATAGCATGTAACCTGATATGTTGACTGTATGTAACCTGAAATGTTGACTGTATAGCATGTAACCTGATATGTTGACTGTATGTAACCTGAAATGTTGACTGTATAGCATGTAACCTGATATGTTGACTGTATGTAACCTGAAATGTTGACTGTATAGCATGTAAACTGATATGTTGACTGTATAGCATGTAACCTCCTGATATGTTGACTGTATGTAACCTGATATGTTGACTGTATGTAACCTGAAATGTTGACTGTATAGCATGTAACCTGATATGTTGACTGTATAGCATGTAACCTGATATGTTGACTGTATAGCATGTAACCTAATATGTTGACTTATGTAACCTGAAATGTTGACTGTATAGCATGTAAACTGATATGTTGACTGTATAGCACGTAACCTGAAATGTTGACTGTATAGCATGTAACCTGATATGTTGACTGTATGTAACCTGAAATGTTGACTGTATAGCATGTAACCTGATATTTTGACTGTATGTAACCTGAAATGTTGACTGTATAGCATGTAACCTGATATGTTGACTGTATGTAACCTGAAATGTTGACTGTATAGCATGTAAACTGATATGTTGACTGTATAGCATGTAACCTCCTGATATGTTGACTGTATGTAACCTGATATGTTGACTGTATGTAGCCTGAAATGTTGACTGTATAGCATGTAACCTGATATGTTGACTGTATAGCATGTAACCTGATATGTTGACTGTATAGCATGTAACCTAATATGTTGACTTATGTAACCTGAAATGTTGACTGTATAGCATGTAAACTGATATGTTGACTGTATAGCATGTAACCTGATATGTTGACTGTATGTAACCTGAAATGTTGACTGTATAGCATGTAACCTGATATGTTGACTGTATGTAACCTGAAATGTTGACTGTATAGCATGTAAACTGATATGTTGACTGTATAGCATGTAACCTCCTGATATGTTGACTGTATGTAACCTGATATGTTGACTGTATGTAACCTGAAATGTTGACTGTATAGCATGCAACCTGATATGTAGACTGTATAGCATGTAACTTCCTGATATGTTGACTGTATAGCATGTAACCTGATATATTGACTGTATAGCAGGTAACCTGATATGTTGACTGTATAGTATGTAACATGATATGTTGCCTACAATGAAGTACATTTTAAAATATTACTTACCATGTGATTTACTGGCCGGAATAAAAAGGAACTTTCTTTTCGTCACTGGATCCGGTAACCAAGTATCAAAAATACAATACCACTCCTGGTATGTCCTCAAATCTCGTATAAATATATGTGATATGAACCTGACAGAGAATTGTTAATTTACAAAATTTAATTGATTTTAGCAAAAGTAAATGCAAATAATTATCAACACATACAATTTAAAATGCTGCAAATTAATTACCAAGAGATGTTTGACAAAAAAATTGAAAGAAACATATTTGAGCTATGAGATGGTCATCCTGTTAATGCAATCCTCTGCACACTGCATCGTATGTATACAATGTCGGATAACCCATAAGTAAACCTCGGAAACTAATCTATGCATCTTTCGCTCATTACGTCTCCGCTCTGCCATTTTGTTAAGATCTTAATGGTTTTAGAATGATGGCTTCTAAACTAAATTTGAATTTTAAATCATTTTATATCCAAAAAAAAACAACAAAAAAACAAAACCATCAACAACAATGCAATGTGTTATCCCTGGGGCGAGTCTTACCCCCACCCACAAGCATTCCCCATGTACGCCACTGTAGTGGTGTGTCATTGAGGTGGGTGTAGAAACTAAACTAAGACCACTGACCAGTTTTTATGATTCCCTGACTGGTCAAGTGAGACCAGCATGTGGGTCAAGTTGCCCAGAACTTTGTTACAGCTCAGCAGGAACCACACTTCAGATCCTGTCTGATACAAGAGTTACAAAACATGTAGTTAAATAGATAGAATTGGTAGATGGGCTTTACAGGGTGGAAAGACAAATTAGATAGAGAAAGTAGATATAGATAGACTATAGTGTAAATATAAGATGTATTCTTTTTTGTCATATATAAATTCATAAGTACACACATACATTTATATACATATGAATGTGTGTATACATACATATATAATATGAGAAAGAGAGAGAAAGATTAGATAGAGACAGACAGATACTCAAGGTATATATAGGTATGCAAATAGATAGATATATAGACATATGGACAGACATTTTGTCATACAGACAGATAGGTAAAAGGGCAGACAGAAGGCCGAAAGATAGATGGATGGATAGATAGATAGATAGATAGAAGATAGATAGATAGATAGATAGATTACTAACTACATTCGATAGACAGATTAGACACGATAGACATATTTATTAGATAAAAAAAATTGGTAGATAAAACTATATAGACATAAATAGATTATTACATTTACAATAGATTATACAGTTAGATATAATTGTACTAAATCCCATACAATAATTCATCTGTCGTTCTGCCTTCGTGTTATAAATGTGTATTGTGACGGTTTAGAGTAATGGACCAACAAACGTTAACGCCCGACCGTGGACCACGATTGGTCGACGAGTTGATAATTGGATGACCTGATTGGTAAAATGGATTTGAGAAGCGCCAAGGAGATGAAACGGACATAGCGGTGCATAATACACAGGGGGTAAACTATATTTTGTACACAGAAAAAAATTAACTTTATCGGCGTTCCACTATCTCGTCCAAATAACAATTTATTGGGATTAAACAATTTTCAGATCACATCTGAGGAAGGTAATTTTTTTTTTAAGCAGGGATTAAAATAAGTAACCAGATAATCTTCATTTTGTGACGATTTCTATTCCACCCTCCCCTCCCCCTCCCCTAACACCATCCCCCCCCTCCCCTTGAATTTCTTATCCAATACGTTTAAGTAAGAGCCACTTAATCTTGCGGCTCACAACGGGTGGTACGTGCGTCAAGTACAACAGGATGACGTAATGCAGGTGGACGTAGCGACCTATTATTTTCGTTTTAAAACAAACAAAAGAGTTTGATGAAGGTCGCCAGTTTGCTGCGAGACTCGTCACCGAAACACGTGACCCAAGCATCGCATTAGACTAAGTTGAGCGCGTCCCATAATGAAAATAATTCCATTTATTCGTGAAGGGTACCTGGGGACATACTTTCGCACCCTTTAGAGGGCGGGGGTGGGGGGGGGAAACAGTTTGCGAGTTTAGGTTGTGCGAACAGCCGCTGAACCGGTCCACACCACACATTCATAATGCACACACTTGGGATACATCAACACAATGTCACCTGACCCAGTCCACACCATCGTGCACATACTTGGGATGCATCAACACAATGTCACCTGACCCTGTCCACACCACACATTCACCGTGCACACACTTGGGATACATCAACACAATGTCACCTGACCCATTCCACACCACACATTCACCGTGCACACACTTCTGATACATCAACACAATGTCACCTGACCCGGTCCACACCACACATTCACCGTGCACACACTTGGGATACATCAACACAATGTCACCTGACCCTGTCCACACCATCGTACACACACTTGGGATACATCAACACAATGTCACCTGACCCGGTCCACACCACACATTCACCGTGCACACACTTGGGATACATCAACACAATGTCACCTGACCCGGTCCACACCACACATTCACCGTGCACACACTTGGGATACATCAACACAATGTCACCTGAAATAGCCCGCGGAGTGGGGCCAGCGAGACCCTGAAGCTGACGCTGTTCTCCCCGACCAGCGTGATGCTAGGGACGGAGGTCGTGCCGCAGTTCTGCATGATGCCAGTCACAATGCAGATCATGTAGTTCCCCGGGCAGTACGGAGAGAACAGATCGGGCAATACGTGGGTCCTGGTCTGTGGATAATGACACTCGCTGCATGAGTGATGTATATATATATATATATATATATATATATATATATATATATATATACATATATATATATACAGTCGATTCCGCTTAATTGGGACACATCGGGACCGAGGCTTTTTGTCCCAATTAAGCGGCTGTCCCAATTAAACATACGAATTTACTATTGGCTTCTTGGTTTGGTTTCTTTGAGATTTGTCCCAAATAAGCGGTTGTTTGTATATATATATATATATATATATATATATATGTATATATATATATATATATATATATATATATATATATATATATATATATATATATTAGAGGAAGAGCCTGCTCAAGCTGGCTGAACAAAATCCGACGGAAGGGATAACAAAGAAATATACGAACTACTGCAATAGAAAATAAGATGTGGCCTTTATTGCCATGAACAGAATATGATAGGAACAGAAATAACAAAGAAATGTAAGAAATACTATAATAGAAAGTAAGATTTGGCTTTTATTGCCATGAACACAATACGATATGAAAACTACCTGCGAGGGAGAAACACCCACGATTTGAAAACTATCTGAGGGAGACAAACGAGTTAGACGATTATGTATTTAATTATATCAAAAGCTAAACAACACCTTGCGGGCTTATGTTGTGAGGCTTCCGGACATTGCCCTTTTTTTTTTACTCATTAGATGTGGAGAAGCGCGCCGAAAATTGAAAACAGCAGAGATCGCCATTGTACTATAACTGTGACAAGTACGCTGTCAAGTGGCGAGACATCTACTTTGACATGAAATGTTATCAAGTAGTCAGACCTGGGCGTTATCAGATAGTCTGGCATCGATTGTGACGTTGTGACGATATCAAGTTTTGAAGGGCTAGTGTATTATCGATGTTAACAATTGGCAGGTTATCGATTTGATAACATAATCCTACCTAATATCTACCCTTACTTAATCCCTTCGTTTGGAAGCAGCTTCAATCACCAGGATTTAGGTGATTTCAATGTCCCCTAAACCAGCTTGAAATTGGTGTGCAACATTTCTTAGGGAAAGTAATGCTGACTGAATAATGCAGACAATCCAATCATATGCAATGGCTAGAGAGACAAAGCCGTTATTCATATGCAACAATGCTCCGTATTAGCTGTATGAAAAAAAAATTCTCATATCAATGCATGTAGTATAACTTTCATGCTAGATCAGCTCACATGTATAGTGAATAAAAGTACAAATTAACAATATTTATAGATCTAATCAATCTTCGAACATTTCAACAGTGGTCCCCGAGAAGTGGCACTGATAGCAATTGGAAGTCTGCAATTTTTTTTTTCTTTGAGGTGGAATTACTCTTAAAAACGCATAACGTTACTGGTTGGTGCTTTGGTAGCGAGCCGGATTTTGTATGCTGCCTGCTGTGGGCTATAGGTTCGACTTCCGGTGCGTCCAGTCACCCATCTGTCTCCTGTGATGCCTCCATGGCCATTGCGCTATCGGCTTTGGTGAGGGTGAAAGAAGGGCGCTATTAGTTATTTATAGTATTTAGTGTGATGGGGGGGGGAACAAGCCACAACCTACCTCCCGTTGCTGAAGCCGGTCCTTTTTCCAGGCCCAGTAGAGTAAAGCGAAGAAGACCATGTACACATTGAGCAGAACATAGGTCAGGAACAAGGTGTGGTCGGTCAACTCTGTAAACTCCATGGCGGCCAGTTCAAACAGATCCCTGCGTTAGATGGTGGTTGGGGGGGGGGTCAAGAAGGAGAAAATATATTTTTTTTTAAATATTCTAATAAAAATATAAGTTTTTTTTTTTAAATAAAATTTTCTACAAAATAAAAATAAAACGTTTGAACTTAGAAATATTAATCTGAGCCTATGATGTCGTTTTAAAAACTGTGGAGGTAAATTTAGATTTTTTTTATTTTTAATTCTGTAAAGTTCCCCTGTAAAGGATGACATGGTGACACATCTTTGACCTTTGTCCAGCCATCACCATTTAGTCAATGAGAGCAGGTTACTTTAAGGAGAGTAGGTCGTCCAGATAAGGAGAGTATTTTGTTTGGTAAATAAGAACAGGTTGTTTAGTTACGGTCAGCTGGTTTAGTTAAGAAAGCATGTCGTCTAGTTAAGATGAGCTTGTTGTTTAGTTAAGGAGAGCGGGTTGTTTAGTTAAGTAGAGTGAGTTGTTTAGTTAAGAAGAGAGGGTTGTTAAGTTAAGGAGAGCGGGTTGTTTAGATAAGGACAGCGGGTTGTTTACTCTATTACCAGTTAACCATTCGGTCTCCTGCACAAGGGCTGCTGCCACCAGAGAACACCCTCCCTCCGTCACAGATGCAGTTAACCATCGGCGTGGTGCCCACAGTATAGGGGGTTGCCTGAAACAGAGAAAAATTCACTGACATTGACATTGACATTGACATTGGCACTGACGTTGACATTGACATTGACACTGACACTGACACTGACATTGACATTGACATTGACACTGACATTGACATTGACATTGACATTGACATTGCCATTGACATTGACACTAACATTGACATTGACATTGACACTAACATTGACACTAACATTGACATTGATATTGGCATTGACATAGGCATCGACATTGGCATTGATATTGATATTGGCAATGAAACTGACATTGACATTACCACTGACAGACATAGACATTGGCTTTGACACTGACATAAACATAGAAATTGATATTGACATTGACACTGAAATTGACATTGGACAATGGTCAAGTAATGAAACATTAATACAGGTGTTAAACGATCGACAGACAGAAAAAAAAAAATTACATGGGTTAAATAAAACTGAAGAATTCATAAAAATAAATCTTTAACTCGAGTTTTATATTTGATTCTCATCAGTTCATTTCTTAAAGAAGTGTATCTATAAGATCTGTATTGCCAGCTGTTGTTGTTATTTTGTTGAGTTAAAGAGTAAATAAAACTAGTTTGTCTTGTGCTTTACAGAGTTGAAAAACTCTACTTTCCTGAGCTGATATTTCAGAAATATAAAAATGACGTATATTTCATAACTGTCAACTTTAATTGTACATCAGGAAATAAGACTCTTGTGACTGGACTTAAAGCAAATGTTCCATCTACTTAACCTTCATAAAGCTGTACTAAAATGGGAAACATTTGAGGGTAAATATTTTTAATAATAATAACCTGTGTTACTTTACTTAAATCTGATGCTATAGTGCATTTTTTTAAAAAAGTATTTAAATTACTGTACGTAAATAAAAGTAAAATTAATTTGAACAAGCTACAAGTTAAACATACTTAGCGAAAATTAGAAAAGATGACCGCTTCACACATTATTAAAGATAAAATTATTGTGTATTAGTTAGAAGTTAAATTATAACGACAATTAGAAACTAAATTACTTTAATTACTTTAATACCTGTTTAAATAAATTACTAGAAATAAAACAAACAAAGTTGGCTAGGTTACAAGTTCGCTAATCGAGTTAAGTTACAGTTTAGCTAAATAAGTTACATTACAAGTTAGCAAATTACAAGCTAGCTAATTAAGTTACGTTACAAGCTAGCTAATTAAGCTACGTTAAAGGCTAGCTAATTAAGCTACGTTTCAGGCTAGTCAACTAAGTAAAGTTACGAATGAAGCTATTCGGCTTATGTTAAAATTTTGCTAAAATTACAAGTAAGCTTGTCTGACTTATGTTACAAGTTAGCTCATGAAGTCTACGTACTCTACAGAACTGGGATGTCCACAGATTGTCGTAAAAATTCCACCGAGTGCAAGACAGCTGGAAGCAGTTGATGGTCACGACCGACGTGTCCTTGTTCTCTGAGTTGTTGGTCACGCTGGAATAGTTCTGTGCTGGCAGTTTACTTACAACCATGTAGTAGGCACCACCAGACAGCTTGTAATCTTGTTCCTGTGGAAAACACAGTGTTAACACATGTTAAGATCATCGGATCTGTGAAAGGCTTTGAGTTTATGTCACGAGCCTTCTAATCCGAGGCATTCTTAGATCTTTATGGGTAGCCATTCTTAGACATTCCTGGAGAGCCATTCTTAGATCTTTCTGGGGAGCCATTCTTAGACCTTCCTGGAGAGCCATTCTTAGATCTTTCTGGGGAGCCATTCTTAGATCTTTCTGGGGAGCCATTCTTAGACCTTCCTGGGGAGCCATTCTTAGATCTTTCTGGGGAGCCATCCTTAGATCTTTCTGGGGAGCCATTCTTAGATCTTTCTGGGGAGCCATTTTTTAGATCTTTCTGGGGAGCCATTCTTAGACCTTCCTGGGGAGCCATTCTTAGATCTTTCTGGGGAGCCATTCTCAGATCTTTCTGGGGAGCCATTCTTAGACCTTCCTGGGGAGCCATTCTTAGATCTTCCTGGGGAGCCATTCTTAGGCCTTCCTGGGGAGCCATTCTTAGACCTTCCTGGGGAGCCATTCTTAGATCTTTCTGGGGAGCCATTCTTAGATCTTTCTCGGGAGCCATTCTTAGACCTTCCTGGGGAGCCATTCTTAGATCTTTCTGGGGAGCCATTCTTAGACCTTACTGGGGAGCCATTCTTAGATCTTTCTGGGGAGCCATTCTTAGACCTTCCTGGGGAGCCATTCTTAGACCTTCCTGGGGAGCCATTCTTAGACCTTCCTGTGGAGCCATTCTTAGATCTTTCTGGGGAACCATTCTTAGATCTTTCTGGGGAGCCATTCTCAGATCTTTCTGGGGAGCCATTCTTAGATCTTCCTGGGGAAGCCAGATCCTTAAGGGGCCCTAGGCAAAAACTTTAAAAGATATTAGTCCGTCTTGGCAAAAGTACCTTTTAGGTCTCTAATAGATTCAGATCTGTTCGGTACTAGATGATTAAACATTAAAAGTTTTTTTTTATAAAAAATGAAATCTATATCTGTATTGTAATACAAATATTAGTATATTGAGGATGGAATATGAAAAAAATGTGCTTTGTAATACAGATGTAATAGAGATTTAAACTAAGGTAATTCATTAAATGTTAAAACTGCATAGGGCATGTAAAAATCGATCATAGCCCCCTAACTGTTTTCGTCAAGTAGTTTTATTTTACTTTCTCATTTAAGAAGGACATAAACACAAACAATTGATGCGTCCCATCTGGAAAAGCATGTTTACATCTGCGCCTCTTTGAGCTAACCCACTGTTCAACCATTAAATAGCTACTGTGAATGTCTTTTTATTTTATTTGTTCTTATCTTGGACCCGCCGGGGATCACAGCCTGGAAATCGCAAGTGTACATAAAACCTACAACTTGACTTTCACTGCTTAGAAATCAACAACTGAAATACATATTAGTCAACATCCTGACATTCTGAGTCATCGTTTTTTTTTTTTTGACTTCTCGCAGGGCTGCCTTTAAATAGAATTCGACCCCTGAAAGTCTATAACATTGGTTCCAAACACCTGCCCTCATAGCTAAAGTCATTTCATAGGAGATCACTTGCATCGGACGGGGGGCGTTTAAAAGTCTGGCGCTGCCTTCGGGGCATAACACCGGGCGTTCAAGAGCCCATCACCACAGCTATCTGGTGACGGACCATGCTTACCAGCGTCAACTTGGGTAGAAACACAACATCCTCGTTGATGGAGGCACTTTTACTGTCGTTCGACTCCACCTCTCTGGGCAGCACCAGCGGCGACTCGTGCATGATGTTCAGGACGTCGTGGACGGACTTGGCCAACAGTATTCTGACCTGCAGCTTCAGGCCAATCTCGCTCCTGACTCGCAGCACGGTGGAGAAATCCTTTGACATGGCTAGCTGGTCAAAAATGTGCAGACGTGAAATTGTTAACCGAGAGGATCAGAGAGTACACCGGGCAAATGTTTATGATGAACAATTCCTAAACAGTTCAACATAGAAATATATTTAATTTTAGTCTACCTTTGATGTCCGATTTTACAGATAGTCAATTGCCTCCATCCATCCATCCATCTATCTATCTATCTATCTATCTATCTATCTATCTATCTATCTATCTATCTATCTATCTATCTATCTATCTATCTATCTATCTATCTATCTATCTATCTATCTATCTATCTATCTGTCTATCTGTCTATCTGTCTATCTGTCTATCTGTCTATCTATCTATCTATCTATCTATCTATCTATCTATCTATCTGTCTATCTGTCTATCTGTCTATCTGTCTATCTATCTATCTATCTATCTATCTATCTATCTGTCTATCTGTCTATCTGTCTATCTGTCTAGCTGTCTATCTATCTATCTATCTATCTATCTATCTATCTGTCTATCTGTCTATCTGTCTATCTGTCTATCTGTCTATCTGTCTATCTGTCTATCTATCTATCTGTCTATCTGTCTATCTATCTATCTATCTGTCTATCTGTCTATCTATCTATCTATCTATCCATCTATATATATATATATATATATATATATATATATATATATGTGTGTGTATATATATATAGGCCTTTATGTATATTACGAACTGCGGGACCCAATTTAACGGATGCTTGCGAGGCCCCTCTTCTAGCCTGTGACAGCCATGACTGATAGTGATATGCTAAATGTAAATTGCGGGGCACCTGCCAGGCGCGGGGCCCAAATCGGTCAAATCGGCCTGAGGCCTGCCCTGAATCGAAAATAGTTTTAACCTGAGAACTCGTGAACAGTTTCTCTATGACCTTTTATTCATGAGCTTTATGAATCTTACAAAGCTACAACAAAACCAAAATCCAGAAATAGCAAAAGTTCACTATTATACAATGTTATTATTCATTCTACAATGTTTGGGACATCTTAAAGGTGCCAAATATCCTGTTGTAGGATAAATGATGATAGACAAAGCCAAACCATAGATTGTAGCTAGCTTTTTTGGGCACCCTGTGAGAGTTAAATTGTAATTGGCGCCCTCCACCCCCCCCCCAAATCTGAAAAGTTGATTAACATAAAACAGCTCTCTTTCGGCGTCCCTTCTTAGATAGGCGCCACAAAATCCACGGTACCCTTCCTACGCCCCTGCATGTGTACAACATGGTGAAACTAATTTAGGCTTTGTGATAAAGTTTTAGGACTGAAGACAAAACATAAGGAGTTAAGCAAGTTCAGTCGGCAAAGAAATACAAACAAGACTAGTTTACCTTTATGAGAACACAGTCGCTGTCTGAAAATTTTTTAGTATTCGTCCCTGTCTGTACCGCATCGTACATTTTGATACGATAGAAATAATTTTTACTTGCGGCAGCTGGGAAGATATGAGACAGGAAATGAACAATTAAAGATAAACTTATCAATACAAACTATAAGAATCTACTTATATACACATATAGTTTAATAAAAATAATATTTTGGGGAAAAAGTTGTTACGAATTATATCAAACCTAAGCTGGAGCTAAAATATTATTTTGATAAGGGTTTTAAAAATATGCTCAAGTTTTGTTTTGGCAAGTTCATCATATATAGATCAGTGATCCCCAACCTTTTTCTCGCCTCGTACCGGTCAACGTTTGATAATTTCACCGCGACCCGCTAGGGGGAGATTGGTCAGCGACACGGGGAAGTTCATTATTTATATTTTAGATTGTTTTGATTTACAAAACCAGTGCCTCTCACAGCCGTCCACGGAAAGTCGCAACTGTCCCGAGAGAAATACACCACAGTAAATAAAAAGGAAATAATTTAATGTTGTTTTTTTTTTGGGGAGGCCCAGTAGCATTGGATTTACGGCCCGGTTCCCGGTCCGCGGCCCGGGGGTTGAGGACTTGTCGCATAAATTAATAAGACTGACATTTTTTTGTTCGCTAAAATTCTGCATAAGAATGTACATTTAAGTTCATCTCCGTGACGTCATTTTATTTTAGAGACACAAAACTTAACCGTTTTCTTAACTGCAAATTTTTTTTTTATTTATGTATGAAAAAAAATTGTCATCGATTTTTGAGGCACTTTTTAGTGATAGACTTTCTTGACATTTTGAATACCTATTCTTGATCAATTACGGTGCATGATTCGGTAATAAATTTTGCAGTCAATTAATGTTTGTTTTTTGTTTTTTTTAAAACAATAACTAATTAAGGGATATAGCCGAACGGCACTAATAAATGGGCTACTTCCCTTGCATCACCATGTTTCCGATTAAGATCTGTTCTTGCACAGTTAGGTCAAAACAATAGTACACACGCGTGCATTGCAAAGTTTAAAAAAATATATATTAACGAAAAAAAAAAGGTTAGTTTTGAAAACTCAGTTTGTATCGTGTCTTGTTTTCAAAGAACTTCGCTCCAAAGAAGATTTAAAAAAAAAAACAGCAAATGATGAATAGAATAATACTACATTGGTTTGTATAGTAACATGACGCCCCGGGGGGGGGTATAGGGCGCTAGATAGAAAACAACACTTACCGCTGAGGTCAGTTTTGAACCGTATGTCATACAGGTCAGGGACGAACTCGCTGAGTGCGTACTGTGTCGGCTGCTTCTGACGAATGTTGACTACGAGGAGGGGCAAGTGAATCTTTATGTCGTCTATACGGTCGGGCATGGGGGACCAGCTGGAAGTGTACGCCTAATGGGGGTGGGGACGGGGGGGGGAAGAGAGAGAGAAAGAAAAACACAATTGAATTTTAATGACTTACGTAGGTCAACTAGAGGTATTTGCCTAATGGGGGTTGTGGGTGGTGGGTGAGTTAGACTAAGGTTGGATATATATATATATATATATATATATATATATATATATATATATATATAAGCTTTAAGCTTTGGCGTCTTATATAGTAAAAATAGAAGTGTACATCTGGGGTTGGTATACACCTGATGTTGGTGGGAGGGATGTAATGCGATGATGTAGTAGTAGTTGCTTAGTTATTATTGTATTAAAAATTTTACATTGAACTTTGCAAGCAATAGTACGATACGTGCTATTTACGTATGTAATAAATTTATGATACTTTCAACCAGACATTTATCCTCTATCCATGGTCCTAGAAATGATCAGTACATAGCCAAAGCATTGAAAGTGTTCCATGAAAACAGTTTCAGTGAATAGTGAGTGCTCTACGACTTGCATTATTGAGCACCACTGTACTGGACTATGGTTTAATTGTAATATACATTACTAGCTGAAGCCTGCAAAACATTTGCATAGAGTTATATCCCCTTAGGCTTGGTCGGCAGTCGATGTTAATTTTTGGTTTCGGGCAGATCCGATTTTTTTTTCATGATTGTATTTTAAACTGGAATACTGTTGTATTAATTTTTTTACTTTCGATTTAACGCAGCGCCCAAATCGCTATTATATATATTATATTCTTTTTACTTAGTGAGAAACAGGCTTCAATGTAAATGTGTTCTTTTCATAAACGGAATGACCTGTTAATATACTTGTGGATGGATGGATGGATGGATGGATGGATGGATGGATAGATAGATTAGTCGGCAATGATTGAAAAGATTTGATAGAATGGTGACTAGCTGGGGAACGATCAGCGTGTCGACGGCTTCAAGCCCCAGACACTCACGACTGTATGTCTGTCTCTGCCTTGGTGCTGGGCCATCGCAGTTCCAACCAGTGGTGCAAAGGGTAAAATAAAATAAAAAATAACGTCAAATCGACTAAAGGAGTGAATATGTGGCGTCAATGAAAGGTCAGCCAACTCGAGTTGTAACTATTCGTACTGGAACGGGAAACTTTATTTATAGATGTCCATATGTGGTAACCCTCACTATACAGTAACCCCCCACTATGCGGTAATCCCTACTATGTGGTAACACCCACTATGCGGTTACCCCTCTTACCCCAACTATGCGGTAACACCCACTATGCGGTAACACCCACTATGCGGTAACCCCAGCTATGCGGTAACACCCTTTCCCCCACTATGCGGTAACATCCACTATGTCAGTAGCAAAACACTCACCCCAATATTGAGAAACGGGTCCAGGGAGAACAAGTTGACGGCGCTGAAGAAGAGCCTCATGTCCATGTTTAGTGATACTGTCTTCAGGTCCATCAGTATTGTCTTTCTCTGTGAGCAGTCCACCCAGGTGACGAAAGAGTGTGAGTTGATCAGTTTGTAATGCAGGACGTCCGGATAGCCCTTTGAATTATATATATACACTGAAACTGAATTTTGTATACATAATTATGGGGTACTCTCAGATTTGAGATTCTTTGTAAAATGTGTATGAAGTTTAAATACTTCGAGGGGCGGATGGCCGAGTGGTGTAGATACTCGACTTTTGACCTTTAAGAGTCATCGGTTTGATCCTCGGTGAGAACCATGGATTTTTTTTTCCAGATTTAATTTGGTACAAAGACATCCGGCAAAGTCCGCACGGCTTTAAATGGGTATCTGATTTAAGTTGGGGAAGTAGATGCGGCTGGGCGTTGTGCTAAGTCACACAATCCCTTCATATGCTGCGGTTAGAGATACAGATGAATTCTACACTTTCATCTGCCCCGTTGACCCATTAGGACTAAGTGAACTTAAACATTTTAAAATATTTCGAGCCATTGGTTTCTAATGAACATGGATCAATAATTCCCCTTTTGTCACTCGCTCAATTTTTGCTTTGATTATTTTTTACCCGCCGGAATTTAAGGAAATGATAGAGAATCTGGTACTGAATTAAACAAAATAGAAAGATGGGTTTCAGCATTGAAACCATTCAAATCAGCACCTCACAAAGATTATGCTCTTACAGTGCCTGTATACACATAGGACTCAAGATAGGGAAATGTGCATAGAAACTTGACGAGCGCAAATATTGTACGAGTTCCAAAGCAGCTGAAGAAATATTTATACGAATTGGCTCAACAATATCGTTCGGATTCTAATTTTCATTAAGATTTCTTCTGGACGAGAGAAAAAAAGAGTAGCAATCAGATGATATCGAAAAGAATTATTGAATTGATTAGACAGAGACAGAGACAGATAGATAGATAGATAGATAGATAGATAGATAGATAGATAGATAGATAGATAGATAGATAGATCAGCAAGTATAGATTAAACGCAGTGGCTTCGAATACGACCGGGTGTGTTTCGTATTTTTTTTTCCGAGACACGACCAGCAAACTTTGATGACGTAAGTAAACAGATAGAACTCTTATGATTTAAAGTTATTTTCTTTTCGCGGGAACGAGTAATTTTGTCTACTTATACATTAAAATTGCAACTTTTCTTGTGTGTCTTCCTGGCACAGTGGTGAAACCGTTTTGTTTGTGACTCATTTTTATGCTGACTATATCCAGGTTCGATTCCTACCTGAAACATATCTTTTTTTTATTGTGTTTTTTTTTTCAGAATGTATCCTTTTAGTTGTTTTAATGAAAATTAACTAACTAGATATCTTTGACATTTTTTTTAAAATTGAAATAATTTATATTTTAGGATGTTGTAAAAAAAAGAAACAACAACTAATTAGGTTTTTTTAACTATTTCATAACTTAAAAAAAATATATTTTGAAAATATGTATCAAAGCTGAACACAGAGGCGTAACAATTTTAAGGGATGGGGGGTCCAAAATCGAAAGTCCCGCCGGGCTCCAGCTTGAGGGAGACCCCAAAATTATTTTTTACATTAAATATTAAGAACATAATCTCATGTCATGGTATCGAATGTCAAAATGCAAGGCCCCCAAATCCTAAGTTCGGCAATGGCTTTACAATAGTTTATCTTCCTGCAAAGGCTTTGCAGGGTATAGCTAGTCCTAAGGCTAAATATTACATAACTTTTCCTTACCATCATTTTTGCGTCACACTTTAAAAAATTCAGAGAAGCCTACATATTTCAAATTTACTAAATAATAATAAGATGAAGAAACGAAAATAGAGGGGATGGGGAAGCATTTATATCCGAGAATCGAACCAAATACTGACGGTGACGAATTAACGAGTGTTAGCTTTCTGGGGGGGGGGGGTACGATAGATACTACCGGGTAATTTAGCGCATAATTTTTTGTTTTATTCGTCCGACTTTATTAGGCTTGGGCAGACCCGAAAACTCTTAGTCTTAGACATATATCCTGACAACTAACATATACAATTCAAAGCCGTATTTATTTTAAAAAAATATTATAAAAATATCTCCGATTATTAACAGCAAATGACGTCATCAAAGTCTGCAGTAAATACGAGTTCTCATTCATTCTGTTTACTGACGTCATCAAAGTTTGCTGGTCGTGTCTCGGAAAAAAAAATACGAAACACACCCGGTCGTATTCGAAGTCACTGCCTAGATTAAACATGTTCAAACATCAAAACATAAACTACTCTCATCTCTCAATTATCTCCCTTACCTTAGCCTTCTTCTCAACAATAAGTGTGAGAATGTCATCCAATGTCTGCATTATTCCTTCAGATAAGATGATCATCTGCATGAGGAAAGGGGACTCAAATTTCAGTTTATATCTGCCTGTACGTTTACGTATCATTAAATCAATTTATCTATAGTTTCATCTATTTCTATGCCTGTCTGGCAACCTGCTCACGGCCATTAGCGGCTGATAACGTGATAACGTCTCAAGGAGACAATAAGATTAAAGGAACGTGAAGAATCTTACTGGATCAGGGGCGCAAAGATGCAGGCCCGTAGCGTGCGGGGGGTGAGCCAGGGGGCCGGGTCCCCCCCTTCGTTTTGTCTGGCCCCCTCAGCCTATTTGTTCTACTTAGTAAAATGTATTACCTGCCCCCCTGCTATTGCCTGACCCTTTATGGTAGAATGCCTGGCCCCTTTTGTAGACTTTTCACTCTACGGGGCTGAAAGCCTGAGGCCGTATGGGAGGTAACAAACAATTCTATATTCTATATTTCTTCACTAATATTTTGATACAAATCAATATATCAGCCGTTTTTTAATAGAATGAAATAATTTATGCATACATCGTGGTGAAAAGGTTGTGCACATCTGCACTAGATGTTTTGTATCTAAGATCGTAAAAAAAAAAAAAACACTTAACCGTCAGTTATTTTGTAGTATATTGGGCATGGAGGCAACACGGGGGACATCGAACAAACTTTAGCTACGACCAGTGCCGCCAAGAGGAGGGGGAGAGAGGGGCGAATGCCCCGGGGCCCAACGAGTTTTACGGTGAGTTTTAGGGGCCCGGACTGAGCTGGCCAATCAACTTTTGAAAATATTATTATCAGCACGGGGGCCCGTGACAGCCCTGCCCAGGTGCCCGAGATTTCTGTCGATGGGCCTGGCTACGACCTAAAACATCAAAACCCGAGATCCACACGCCGACAGTCGAACTTTCAGCTGAACGACCACCAGCCCCCTCACCCCTACCCTTCCTCCCACACCCCCACTAACAATTTAGCAGCCTTTTAATGTAATCCTCTCTCTAGGAATAACTTAATCTGCATCATGGTTGGTGTTGTGTTTTCGTTCATTTCTCTTTCTTCTCCTGAACTAAACGGAATGCTGTTTACTAAATGTAGTTAAATTAATAAGTAATTCTAAACAAACCATACTTCCGGACCGGTTGGTAGACGGTTGCTTTGTCGAAGCTTCAGGTAAACTTGAATCAGTAGATCAATCACGTGTAATTCATACCTGGTGACAGATTAAAGACACGTGCAAGCACAAATCTGAGTCACCTTTATTTGAAAAAATAAAATTATTTCTAGTCGTTAACCGATAAAAAAAAATATATACAATTCATTTTCCGTGTATGAGGGACTAAGTGAAGTGTGACCACTGTTTACTTAAGAAAACTCCCAGCACACAGTCACATAGTCACCTTGGGTTTTTTTTTTTGTTTTGCATTATTATTTTTCAGATCAGTGATTCTCAAAGTGTGAGTCGGTAAAATTGATGACAAAATTTAAATTGATTATCCAAATATTTATGACAATATCTTAATTGATTATCAACATATTTATGACAATATCTTAATTGATTATCCAAATATTTATGACAATATCTTAATTGATTATCAACATATTTATGACAATATCTTAATTGATTATCCATATATTTATGACAATATCTTAATTGATTTTCCAAATATTTATGACAATATATTAATTGATTATCAAAATAATTATTCTCAGCTTTTCTATCTTTCATGCATTTTTTTTTATTTTCAATATTTCTAAACAAAAAATAAATAACGTTTTTTTGTTTCTTGGTGGGTCGCGCATCGCAAAAGTTTGCATAATTATGATTTATATCAGTGGTCCCCAACCTTTTTCTCGTCACGGACCGGTCAGCGTTTTAGAATTACACCGCGGCCCACTGGAAGGGGGTGGGTGAGGGGCGTTGGTTATTTCTCGTCCATGGAAAGTTGCACAATCACGAGATAGATGAATATGTAAAGGAAATACAGTGGATTCCGCTTAATTGGGACACCGCTTAATAGGGACAGCCGCTTTTTGGGACAAATCTCAAAGGAACCAAACCAAGAAGCCAATAGTAAATTTGTTTGTTTAATTGGGACAGCCGCTTAATTGGGACAAAAAGCCTCGGTCCCGATGTGTCCCAATTAAGCGAAATCTTCTGTAATTTAAAAATTTTTGGGTGCCCAGTAACATTCCTTCCAAGCACCGGTACCGGTCCGCGGCCAGGGGGTTGGGGAACCACTGATTTTGATGACTTTAGTGTTAATCATTACTATTATAAAAAAATATATACTAGTAAAAAAAATACGTTCAGTTTATCAAACACCACCAAAAAAATTGCACAAAGTTCTTGGAGTAAGAAGATATGAGGGTAATCAAAGAAAGAATGAATTACTTGTTGCAGCAAAGAAATTACAAAGGAAATTAAAAAAAGAATGATTGACTCACTTTACCAAGAGGGTATGAGAGATATAAGAAAGAATGACTTACTTATTGAGAATGTAGTCATTTTCTGCGAAGTTCGGAGCTCGCGTATGTAGGTGAACTATTTTGGACAGTAAAGTGTGAGCTCGTATCTGAGGGCAAAATAACAGAACAAAATAAAATTCTATATTAATAAGATGAAATAATACTGCGTTTAGGGAAACTCATGTTTTAGTCGATTACTAACTTAGTTACATAGAAAGGCGGTCGAGAGCAGTAAGGGAATTCCCGGTACATGTATATATATTCCGCAATTACTCTGCTGTAAATATATGGTATATAAATACATGTATGTATGTTTGTGTGTAATGTGAAGGTAATGGGACGAGCAGTAAAAATTAGTGTGGGGAGGAACAATGTCTAGAAACCCTAATCTACTGTCTCTTTCTGTCTCTCTCTTCACTTTTACCTCTTTCTGTTTATATAATCCTTATCTTCCTATCTCTCTCTGTACTCACCAAGTCGGTGATGTCATTCTGAATGTTGCTCACCAGTCTTTCCAGGCTGACCAGCACGACGTTCAGACTGCCGTAGTCCAGCACTGGTCTGTTCTCTGTCAATTTTTTGAGAATTTTGGCGACTGTCTAGGAAAGAACGCATCTTAACCAAATGTTTCCTATGTATGTTATAGTGCAAGCAAACTATATCACAGTTTTAAGTTGAATATCGATAGATAGGCAGAAAGACAGATATCAAATAGATGGATGGATGGATGGATGGATGGATGGATGAAATGGATAGATGGATGGATGGATGGATAGATGGAT
Source organism: Bulinus truncatus (assembly GCA_021962125.1). Taxonomy (NCBI): domain Eukaryota; kingdom Metazoa; phylum Mollusca; class Gastropoda; family Planorbidae; genus Bulinus; species Bulinus truncatus. Next base: position 4,475,412 of record JAGDYQ010000035.1, read on the forward strand.
GAAATGGATAGATGGATGGATGGATGGGTGGATAAATGGATAGATGGATGGATGATTAGATGAATAGATGAATGGATAGATGAATGGATGGATGGATAGATAGATAATAACATACATACTGACATATAGATTGGAATTTCTTATTTTTTTATATGTAGTCAAAGTTTGTCATATCAAGTCACATCCGTTAAAAGTATAAAGATATTTAGTAATATATAGGCCTATATATATATATTTAATATTTCTGAATGTGTATTTAGATAATTGACATCCAACGTGATTGGTTAATTAAAGTGTATGTCTGACCTACTTACTTCAGCTCTGACGTCACTGCGACTTTTATCCAGCTCACCCGTCAGGTACGCCAAATGTGTCAAACCTGGGGGCAAACAGATGACAAACGAAAGGCGATGTTTGATTCTCTGATGAATAGCACTCAGAACTCATCGTATGTATTAGCAATGTAGGTGACCGCCAATAGATATCCAGACTTTGCAAGGACCTTTTCCCATCACTTTTCATCTCGAAAATGTGATTTCATCTTGGTACCAAAAGGTCCTCGTATCTAAGGTCCTCAAACTATATTCGAAGGTCACTGCCTAAGTCCCCCCCCTTCCCCCTCCCCCACCGGAAATCTTAGAACGGCTCTGGTGTCTGAAATCCTTGTAAGGAAAAGATGAAACCTCTAATGGGACTAATTTTTTTTTTATCGTGCCCTTGTTTTATCCACACCATGACCGATAGTGCGATGGCCATGGAGGAACCAGCGGCTTAGCGAGGGGTGGGCAAGGGGTGGGCATCATGCCCCGGCGCTACACACAAAGGGGCGCCAAATGGTATATTTTACATATAATATTATATGGTTTTCGAATGGGGCGGGGTCGCTAAATAGGTATTGTGTCCCGGGCACGAGTTCAGCTCGCTACGCCACTGTGAGGCACCACGGGATATATAACGGTGTCTTCACCATGACCTAAAATATTCATTGGTCATCATCGAAGAGCAAAGCTGGGAATCAAAGATTGACCATCCGTAACTGCTCTGGCAGTACAAATCAATAAAATGATAGAACTACAAATACTTAAATGTGTATCGAGTTGTATAAAGTCGTCTGATCCTGAATAATCGTATTTATCTCTCTCTCTCTCTTTCCCTCTCTCCCTTCCCCTCCCTCATCCTCTCCCCCCTCCCTCTCTCCCTCCCTCTCTCTCGCTCCCTCGCTCCACCACTGCCAAAACACTGCCAAGCGGCACCGCTTAAAATCACTGCCAGAGAGTAACGCTAAGCCAGGGGTAGGCAACCTGAGGCTCGCGAGCCGCATGCGGCTCTTTCGATGACACATTGCGTCCTAATCAAATGTCATAATATTGAAACAACCATTTTTAGTGGCTCTTTAAAAATTGAGAAAAAATGTAATTTATAACTTTTGGCTCTTCCGTCTCAAAAGGTTGCCGACCCCCCTGCGCTAAAAGAAAATGTCTGAGAAACACTGTTCTATCTTTTTTTTTCATTTTCTTCCAAAATCATTTCTTATTTATTATTATTATTAGTAGTAGTATTCCCTATCTACCAATGGCAGCAAAGGCTGTATCTTAATATAGTAATTGGGCTAAATGAATCGACTGTAAAGTAAAACCCAGTTTTCTTGTAAATGGACTAAATGAATCGACTGTAAAGTAAAACCCAGTTTTCTCGTAATAAATAAATACCGTAGGTCCTGGCTATTGACAAGTCCTCAAACACAAACGAAATATTTGCAGTGGGTGGTGACTGTGCCTGTGGAAATAACAATTTAAAAAAAAATAACAAATAACAAATACATATACACGTATAGGGATATACTTTGTATGTGGGGGGGGGGGTATTTTCGGAGTTTCCCCTTTTCATTATCACTTTATCTACATTATAAAGCAGCTAAGCTTGTTCGGGTCGCTGCTGGCGGCGGTGGGCGGTGTGTGGTGGAATCCGTTCTATAAATAAACGACCTCCATAAATAATAAAGTAAACAATAGTATTTGATAAAGTAATCACGTGACCAACGAAAACAAAAATTCAAAATGGCGTCATGCCCATGTCTCGATTCGATATTTTTTTTTTAATCTACAGTTTTAAATAGTTTCTGTGGTTTTTTATTATGAAATGTAAAAGTTCCAAATATTAAATAATAATAATAATATATCATTCAAATTATTTTAGTTTTTATAACAACAGATAGCATTTTTATTTTAACATCGTCAAACGTAAACAAACTAACTAGGTCACTAGCGAGTAGCGAGCGCGTTCGTACATAAATTTCTTTTTAAAAGTCAATATAATATTAAAAAAAGCAAGCAATTAAGCCTGTTCCATTCTGGACACAGGACGTGTTAGCGCATTTTCGTGTTATGTATCAGTACGTTTGTTAGCTTTCAGTAAATATTTGTAAATTTTGGAAATGTTTATAAATTCAATTGTGTAATGCATATATTTGTAAAATAAAAAATTATAAAGACGTTTCTTTATATTTGAAAAAAAAATTATTGTCTCTTAAATCTAACTACAAGTGGTTTGTGGTTACTGAAATAGGACTCATAATTGAAAACATTCTAAATTATAGTCATTTAATCGTCCGAAAACTGCGTCAATTGTTGCATAGCTCTGATACTTTCAATTAAACTCAGAACACAATCTTACTATTTCATTTGATGAGTTTCTTAATAAATCTTGATGAAACTACGTGCTGCAGTATTTCGCACCAAATGAACGGGTTATTGAACGTACAAGGTGTATATATAATATATAAGCCCCTTAGGAGCCCTGAAGCCCGGCCCTCAGAGGTCCTATCGCGAAATGAACTTTTGATGTACACATGGCAGGCCAAGACTTACAAAATGATATATACATCATGGGTCTAGGACTTATAGTTGCTGAGATATAGCGCTCCTTAATTAATATAGCTTATATAGTAAAAAAACGGTACTAAGGCCCCTTTTACGGCCCTGAGAGGTTAGATCGCGAAATAAAAAAAAAGTCATTTCTTGGCAGGCCAAGACCTACAAAATGATTATACATCATGGGTCTAGGACTTATGGTTGTTGAGATCTAGGGTGATAACGGACAGACAGACAGACAAAACGGGGACAATAGAGCAATTTTTTTCGAAAATGCTCTAAAAAGAAATTCTATACAAATAAAGTTCTCAGCTATTATCATCTTTCTTTTGTTTTAATTAAATAGGGCTTTGATTTATTTAAAGTTACAAAATAAGATTTTATAGGCTTAAAATAAGTCAAGTGGAAGTGAATAAATAATCGAGCAATTTTTTTTTAAATAATACATTTAAATTTACTATTTTGTTGTGTTACGCGGTGGCCGAAGGGCTATGTGACTTGTGTTCTATGCTGACTATTCAGGTTCAATCCCTTTTTTTTTTTTAGAATTTATCCTTTTGGTTGTTTTAATGAAAAGTAACTAACTAGATCTCTTTGACATTCTTTAAATTGAAATAATTTATCCTTTAGGATGTTGTAAGAAGAAGAAACAACTAATTAGATTTGTAACTATTTCATAACTTAAAAAAATTTTTTTTTGAAAAAATGTATCAAAGCTGAACACAGAGGTGTACCGTACCTAAGGTGGGGGATGGGGTCCCAAATCGAAATATTAAGTACATAATCTCATGTCAAGGTATAGATTGTCAAAATGCAGGAGCCCCAAAAGAGGTCAAGCCCCCGGGCACCCAAATCCCTAGGTTCGGCACTGACTTTACAACAGTCTTTCTTTATGTAAAGGCTTTGCAGGGTACAGCCGTCTGTTATCAAGTGTGTGTTACTGTTCCACCAATAGTATTATTTGTGAGAAATATAAAATTCCACCCGTCGTTCGACGGGCTAAAATACTTGTAAAAAAATAATTCTGCACTTGGAAATCCGTGTTAATAGTTACTATTAAAGAAGACAGTAAGACAAAATTCGCGCACCATAGATTTGCGGCGGATCAATTAAGTACATTTTTTTTTATTAATTTAAATGTATACTATTTGTAAAAAAAAAAGCTCGACAAGTAATCAGCCAGTTGCAGTGGCGGAACTAGGGGGTGGCATTGGGGGCATTTGCCCCCTCCGAAATAAAAAAAATTAAAAGATTAGACCAAAATTTGCTTAAAATAAAATACAAATATATAAATAATTTGATTTTTTAAAATAAGTGAATTTTTTGCCCCCCACCCCCCCCCCCCCCGAAAGTTTGGTCTAGTTTTATTGAGATAAAACCTTTAGTTGCGAATGCAACGGGCAACTACAAGTTAAATTATAAAATGCTATTTTAAATTACTCATGAGGATATTTTTGAACACTTGTTGAGTAGTATTAATATAACACAGCGTTTAATAAATAATAAATATTTAATAAATATACGAATTAACGAACTCATTTCATAGAACAACGGTCTCTAAAGACGCTTTTTCTATAAAATTTCACATTTTCATACGCCATTTGAAAGAGATACTTATAAAATGACAGCGTATGTGGTTCACTCGTTGACTGGAGAAGTGAATTTCATATATGATTAGGCTAGGTTCATTGTTGAGTAACTTATGTGGCTCACCTGTTGTATTGGGCTAAGAATGTGAACTTAACTTGTGGTCCACTTTGCCCGTGAAAGTAGGCTAAGCCTGTGGAATAACTTAATGTCGTCCACTCGTCTATAGAAGCGGGCCAAGTAATGTGGATTAAAACCACTGCGGCCCGACTCACCTGGAGAATTTGATTCCGAGTATGTACTAAAATGCCCATGGCTGTGTGCACGGAGATGAACACCTCCCATTCCTGGTCACTGGATTCATACACAAAGTCAGTGGGGATAGTCGGGGCTATGAGCATGCTGTACCGTCTTTGTTCCTCTTATGTTCATATCAATGAAGACAAAACAAAACAAAAAAATTTAAAAAATTAAAAAAAAATAATGATAATTAAAAACAGAGAGGAGTTTCCGATCACCAGCTTAAATTTTTTTTTCTAATATTATTTCAAGGAATTATCTAGGGATTATACAAAAACCGACTTTAAAAAAAAACCGGTTGTCGAATGCTTCGAGATTCGTCAAAAAACCGGTTTTTTGCCGCCGGTTTTTAAAAAACCGACTAACCCTACTTTTGACGTAAGCTAAAAGAAATATTCACATATGGCTCACACAGATACATACACATATATGAGATGGTACTCACTGTATTGGAAATATTTACAGATGGCTCACACTGATACATACACATATACCAGATGCTACTCACTGTATTGGAAATATTTACAGATGGCTCACACTGATACATACACATATACCAGATGCTACTCACTGTATGGGAAATATTCACAGATGGCTCACACAGATACATACACATATACCAGATGCTACTCACTGTATAGGAAATATTCACAGATGGCTCACACAGATACATGCACATATACCAGATGCTACTCACTGTATGGGAAATATTCACAGATGGCTCACACAGATACATACACATATACCAGATGCTACTCACTGTATGGGAAATATTCACAGATGGCTCACACAGCTACAGACACATATATGAGATGGCACTCACTGTATGGGAAATATTTACAGATGGCTCACACTGATACATACACATATACCAGATGCTACTCACTGTATTGGAAATATTTACAGATGGCTCACACTGATACATACACATATACCAGATGCTACTCACTGTATTGGAAATATTTACAGATGGCTCACACTGATACATACACATATACCAGATGCTACTCACTGTATGGGAAATATTCACAGATGGCTCACACAGATACATACACATATACCAGATGCTACTCACTGTATGGGAAATATTCACAGATGGCTCACACAGATACATACACATATACCAGATGCTACTCACTGTATGGGAAATATTCACAGATGGCTCACACAGATACATACACATATACCAGATGCTACTCACTGTATGGGAAATATTCACAGATGGCTCACACAGCTACAGACACATATATGAGATGGCACTCACTGTATGGGAAATATTTACAGATGGCTCACACTGATACATACACATATACCAGATGCTACTCACTGTATGGGAAATATTCACAGATGGCTCCGATGGGCTCATCACAATCAGCCAGCCTCCACAGCCAATCAGCGTCCGCGTAAACACACTGAGTCTTGGTGGAGTTTGAAGTCCTGCCTTTGACGTGCCAGTTGGAGTAGCCTTGGGCCTGATACAAAACAGACGAAATGCACAGATATCATGAACACCAGCAGTTATATCCCTGATATAAACCGGACAGACACCAGGTATACAAGGAGTTGGGTGCCTGTTATAATATTGACAGCCAGCATGAACACAAACAGTTATGTCCCTGTTAACAAATTGTACATGGACAACAAAAGTAGTTTTGTTTAGTAGTAAAACGACAGACACCCATGGACGCACTGCTCAAATAAAAGAAATAAGCGCCGAAAAATGGTCAGTCCATTATGGAACAGGTGCTCACCGATATCTAGCCACTCACAAGAATGAAATACTGCCAGTGGTATAACCTCTGACCCCATGTGATAGTGTCAATAGAAAGACGGTGTGCGATAAATACAAATAACCTCAAGATTTTGTTTAACACTTCAATTTTCTTTTTTAAATCTAGAGTAAAAATAAAAACTGAACTTACATCAAAATAATTACGCAGCCATTGGGGCTGTCCATTGACCACCTGCATTCCGATCCAAAGTTGTCCAGGGGTAACTTATTTTGAGAAATAAAGAGTGGTTATATATATACATAGGTGGCTTCATATTACTTAGACTGGAAGAGGTTATCGCTATAACTGGTAAAAGTAATTCTTCTACAGATATACATAGCTAGATATTATACATACAGGCAAAAAAATACATACAAAGCTACATTGAACAGATGTATTCATATTTATTTATACCAATATGTATATAATTATAAAAATACCTAATAGTTCACTAATACCTTTGTCCACATGAAAGATTCCATGAACTGCTCTGAATTCCTTTATGTATATAGATGAATTGGCTAATGCATAATACATACAAATGAACAGGATGAAAAATCTCAGCAGAGGCATACTCAAGAAAGGCATGTTTTTTTTTTCATTGAAATCTACATCCCCCATTTACATAACTGCTTTTTAAATTAAAAATTGTCCTTTTAATTATTTGCCCTTTACGAATATTTCCATTAAACATCTGCTCTTTAAATACAACACCTGCTCTTTACATACAACACCTGCTCTTTACATACAACACCTGCTCTTTACATACAACACCTACTCTTTACATACAACATCTGCTCTTTAAATACAACATCTGCTCTGTAAATTTAAATACAACACCTGCTCTTTAAATACAACATCTGCTCTGTAAATACAACATCTGCTCTTTAAATATGCTATTTCGATATGTGAACTTTAAACATTTCCTCTTTAAATGAGCCATTCGCCCTTTTTTTTTAAACATCAACTCTATAATATCTGTTTTTCAAATCTACTCTCTAAACATCTACACTCTCAACGTTTACTCTCTAAACATCTACTCTCTAAACATCTACCCTCTAAACATCTACCATCTAAACATCTACTCTCTAAACATCTACTCTCTAAACATCTACTCTCTAAACATTTACTCTCTAAAAATCTACTCTCTAAACATCTACTCTCGAAAAATCTACCCTCTAAATATCTGCTCTCGGCATCAAAAAAAATTATATTAGGCTGGGCTTTTATTTGGTAGAGAGGTTTACGCCATGAATACTTCTAGAACTAATTCATCCATTTTACAAACGATACACAATAGTTTGACACGTTGGCAAACATTCCCAAAAGTAAAACACGTAACAGGCGGGAAATACAATGAAATGCGTTTGAAATACAAATGGTCAGTTGATTATACCAATATTGATTCCTCCTTACCCAATGCTCTTTTCAACAAATCATTTTTACGTTGGGACAGTATGATGGTCAGGTCTGCGCTCACGTGGTGCTGCCTGCAAGTGGTCAGACTGCTGGACCAGTCGTTAGCGACAGTCAGGAAGACGCATGAGTGGAATTCGGCCAATGGGACCTCACCTTGTTTGCAAGAGTCTGGTTAGGAAACGGAGAAGCAAAGAGTAAATGTTTCCGTTTATAGCAGTAACTGATGGTCGTGCGGTAAAGCGCTCGACTGTCGACCTGAGGGTTCAGGGTCAGATCTTCGGTAAGAAGAAAGAAATTTTTTAGGTCATGGCTTTAAGTTACCTCCCATGCCTCGCGGTTGCGCATACATGGTCATTGCACTATCGGCTATAGTGGGGGAATGAAAGGAGGGCGATGCAAAAATATCAAAGAGACTTACAGAGAGTTCAAAGGTCAGATTAAAGTAAAGTAGTGTGTGCATCAGTAGCATCTTCAATCTAGTCTTTTGATAAGCTCAGCTCGTATTGCTAGCGTTATTTTCTCCATAGTTTTCACTTTATCAATATGCTCATGTTTGTTGCTGTAAAATGTTGTTCCATACGCGTCAAGGCTTGGCGCCATTTCCTTCATGCGTCATTAAAAAAAAATAGAAATAAACTTTCAATCCCAAAAAAAATTATGTATGTATTTTTAATACAATCCTTTTCCATAGTCAAATCTCTACAGCATATGTAACGATGAAGACAAAATAAAAATCTGAGCGTTTCTCAAAATTGTGGTACGGTACTCAAAAGGGATACGGAAAAGGATATGCACGTTCGATTGTGAAAATAACTTCATTTATTTGCGAAATAACGTGTGTGAGGGGTACCCGCGGACAAACGTTCGCACCCTTTGGGGCACACAGTCGCATAACCCGCGGACAAACGTTCGCACCCTTTGGGGCACACAGTCGCATAACCCGCGGACAAACGTTCGCACCCTTTGGGGCACACAGTCGCATAAAAAAAGAGTCTAGAACCGCTGGGCTGGACTGCTTTGAAGAAATAAAGAAACGAAACAAATTCTTACCGTAGTGGATCTCTGGATCATACTCCTCTATGTTCTCGACATCTTTACCTTTAAAGTGAGTCCATAAGTAATAGGAGATTATAATATGCTGTAAGTGTTTGAAATAATCTCGAACCCCCCAACACCCCCATTACATGGTTAGTTGTGCTGTCAGTGTTTTCAACAATCTCGAATTCCCCTAATTCCCCACTAAATGATTAGTTGGGCTGTCAGTGTTTGCAATAATCTAAAAACCCCCCAAATCCTCACTATAAGATTAGTTGGGCTGTCAGTGTTTGCAATAATCCAAAACCCCCCAAATCTTTACCTTTAAAGTGAGTCCATAAATAATAGGAGATTATAATATGCTGCAAGTGTTTTAAATAATCTCGAACCCCCAACATCCCCATTACATGATTAGTTGTGCTGCGAGTGTTTTCAACAATCTCGAATCCCCAAAATCCCCTCTACAAAATTAGTTGTGCTGTCAGTGTTTTTATCAATCTCGAATCCCCTAATTCGCCACTAAATGATTAGTTGGTCTGTCAGTGTTTGCAATAATCCAAAACCCCCCAAATCCCCACTATAAGATTAGTTGTGCTGACAGTGTTTGCAATAATCAAACCCCCCTCCATATCCCCACTATAAGGTTAGTTGTGCTGTCAGTGTTTGCAATGATCCCAAATCCCCCCATTCAAATTTCTTTTTTATCAGTAAGACAACAGGGCTGAAAAAAAAAATTGGCATACTTTGTGTAAACTAAAATAAAGTTATTTAGCGTCCAATGTATTCTTTTCTTTCAACCATGTAGAAATAACAAATACTTTATAATAATTGGACAAATTAACTGACTTGAACGGCTATAATATCTGGTTTTAAAAAAATATGACATTTAACCTAGTTTATCACATCACAGGCGGCTTACAGGGTTAGTTGCCGGGGTGGGGGATGTTTGAAGTAGTCGACATCTCGCGCCCCTCCCATTATTAGTATTGCCCGGCATATCTGAAATACATTTTTTTCATTATCCACTGAAACTGACCTAATGCCTTCAGGTTGTAGATCAAGGGGTAGTGGTACTCTTCGTCCAAGGCGGTCAACACGGCACTGAAGTCGGTTGATCGTAATGATGCTTCTTTCCTGACTATTGTCTCCCCTGAAGAATGAGCAAACAGAAGCGAACAGGAGCAAATAGGAACATGGCTCACAATTTATTCTACGTACAGACATTCAGATATGTAGCACATAAAGTGAATATTCAACAGTATACTTGAGGTGTCTAAGAAAAGACTACTATGATACTATAATGAAGTAATTTTTTTCAACATGACGCAAAGCTCTAATCCCCATTGTTTTTTATAGTTTTTAAATTATTCCTGCAGGTTCCCACATCACTTCATTTTAATAATAATGAAGCAGAAAGCTGAATAATACATTTTCTTGAGGGAAGTAACTCGATTTGTCTCATTTTGTTTCTTTTCGTGGACTCCTAATATATATACAATTGTATAAAAGACAATAATCTTGATCTATTCTATGGATATATTGTCTAGGTGCGTATAAAAATTACCCGTTATTACAATGAGAGGAACACAACATTACATTCAGAGGAACTCAATGTTAATTTTTTTTATCTATTACCAAGTACCAATTTTTTTTTTTTTTATATATATATTTTTTTTTGTTTTTGGGCGATCCTAAAAAAAAAAAAATTTGAAAATGTTTGAGAATTATTGTTGTTCAAACTGTGAAGAAATAGTAAGATATTGAAGTTTTATGACCTACATATATCATTAGTATTAAAATGATTCTGTGATGAGGTGGTTCGCATTGTAAACCGAGAAGCCAGATTCACGACGTAAACAACATAACTGAACAATTGATGTCCACGGTAGCTGTGACATACAATGGTCCAACAGGATCACAGTTAGCGAGCTCCCGAGTTCTCTAAACGTGTGAACCATATACCGTTACAATACCTGTCTTTAAACGGAAAAAAAAACTGGTGCCCTGAATATTACATATATATATATATATATATATATATATATATATATATATATATTTATTTATATAAGATAAATGTTATCTTGTATAAAATTTATTTCATTTTCGCTATTCTTAAAAAAACATTGTTGTCAAAATTTAATGCGCAAATCAAAGAAAAGGACACGTTTCTTGGCCTTTCCCTACCCCATCCCCTTTTCAAATTTATTACATGTTTACTAAGTCATGTTGGCTGCCGGGCAATGCAATCTAAAATAAAAATTAATTAATAGCCAACTTCAGGAAAAAAAATATTAGAAAGTTTTTGGTTTTTTTTTTTAAATAAAATCGTTTTTTAACATGTAATATAATTCTCCAATTTCGGAATAAAAGCTACCTTAATGAAGCAATTAAATTTCCTCCTAAAAATTGTTTTATATATTTCTAAATCCCTTCATAGCATAATTTAGGATACTTAAGAAAACAGAACAACAAAGGAAAACAAATGGTTTACTATTTCTCTTGAAGCTGAAAGACTCAACGGATTTGTCATCAAATCTCTCCGCCATGTAGAACCTCCTGGTTGTGTTCAATATAATTCTGGTATCAGAATCGTGATGTTTGAAATCAACTGAGGGGAAGGAGTTAAAAAATCGCTTGAAGGACAGAGCAGCATTTTCTTACTAACAATTGAAGTGCAAAGCAAGAGACGCTACTTGCGACACAATCGACTGTCGAACATGAGGGTCCTTGGTTCGATCTCAGGTGAGGATTAATTGGTATTTCAGGTCATGATTAAAGTCCCCCCACTATATCTCCCGTGGTGCCTCCTTGACCATTTTATTATAGGCCATGGTGGGGATGAAAGTAGGGCAACATAAAAACCGTCCCATTAGTGGTTTATAGGATTAAAGATATTTCAACTACCCCTTACATGGAACTTCACACACCTGTTGCCGTTTTTTTTTTTGTGTCCGAGAACAAATTGGAGAATAGTACAACAATTGAACTGAACATTAATTAGCTTACACAGGAACCGTATAACTAGAACAAATAAATAAATACCCCGATCGTTTACCGCAATTATAGATATAGTTCTTTTGTTGTCTCAGCACTAGTGTGTTGTGGGACTAAAGCACCGCAATACTGTTACAGCAGAGGGGATGGTAATGATGTTTACTAATTTGTATCTATTTTTTTTTGGATTGGGAGTGAATTGGGCGGAAGTGGTCACATGGAGAACCAGTTTGAGTCGGGGAGGGGGGTCTATTAGTAATTCGTATGTTTGTTTTAAAAACCACGAGTATGAATTCAAAATTTCGATGTTCCTTTCAGTGCAAGAGAGGTGGGCCCATAATATATATATATATATATATATATATATATATGTGGGGGGGGTGTTGATCCATCCCTATGAACTATATATATATATTATACAGAATGCTAATGGCCTACAGTACTGTTATTTGTAAACATAATGAAACCAACAATGAGGTTGATATGCATGACTGGATCATTCTTTAGTGAGCATCTCCTTATACTCAGTCTTCAACATCACTGAAAAGATTTAGTTTTTTTCTAAGACCAGACCAACACATATCAATCACAGTCTATCATTCATTTTTCAATATGCCATTTATTTAAATTGACAAAGTTGTTTCAGAATTCATTATTTCTTTTTTTTTCTAACATGTCTGGAAGTGCTTCTTTTCAATACATCTCCTATTGTATATGAACATTTTGGTTCTCCGCAATTAGAAGGCTAGCCGTTGAGCTTTCTATATATATATATATATATATATATATATATATATATATATATTGTAGGAGAGAATGTGTAAGCTAAAAGTAACGCGTGTACACATTCTTTTTTATCAGGGCCTATTTATAGAATGAAGCTATGGGTGCTGCAACAGTAGCCACTTAATAAATTACCACGTCGCCATCATCCCCTAGCATGAGAGATACTTACAGACTACAGACACAAGAAAATCCTTGGCTCTCACATCTTCCAGATCTGTGATCACCAGATACAGCTCTGAAGTACAGTTGGACCTCAGATCGGGGCTTTCACATTAATGCGGAATGAAAAATACATAAGTAAATTTGTATATGAATGTTTAAGTGATTTGCGAGAAAGGTTTGATGGTCATTTGCTAGATATTATTCATATTCCAAAATGTATTTATGTATCACTCACACGCTAATTCTATCTTTATCCAAAGCAGTCGCTAATTCTATGTTTGTTTTGCTCACACGCTAATTCTATCTTTGTCCAACTCAGTCGCTAATTCTATGTTTGTTTTGCTCACACGCTAATTCTATCTTTGTATTACTAACACACTAATTCTATGTTTGTCTTACTCACTCGCTCATTTCCCAAGTTATTTGTGTGCCCTGTAAAGTAAACTCCTCACAGTCGTTGCAGACGATGCCCAACAAAAGATCTTCTTTGGGGACAGCATACCTCCAGCAGTTTGTCAGACATCTGACAGCGAAAATTATAATTAAAATTATTTTTTTAATCAAATAAGAAATTATTCGTACAAGTAAATATTCTTTGGTAATAGTATACTTCTAGCAAACCTCTGCAAATGGGAAATGTAACAAAATGTAGGGATGGATGGTCGTGTGGTGACGGGAAATGTAACAAAATGTAGGGATGGATGGTCGTGCGGTGACGGGAAATGTAACAAAATGTAGGGATGGATGGTCGTGCGGTGACGGGAAATGTAACAAAATGTAGGGATGGATGGTCGTGTGGTGACGGGAAATGTAACAAAATGTAGGGATGGATGGTCGTGTGGTGACGCGCTCGAATGTCGACAGGAGAGTCCCTAGTTTGATATCCGTTGAGGACCAGTTGATATTTCAGGTCATGGCTAAAAGTATTCCATCTATCGCCCGTTGTGCCTCCATGGCCATTGCACTATCGACTTAGGTGTCCCATTAGTGGTTTTAAAAGGATCTAAGAGATTTCATCTCATCCTTACAGGGACTTCACAAATAAAATGTAGGGATGGATGGTCGTGCGGTGACGGGAAATGTAACAAAATGTAGGGATGGATGGTCGTGCGGTGACGGGAAATGTAACAAAATGTAGGGATGGATGGTCGTGCGGTGACGGAAATGTAACAAAATGTAGGGATGGATGGTCGTGCGGTGACGGGAAATGTAACAAAATGTAGGGATGGATGGTCGTGCGGTGACGGGAAATGTAACAAAATGTAGGGATGGATGGTCGTGCGGTGACGGGAAATGTAACAAAATGTAGGGATGGATGGTCGTGCGGTGACGGGTAATGTAACAAAATGTAGGGATGGATGGTCGTGCGGTGACGGGAAATGTAACAAAATGTAGGGATGGATGGTCGTGCGGTGACGGGAAATGTAACAAAATGTAGGGATGGATGGTCGTGCGGTGACGGGAAATGTAACAAAATGTAGGGATGGATGGTCGTGCGGTGACGGGAAATGTAACAAAATGTAGGGATGGATGGTCGTGCGGTGACGGGAAATGTAACAAAATGTAGGGAATGGTCGTGCGGTGACGGGAAATGTAACAAAATGTAGGGATGGATGGTCGTGCGGTGACGGGAAATGTAACAAAATGTAGGGATGGATGGTCGTGCGGTGACGGGAAATGTAACAAAATGTAGGGATGGATGGTCGTGCGGTGACAGGAAATGTAACAAAATGTAGGGATGGATGCTCGTGCGGTGACGGGAAATGTAACAAAATGTAGGGATGGATGCTCGTGCGGTGACGGGAAATGTAACAAAATGTAGGGATGGATGGTCGTGCGGTGACGGGAAATGTAACAAAATGTAGGGATGGATGGTCGTGCGGTGACGGGAAATGTAACAAAATGTAGGGATGGATGGTCGTGCGGTGACGGGAAATGTAACAAAATGTAGGGATGGATGGTCCGTGCGGTGACGGGAAATGTAACAAAATGTAGGGATGGATGGTCGTGCGGTGACGGGAAATGTAACAAAATGTAGGGATGGATGGTCGTGCGGTGACGGGAAATGTAGCAAAATGTAGGGATGGATGGTCGTGCGGTGACAGGGAAATGTAACAAAATGTAGGGATGGATGCTCGTGCGGTGACGGGAAATGTAACAAAATGTAGGGATGGATGCTCGTGCGGTGACGGGAAATGTAACAAAATGTAGGGATGGATGCTCGTGCGGTGACGGGAAATGTAACAAAATGTAGGGATGGATGGTCGTGCGGTGACGGGAAATGTAACAAAATGTAGGGATGGATGGTCGTGCGGTGACGGGAAATGTAACAAAATGTAGGGATGGATGCTCGTGCGGTGACAGAAATGTAACAAAATGTAGGGATGGATGGTCGTGCGGTGACGGGAAATGTAACAAAATGTAGGGATGGATGGTCGTGCGGTGACGGGAAATGTAACAAAATGTAGGGATGGATGGTCGTGCGGTGACGGGAAATGTAACAAAATGTAGGGATGGATGGTCGTGCGGTGACGGGAAATGTGGAATGGGGGGGGGTCTTTATGATTTAAGGTGGTCCTTGGACATTAAGGGTCCTAGTGGTTCTCTTTGTATTTAGCGCTCGCCACAATGAAAGCAACATATTTACTGTAATTTTCTAGGAAACTTGAAATTTTAGCACAAGAATGCAAAAGAAAAAATCCAAAAGGCTTCACCAAAAAGCTGTGGATAGAGGAGAGGCATAAAAGCCATGGAAGTGAGAGAATGGAGGTAGTCGACAGTAGGAGTAACTTGACAGCCTATAGCAACAATAGTCTGTAGAGATTTGCTGTGTGACATACCTGAGAGCAACACTGATCTGTAGAGATTTGCTGTGTGACAGACCTGAGAGCAACAATAGTCTGTAGAGATTTGCTGTGTGACAGATCTGAGAGCAACAATAGTCTGTAGAGATTTGCTGTGTGACAGACCTGAGAGCAACAATAGTCTGTAGAGATTTGGTGTGTGACAGACCTGAGAGCAACAATAGTCTGTAGAGATTTGGTGTGTGACAGACCTGAGAGCAACAATAGTCTGTAGAGATTTGGTGTGTGACAGACCTGAGAGCAACAATAGTCTGTAGAGATTTGGTGTGTGACAGACCTGAGAGCAACAATAGTCTGTAGAGATGTGGTGTGTGACAGACCTGAGAGCAACAATAGTCTGTAGAGATGTGGTGTGTGACAGACCTGAGAGCAACAATAGTCTGTAGAGATGTGGTGTGTGACAGACCTGAGAGCAACAATAGTCTGTAGAGATTTGGTGTGTGACAGACCTGAGAGCAACAATAGTCTGTAGAGATGTGGTGTGTGAAAGACCTGAGAGCAACAATAGTCTGTAGAGATGTGGTGTGTGAGAGACCTGGTCGGTACAGCCGAAAAGGAGAAGGAACATTTTTTTTTCAATTTCTACCTGGATAAATTAACTTGCAATGTTTAAAAAATAAACTGACCTAATTTGAATATAAGGGACCTCTATTTGGTCTACGTATGACGAAAAAGTAATTTCTTTGATAAATGATGTCGTGAACGTCGTCGAATCTTTACTTTTGATTGACATTTCACATTTGATGACCAATGCTGATTTTTCGACCATCCATTCTTTCTTAATGACCATCACAGAGTCTGAAAAGAGAGAAAAAAAACATACACACACACACAAAGAAATGATATTGGTTCATAGGTTCCCTGGGGGGGAGGGGGAGGCGGGGCATTAGGTTGACATTTTTTTTAGATATTTATATCTACATACCTGTATGGTCCTAAAGCATCGAATTTGAAAGACAGTTGTATTAGAATAGACTAGCTGCATCCTGCAAAAACCTTTGCATAGAGTTATATCCCCTTAGGCTTGATCGGTAGGCTAGGTTATTTTTTTTTGGTTTCGGGTAGATCCGATTTTTTTTCATGATCGTATTTTAAACTGGAATACTGTTGTATTAACTCTTTACTTTCGATTTAACGCAGAATCCAAATGGCTTATATATATATATATATATATATATATATATATATATATATATATATCCTTATCAAAAAGGTGTGTGTGTGGGGGTAGTTACCTAGTTTATCTTATGAACAGTAATCACCTGTTTTTAATTGCTGGTTGGCCTCTTTTGTGTCGTTCCCTTGCTGCGTTGAGTACTGCTGGCGGGATATGATATTCTCACACTGGAAGTCGTCTCCCTCACAAGTCCATGTGAACCTGCAAATGTAAACGTGGTCCACCATCATAATGTTTGGGGGGGGGGGAGGTGGGGGGAGGAGGGGAGGGTGGAAATGTCAAATGGGATGTCGGGTATTGGATGTCAAATCAGGTGCTGTGAACGAAAGAAAGATGCCGTGTCAGAGCCATCGCCATTAAGTCTGTGGGTGGGTGGGTGGAGGGGTGGTCTTACAATTTCAACCATATAGGAGTCCTCTCTGATTAAAAAAAAAACACCATCTGTTTGAGTCATCATATAGTTTTATAGTGTCATAGACTGGAGCCACTAATGGTAAAGGGCCTTCGACTGACATATAAATTTGGTTAAGACATTGTATATCATATAACTCTAACAGACTGGTTCCACTACTGGCATGGACCTGAGACATATATTTGGCGAAATCATAGTGCAGCATATAACTGTAATTGACTGGGCCCCCCTTAGGGCATGGTCTTCTGAAATACGTTCGGGTTGCACCCTCCTTGTTGTCGGACCTGACCGAAGCCCCCCCCCCAGTAAAATAAGACCCGCTCATACATATTATTTTTGTTTCTAATATAAAGGCATATTATGGATTATCCAAAGTCGATATGACCTGCTTACCTGAGGGTGGGTGCTAGCAGGTAACCAGCCTCAAGCGTCTCGTATAGGTAAACCGATTGACTGGCGTTGATCGTTAGGTCCCTCCTGGGCCAGGTAAATTTCTCCTCCTCTGGCTTGACATGTACGATAAAGGCGTACTGTGCGTTTTCAACGTGGGTCTCAAAATAGCCCTGTAGTGTGGACAGACAAAAAAGGTGGGTGGCTCAAATTATTTCCCTAACTTAACAGTGGAAATGGAATGACAACTACTTTTACTTAGTCACAAATCACCGTCGAAATAATAATAAAAAAATAAATATAAACATAAAAAAAACATTAATGTACCGATAAACCCTAAAAATAAATATAAACATAAAAAAATTAATGTAACGATAAACCCTAAAAATAAATATAAACTAGAAAAAATAAATAAAATATATGCACATCTAAACAAGATTATAATAAAAATAAACCTTTATAAACCTAATCTTCTATCTAAAGCCAAGTGAAAAAAGAAAAGTATCTACAAAGATTTAGTAAATCAAAACAATAGAAACATAAATATACAAAGATAAACTAGAGATAGACATTTAAGGAGTAAAATATAAATATACAAAGATAAACTAGAGATAGACATTTAAGGAGTAAAATATAAATATACAAAGATAAACCAGAGATAGACATTTAAGGAGTAAAATATAAATATACAAAGATAAACTTAAGATAGACATTTAAGGTTAAAATATAAATATACAAAGATAAACTAAAGATAGACATTTAAGGTTAATATATAAATATACAAAGATAAACTAGAGATAGACATTTAAGGTTAAAATATAAATATACAAAGATAAACTAAAGATAGACATTTAAGGAGTAAAATATAAATATACAAAGATAAACTAAAGATAGACATTTTAGGAGTAAAAGCAAAAGATCAACAGTTCAATAGTAAAAGTAAATGGCAGATTAAGATATATAATAGCAAAGATTAAACATATAGATGCGAAAAGTATTGGTCACTCACACAGACCCGCCGGCTGTAATCAACTCTGAAAAAGTCCACGCAGATGTGGTAGCGGTCAGATGGGAGGACGTACGGCTGGATGACCAGCGATGGTAGAGTCATGTTTAGCTGAAGTGGCAGCCGAGTCTTTAATGACACATATTTGGCTAGATCCATCTGGAAGTGGTCATCAGAGAAATTCACATTTTATGCATAGATTTATGAGCCACCGATATATTTCTCAGCCGCCCATAGATTTATGCGCCACCGATATATTTCTCATCCTCCCATAGATTTATGAGCCGCCGATATATTTCTCAGCCGCCTATAGATTTATGAGCCGCCCATAGATTCCTTGGATACCGTTAGTTTTTAGAGCCATAGATCAGTTTTTTGCCCCCCCCCCCGAACATGTCACAACGGTAATATGTCAGCAGATGCTCTCCCACACACCTTTCAGATTTCAGAGTTACGCGTAGAATTTAGGGCCCACAACGCGCTTTCTCAACCTGGAAAGTATATTTAAGACATTCGATTGCAGTGCCTATCCCCAGTGGCGTAGTGGGGGCAAAGGGGCCCCGGGCGCTACTCACAAAGGGGCGCCGAATGGTATATTTTGTGTTATTGTGCCCCGAGCGCGAGCTAGGCTCGCTGCGACACTGCCTATTCGTCCCCTAATTTTCTCACTGGAAAGGAGTTGTCTCAACATCAGAAATACTACATTCGAGCTTTTTGACTCTGACACCCTCTATAGATATAGGAATGTAGCAGGATTGTCTCCCCATCTCTTCTGAATGTCCCTGATCATTGGCAACAGTACAGAAGCGACTTAGTTTTCAGACTCACCAAACCGACTTTCCTGTAGTTTGGGCATATCCCCATGGATGTCTCTGTGTCGGTGATCTTAATCCGCTCAAGAAACCATTTGTTTTGTATCGTCTGCCTGTCTGAGCAGACTCTGTTGTTGATTCTCTTCAGCTGGATGGGTGTTGTGGTTCATGGGGAAAAATGAAATAGTATCGATGCGATTCATAATTTGATGAAAAAATGAATGCGATGATACGATTATGATGACTGTATTTGGATGACACACAATATATCTGGATTTCGGCATTCAATTGATAAATAGATGGTGTTGTTGACACATTATATCTAGATGTGGGCGTGCTATAGATAAATGTAAAGTTTGGATGACACACAATATCTTGATTTGGGCATTCAATTGATAAATAGATGGTGTTGTTGACACATTATATCTAGATTTGGGCGTGCGATAGATAAATGTAAAGTTTGGATGACACAAAATATCTTGATTTGGGCATTCAATTGATAAATAGATGGTGTTGTTGACACATTATATCTAGATTTTGGCGTGCGATAGATAAATGTAAAGTTTGGATGACACAAAATATCTGGATTTGGGCCATGACTGCCACCAGCTATTATTGGGCCTCAGACAATCTCCGCTAACCGGGATCCATTTGATCACATACTGCGAAGGTTTTTTTTTTCTGTGTCGCGAAAAAATTAAAATGTTTTAGGGAACGCGAAAGCAGAGGAAGCATATTAGTCGGGGTCGGTCGCGCAAACAGAACGTGTTTTTAGTAGGTCGCAAAAACAGACATTTTTTAGTGGGTCGCGAATCGCAAAAGAATGAGATCCGCTGATGTAGACCAAATAAATTTATCTGTTGTGAACAACCAACGGAACAAAATAAAAACACGTCTCACCACAATACTTTCAGCGTCGTCAATATAGGTCGGTCTGTCTGGGTAATTAGGCTTCGCCTCTAGAAGTAACAAAATAAACCAGCAATAAGATTGGGTTAAGGCGATGACATGGTTCAAAGTAAATTGCAATGTTTCAGGCATGACGAGATGATGTGAATGCATGACGAGATGATGTGAATGGATGACGAGATGATGTGAATGCATGACGAGATGATGTGATATGATGACGAGATGATGTGAATGGGTGACGAGATGATGTGATATGATGACGAGATGATGTGAATGTTATGGCCTTACCGTCTCCGTTGATATTGAATGTCTCACTAAGGATGCAGTCATCGTACTTCAGATTGCTCCTGTCATCTACAACCGTGATGAAGGCAGTCTGTATGTCTTCAAGAAGCTGGTAGTGAGAGTTGGGGAAAGGGGGGTAAATGGGAGGGTTCGCATGTTGACATCGTGTTCAAATCAAAGCAGACAGGCAAGCTGGCAAGTATTGAATCAACGCACAGACATACAGTAGACAACAATTTGTCATGGCAGAGACAGGCAAGCAGGGATACAATGCATAGACGGAAAGGCAGCACGCAAGCAGGGATACAAAGAATAGACAGGCAGGCAGGCAAGCAGGGATACGATACATAGACAGGCAGGCAGCGTGCAAGCAAGGAGACGATGCATAGACAGAAAGGCAGAAGGCAAGCTGGGGATACAGTGCATAGAAATGCAGGCAGCAGGCATGCAGTGAATCGGAGCATTGAGAGGCAGGCTGCAGACAAGCTGGTAGATCATTAAGATCATTAGGCATGCATGTTGCATTTTTATGAGATAGAAAATAGGAAGTGTGTGAAAACATGCTTACCTTGGACTGATTTATGTTGACGGTTTCTGTATTCACGCCCAATCTACGGAGATTTAATTTGGGCCCCTGATAAATAAACAAATGATAAACAATGCATGTGTATAGACTGATTTCAATTTGTGGATTTTGTAAATATCGGGCAAATAAAAAAAAACAAGTTCAAATAAAGGCTGATTTCAATATACAGTGGATTACGCTTAATTGGGACACCGCTTAGTTGGGACAGCCGCTTATTTGGGACAAATCTCAAAGAAACCAAACCAAGAAGCCAATAGTAAATTTGTATTTTTAATTGGGACAGCCGCTTAATTGGGACAAAAAGCCTTGGTCCCGATGTGTCCCAATTAAGCGGAATCGACTGAATTGTAAAACTAAACAACAGTGTTGCCAGAATCTTCTAGACAAAAGTGGCGCAAAACCAAATTTTTAAAAACTTCACAAAGTAGCACACGCATTTTAGCCCTTTTTTTTATCTTGGTGAAAACACCATAATAAATGTGCATATCTGGACTTCATTCAAAATGAATGAGCAAAAAGTAGCGTAATTTGCCACCACTGGTCGACAGTGCTTGCCAGTGCCTCATGTTACCAGATGCGTTCTCCCCACTTTCCCCGTCTCTACCCGTTCTCCTTTTCCCAAATCACCGTCAAGGCTCAGTCACGCGTGAAGAGACTAAACATGGAATAACCACTTTAATGTGTCTGTACTTAGTACATGTGGTAAAAGTCCGTAATAGCCTGAACCATTCACGGATGAACTGAAACCACAAATTTACTTCCATGCTTTGATTTTGTGTGACCTTTTTATTAAAGATCACCTATTGAAAGTTTTCTTTGAGATGTCAACTGTTGATTGGAATTAAAAAAAAACAAAAACAATGTTACCTGTTGCTGCCGTGACTTGTCGGTCAGAAAATCAACGGTCGGTTTGGCAGAGACGCCATACTCTCCAGGGTCCATAATTTTGAACTCAAACACTCTAACCCGTCTGGTTGAAGGAAATAAATTGAAGACAATATCAAAATCTCTAACCCGTCTGGTTGAAGGAAATAAATTGAAGACAAGATCAAGATACAGGCCAGCGCTGCCATTAATTAATTGATTTGTTTGGGTTCATTAAATGAAAAGTTTATTTGAAATCTAGTTTCGAGACATAATAATATATATGGTGTACAATGCATACGAAATTAAAACAAAAACATATCTACAGCCTTTCTATCTCTGTTTAATCCCACTGTCATGAACTCCGCTACCTGATAACGCTGCATTAATTCTACTTACGTGTAGGTAATTGGTGCGTCTACTGACGTCACAGTACCATCCTGCATTTGGACTGGGTAATCCTCTTCTTCGTCCGCAGTAACCAGGCAGTTTTGCTGCACCTTACTGCGATATTTTAAAATCATATTATCATGCATGTAGCTGATAGCACGCACTACTGCCCCTATCGCACACACCTGTCAAAATATGTTTCCTAGGAGGCTTGGTGGCGCTTTGACTGAAAGCCCGATCTGCACGATGCAGGCTAGGGTGCAAATCCCTATCAATCTTAATCATTATATATTTAATCCTTCTACCACAGTGGCCATTGCATACCCAGCTATGATTGGAATGAAAGATGGGAGACTTGGGAATTTTAATAATTTTATGTCAGATTTATAAAAAAAAAAAAGAAAAAGCCATGGAATTACCTTCGATCCTTATGTTTTTGCAAAGATTGTTCCCTAACTTTTCCTTGCACTCATCACCACCTTATTTCTAGCGATCTATTTTAAAGATTTTATTTACGACTCAACAGGGAACACGATATGCTCATTACTAAAAAAAAGATCATAAATGGCCCATTAATCGATGGTGAATAGAACTGCACTTTACTAAAGGGCAATATGATATACTAATTAATAATTATTCATAAGTAACATGAACTGCTCAGTACTCACGAGGAATTCTTCCAAAAAAGCTGAATCTGAAAAGTGTTTTCCTTCACGTCTTTGAATAACAGTGGGTGCATTCGTATACAGAACCTAAACGTGTAGCCAGCTTGGCCCTTTGGGTTCAGGGCCCCAATGCGATATTCTGGAGGTGAAAATACATATATTTCATCTTTTTGAACTGATGTTGATCTGCCATAATTACGCCAACATGTGTGTGTGTATGTGCGCGCGTGGAACAGTTCCCACACGTAAACAAACTAGATCCCCCACAAATAAAGCGCCCTCAAGCCAAAGGGCTCCCACGGCCAAAGGGCTCCCACAGCCAAAGGGCTCCCACAGCTAAAGGCCCCCACAGCTAAAGGGCCTCACAGCTAAAGGGCTCCCACAGCCAAAGGACTCCCACAGCTAAAGGCCCCCACAGCCAAAGGGCCCCACAGCTAAAGGGCTTCCACAGTCAAAGGGCTCCCACAGCCAAAGGCCCCCACAGCCAAAGGGCTCCCACAGCCAAAGGCCCCCACAGCTAAAGGACCCCACAGCTAAAAGGCTCCCACAGTCAAAGGGCTCCCACAGCCAAAGAACCCCACAGCTAAAGGGCCCCACAGCTAAAGGGTCATCACAGCCAAAGGGCCTCCAAAGCCAAAGGGCCTCAACCACTGCACTATCCTATCAGAGATAGGATGTTTTTAGGTAATTTTACCTTACGTCCTTATTTGGTTGAGGACAGTTTATATTTCCACCCTCTCCCCTTTTTTCCGTTCTAATATTTGCTTCGGTAATTGTCCTAACTTTCCACTCTTTGTCCGGCTAGTCCGTACTTTTAGCTTCGGCGTCTTACTTGTCTATTTCTATTTGTCTTATCTCCTTTTTCGACGCAAAAGCGAAAGCCATGAATAGTTTGAGACACATCGATTAAGACGTTTCTCGTTTTCTTCAGAGCTAGTACTGCACCTCAGTGAAATCGTGTCTGATCATACTAAGTAAAATAAAAAGAGGCAATTTTCGCATGGCATGTGTAGCATATCTGGTAAACTTTACAGATTTTTTTTTTTAATATGCTCTTGGGTTACTTTGAAAATGTTTTATTAAATTTTTAAAATTCCAAATAATTGTTACTTATGCTAATTTATGATCCCCATAAGTTAGTTTTGATTGTTATCTTTTTAATAAGATAACTTTGGAATAACTACCACTTTATAGGACATCAGTATAAACAAAACCTGTATAAGGTTAGTACAATACTTAAATAGGTGAGAACATATCAAAGATATTGTTACTAAAAAAGCCTCCCAGGCGCTAGTGTACCCGTGGAGCGGTCTTCCTTTAAATATTTCCATCCTCACTTTTTAGGTCTTTGTGTACTTGTACTTTCAATCGATCCAACATTCACCTCCCTCTCCTCCTCCCAAATCCGTACCCGTCATTCTAAAGATCTGGTTAGCTTATTTTTAGGGATCCAATACATACTTATACCCAGAGACCACAAACATCTTCGAACATTTTTTGGGCACTTCGGATCATAGAGAAAATAATAATGGCAATAGTGCGTGTTTGTGTAAGTGTAAATCTGTATTTAACACGAGTGCTTAATATTTTGTTACCAAAGTGAGGCTACATTTATATGCTAAAAGATTGGACAAGACTTGGCGATAAAATTATAAAACTAACGAATGTGGACGTTGGTCTTTGTACCAGCCATATAGAAAACAAATTTAAATAATAACAAATGATTGAATACAAATGAAATATTCAAAGTAGAGTCGGACCAATAGTTACCAACACAACTAGCTATCCATTATGAACTACTGGACTGGTATGGCTGTGGTCAGCGAATCTTGGCGCGAGATAATCTCTACCAGATGGCATACTTGTAAGCACACACACACACACACAGACAAGACGATTGCTAATTCACTTAATACATTTGATTCACCCGTCGGTGTGTGTGTGGGGGGGGTGACCTTTTAAACAGGGATCCCGACATTTAATTGGGTCAAAGTGTCTCTAGAGAAATAGATGTGCCGGAGTAATAGCAAGTATATTAAAATATAAACGTCATTGATGTGAACGACTGCAGAGAGGCAGAGCGTGGAAAGGATCAGCCTAACGGGTCGTATTTGTTCCGCGAGCGTAACTTGCACATGTCTGCACCAGGTGCTGACAGACTCCGCGGGCCGTAACTTGCACATGTCTGCACCAGGTGCTGACAGACTCCGCGGGCCGTAACTTGCACATGTCTGCACCAGGTGCTGACAGACTCTGCGGGCCGTAACTTGCACATGTCTGCACCAGGTGCTGACAGACTCCACGGGCCGTAACTTGCACATGTCTGCACCAGGTGCTGACAGACTCCGCGGGCCGTAACTTGCACATGTCTGCACCAGGTGCTGACAAACACCACGGGCCGTAACTTGCACATGTCTGCACTGGGTGCTGACAAACACAACGGGCCGTAACTTGCACATGTCTGCACCAGGTGCTGACAAACACCACGGGCCGTAACTTGCACATGTCTGCACCAGGTGCTGACAAACACCACGGGCCGTAACTTGCACATGTCTGCACCGGGTGCTGACAGACACCACGGGCCGTAACTTGCACATGTCTGCACCAGGTGCTGACAAACAGCACGGGCCGTAAATTGCACATGTCTGCACCAGGTGCTGACAGACTCCGCGGGTTCTATATCCCCTCCAAGGCCCCGAAAGACAAATGTTTCGTACTGAGTTGATAGTGGGATTAAATCTGTCTGCTGCCATGGATTTATAAACAGCACAGACCTGTAAAGCGACACTTACGTGATAAAGAGAAGCAATGGCCTGTCATCTCAAGTAGGACACTTATGGCGAATAGGACGGACATGATCACAGAACAGCGTGCGAGATGTATCGGGTAATAAAGATGAAATAATTATTGTTTTAAAATTTAGTTTTGATTAAAAATGGCGTCACTCTAAACACTTAGTCTCTATGCAATTTGAGAATTCTTATAATTGGGAATCACAGCAACAATTGTCTCATAAATAAACTCATCGGTGCGAAATTTGTAATTCTCAAAAAATGACATTGTTTAATTTTCTAGAAAAATTTTTTTTATAAATTCAAATACAATAGTGGAAATTAATGCTGTTATTTGTGATACTTTAGCTTTTTGTATATATATATATATATATATATATATATATATATATATATATATATATATTTAATTTGTATTACTATCAATTACCGACTATTTATTTATTATTTTATTTGTTTATAATTTAGTGAAAATAAAAAAAGATGGCTGAAATGTATAGTAAATTTATTCTACAAATTATTATTTATTATTTTTATAATCTGTCAGACAAATATATGAAGGCATTGTCTGTGGTGTTTTTAATTTTATCTGTTCAATTTAAAATATCACCGCAGTATTAGCCAGTATTTCAATAGGATTACACGATCGGAAAGAAGATGTTTCCCGATGACACATGACAGATGTCATTTCTAACCCCTTCACATGAAACAGTGTGAAGTAGACCACAATGTGAATGTGTTGACCACAGATTGAAGATGACCACAATGTGAATGTGATGACCACAGATTGAAGATGACCACAATGTGAATGTGTTGACCACAGATTGAAGATAACCAAAATGTGCATGTGGTCACCACAGATTGAAGATGACAAATGGTTACAGCAGGCCGGAGTTACATTGTAATTAGGGTCGCAGAGTGGAATGGGTCAGTAAGTGTTTACAGAAGATCACAGGAAAAAGAAAGAGTGTAGAGGACCACAGAAGGGAGAGGGACAAGATTTTAGTGAAGAGAACCAAATGAAAAAGGGACCACCAAGTGTACAGTGCAAGATAGCCACAGGGAAAAAAGTACATAGTGTGTTGAGGACCATAGACGAAGGGAGAACAAGGTGTGTATGAAGGGAACCGAATGGCTAAAGGGACCACCAAGAGTAGACGACCACGCAATGAAGATGTGGCCACATAGTGAAGTCCCAGTGTTAATGACATGTTTATCTTTTATACTATACCTTTCATCCTCGTCATAGCCGATAGTGAAATGACCTTTGCGGCAATAAAGGAAAACGTTAACCATGACCTGAAAAATTCCATATAGTTCTCACAGAAGATCGAGCCCGGAACCCTCAGTTAGACAGTCAAACGCTTTATGTCGCGACCATCCGTGAACACAATGCATTTTTCACGAATTACTCTGTTTTCTATACAAAAAAATCTACAGGAGGCATGAACAAACTAAGACCTTCTATCCATTCCTCTGCGCTCGTTCACGTCAATGTGTTTACATTAAATTTTTAATAACTTGCGGCATATGAAGGGGTTGTGTGGTTAGCACAACGCCCAGCCGCCTTTACTTCCCCAACTAAAGTCAGGTACCCATTTAAAGCTGGTTGGACTCGTGGGACGACTTAGAAACACATTTCACCTGGAAAAATTCCCATGGATCGAACCTAGGACTCTCAGGTCGACAGTCGAGTATCTACACCACTCGGCCATCCGTCAATGTATTATTAAGCCTGATTATGAAATATTGCTTTCTGAAAGCTAAATTATCTTTTCAACTTTAGGAGTGCACGCTTTTACTAATGAAATTTTTACCGGATTTCCCCGAAAACTTACATTCTAAACAGAACATTGGATAAAAAAAACCTGAGACAAATTTTACCCAAAATAAGGACAATAATAAATAAATCCAACAACGAGACAGCTGAATAAAAAAAAATGAACATTTCAGTGCGGATTGTTTTGTTGTTTTTTTACTGCCTGACATCGTTTGTATCATTCCACGGCGGATCCAGTAAGTTTATTTCTTGTTTGTGAATTATTGCTTACTATAGATGTGTCTCTTGTTTTGCGTGTCCATATGTGCTGCCAGACTCGATGAAGAGATACATCGCTATACTAAGGACACTTTTTCCCGACCCATCTCATTGGAAGAAATCGAAACCGTTCTTACTTTGTAAAGGGGAGGGGGGGGGTAGGCTAATGTACTTTGTGGGTGGGGGATGGGGGCGGGGGTCTATGTAAAGGAAACATCTAAAGACCCTAAGCACAGTTATTTATTTGGTAGTCCTAGACAAATGGGTACTTGGGGACTCTATCTTATGAAACGTTAGGGGACCCTTGGGAAAAAAAAAACGCTCTTAAGGTTTTGGCTTGCAAAGTGTTATCCTCTTAAAATCTTTGACATCAGGGGCCTTTCTGAACTCATCATCTACTAAATAGTGTTACACATTTTAGGGTAACAACAAATTTAAAGGTCCCATAGAGGGCCCTCTTGGCGATGGGGGCCCATTGACTGCGGCCTAGTTCTCCCTATCTATAAGAACGGCACTGAGTTCACAATTGGTTGTTGTAGTCTGTATATTTAGGACAGCAGGCTGTCTTCAGTGCAGTCATTGGTAAGACAGAATGGGGTGCCTAAAGCAACGGTCAACAAAGAGGGTCTTTGGAGTACTAATGACCAGCGAGAAAACTTTGCTGATATGCAGAAAACAGATTTGGACAACTTTCGTTTGCAGATATTATTAGAATAAATACGTTCAGATATTTGTGCTCAAAGTTTATGCCAGACATATTTTTTTTTTAGTTGAACAAACATTTCCTTAAAAAACTTCCAGTGTTGTTTAGTTTATTGGAGTTAATGGCTTAGGCACGGCCTGTCTTAAGGTTTGCCCCGACCTGGAGCTAGGGTAGGAGCTCCACTTTATATATTGTATTATTTTTGAATGGTTATAATAGGGAACCCAACACACAGGTCAGGTAGGAAGGAGGGAGGCATATTACTGCTATGAGGGCCCTAAGCGTAGGAGTCTAAGTACATGTGGCAATATAATCAGAGCCGTTCTTAAGGGTAGGTGACTGGCTGCCGAGGGTCGCAATGGCTAAGCGGCACCCTCTTGTCAAGAACATTATTATTCAAGCTATAGTGAAATGAGAGGGACTCAGGCCAAAAATGGTTTAACAGCTGAATATGGGCCTCACACACACCAAGATTATGAAAGGTCCAATATTTGGATGCGGAGGTCTTAAAAACCGTTTGCACTGGACCCCTAAAGTCCCATTCCCTGAGAGCCGACAATGTACACTGCCTTAGAGGTCCTCAGAGCATGTTTGCCTAGGATCCCCAAATATACATATTCTTAGGGCTCCCACCATTTGTATGTTTGACTTAGCCCTCCCAAAAAAATCTATCTCTCTCTTTTATATATATATATATATATATATATATATATATATATATATATATATATATATATATATACTAGTTGCAAGTACCCGGCTTTGCCCTGGTTTAAAATAAGGTTTTCTGTTTACCTTTTGTTTTCTCCCTACCCCCTCTCTCCCTTCCTCTCTCTCCCTCCCTCCCCTCTCTCCCTTTCCCTCCCTCCCCCTCCCTCTCCCATCTCCTTCTCTCCCCCTCTCCACCTCCTTCTCTCCCCCCTTTCCATCCCCTCTCCTTCCCTCTCTCCCCTTTCCTCCCTTCATCCTCCCCCCCCTCTCTCCCACCCTGCCCCCTCTCACTCTATCTCTCATCCCTCCCATTTCTCCCATCCTCCCTCTTTCCCTCCCTTCTTTCTCCATCCCTCCCTCTCCCATTCCCCTCTCTCCCTCTCTCCCTCCCCCTCCTCCCCCTTCCTTCTACCCTAGTTTCCTCTCTCTCCCTCCCTGCCCCCTTTCTCTTTATCTCTAACCCTCCCTCTCTCCCACCCTCTCTCTCTCCTCCTCTCTATCTCCCTCTCTACTCCCACTCTCCCTCCCTTCCTTTCTTT
Source organism: Bulinus truncatus (assembly GCA_021962125.1). NCBI lineage: Eukaryota > Metazoa > Mollusca > Gastropoda > Planorbidae > Bulinus > Bulinus truncatus. The sequence continues at coordinate 4,505,483 of JAGDYQ010000035.1, forward strand.
TTCCTTCCCTCCCTTTCTCCCTCTTTCCCTGCCTCTCTCTCCCTCACCCCTTCTCTCTCCCCCTCTCACTCTCCCCCTCCCTCCCCCTCCTTCCCTCCTCCCTCCAATCATCCCTCTCTCTCGCTTTATATATATATATACATATTATTATGGCTTCACATTTCTTCTAAAATCCTTCCTCATTCATTTACCTTCCTCAAACTGTACAAATCGGGAAGCATGAAAAAACATCAACAATTCTTCGCATCACAAAGGCACAATACAGCACCAGCGCGCAAGTTCTATTCGATCATCGGGAAATGACGTCACAGAAGAGTTTTATCTATGGCGCCGTCGAGATTACTTTTATATAGTAAAATATACTAAAATAAAAATAATTTATTACAATTAAACTACCCATCGAGATGAAACGAAACCTGTCCTATAACCTTCCCCATGCAACTATGTGTACTTGTACCCAATTTCACGTTTTTTGATTGCCTGGATCTTGAGTTATAAGGGAACAGACAGACAGACAGACAGACAGACAACAAATGCGTCTTATAAGTATACTAGTTGCGAGTACCCGGCTTTGCCCGGGTTTAAAATAAGGTTTTCTGTTTACCTTTTGTTTTCTCCCTCCCCCTCTCTCCCTCCCTCTCTCCCTTCTCTTTCCCTCCCTCCCTTTCTCCCTCCCTCCCTCTCCTTCCCTCTCTAACTCCCCCATCTCCCTTTCTCTCCCTATCTCCCTCCCTCCTTCTCTCACTCCCGTCCCCCGTCTCTCCACCTTCCTCCCTTCCTCCTCCCCCCTCTCTCCCTCCCTGCCACCTCTCTCTTTATCTCTCAATCCCTCCCATTTCTCCCATCCTCTCCCTCCCTACCCCTCTCTCCCTCCCTCCCTTTCCCTCCCTTTCTCCCCCCTCCCTCTCCCTCCCTCTCTCCCATCTCTCTCTCCCCCTCTTCTTCTCTCTCTCCCTCCCTCCCCCCTCTCTCCATTTCCCTCCCTTTCTCCCCCCTCCATCTCCCTCCCTCTCTCCCATCTCTCTCTCCCCATTCATCCCTCCCTCATTCCCTCTCTCTCCCCCCTGCCCCCTCACTCTTTCTCTCTCTCCCTGTCTCCCACCCTCTCTTTCCCTCCCTCCCCTCTATCTCCCTCCCTACTCCCTCCCTTCTTTTCTCTCTCCCACTCCCCCTGCTCCCTCTCCCCCTGCTCCCTCTCCCACTCTCCCCTCTCCCATCTCCCCCTGCTCCCTCTCCCCTCCCTTCCTCCTACCCTCCTTTCCTCTCTCCCCCTGCCCCCTCTCTCTTTTTTCTCTCTCTCCATCTCTCTCCCTATATCCCTCCCTCCTTCTCTCACCCCCGTCCCCCTCTCTCCACCTTCCTCCCTTCCTCCTCCCCCTCTCTCCCTCCCTGCCTCCTCTCTCTTTATCTCTCACTCCCTCCCTCCCATCCTCTCTCCCTCTCTCCTTCCCTCCCCATTCTCTCACTCCCTCCCCTCTATCTCCCTCCCTTCCTTTCTCTTTCCTTCCCTCCCTTTCTCTCTCCAACCCTCCCTTCCCATTAATCTCCCTCCCTACCACCTCTCCCCCTCCCTCCCTCCTTCTCTCCCCCTCTCTGCCCCCTCCTTCCCTCTACCTCCCTGCCCCCTCTCTCTGTATCTCTCCCCCCTCCCTCTCTCTGTAATTAAACGTCAAATTACGCTTAAACAGAAAACCTTATTTTAATCCCGGGCAAAGTCGGGTACTTGCAGCATGAAAAAAAAACAACAACAGTATTTTTTTTTTCCCTTCCCTAGCCCTTTCTTCACCGTCCGTTCAATTACACATTCACTTGGTGCGCGATTTTTATTTATAGTGAAGGCGATCCCATACCGTGGATACTTTAATATAGTAAAATACTAAAATAATTAATTACAATTAAACTACGCATTGAGATTGTATTAATAATGTTAATAATGTCACAGAAACATTTTAATTAACGTATTTCGGCTTATTAAAGTGCACCTTTAATTTTGATCTTCCGAATACATAAAACGATAGGTAAATAGATATGACTATTGATTTCATCATGTTTACAATTGGAGTTTCCGGGAGTTACCCCTCTTTTAAAAATGTGTCATAGGGAAATGACGTCACAGAGGAATTTTATCTATGGCGCCGTCGAGATTACTTTAATATAGTAAAATAATAAAATAAAAATAATTAATTACAATTAAACTACCCATCGAGATGAAACGAAACCTGTCCTATAACCTTCCCCATGTAATTATGTGTATGTGTAACAAATTTCACGTTTTTTGGTTTTCTGGATCTTGAGTTATAAGGGAACAGACAGACAGACAGACAGACAAATAATGCGTCTTATAAGTATAGATATATATATATATATATATATATATATATATATATATATATATATATATATAATTAACCATTAGATATACTAGTAACTCTAAATAAATATATTTTACTATCTCTACAAAAAATGTATGCTAATAGAATTTTTTTTCACCTTGCTGTGCTGCTTTAGAATTTCGTCTGGGGGCAATGGATTACTCCTGTCACGTGGGTGACACGCTGGTGTTCTTTGTCCGTTACGACCCGTCCATATTCAAAGACAAGATCAACGAAAATTTTTATATTCAAGTTTTTTCAATGAAAGATAAGTAAGTGTAACTCATTTACACAATAAGAAAACAATAACTTTTGTTAACGGTAGCTGTTTAGTTCATCATGATCTGTTATATCCCCTGAACATCGATCAGCCGCCTTTACTTTCAAACAAGTCAGTCAGACGACCTAGGTAACTGGGTAAACTTAGGTAACTGGGTGGACTCAGATAACTAGGTGGACTTAGGAAACTAGGTGGACTTAGGTAACTAGGTGGGCTTATGTAACTAGGTGGACTTAGGAAATAGGTGGACTTAGGAAACTAGGTGGACTTATGTAACTAGGTGGGCTTAGGTAACTAGGTGGGCTTAGGTAACTAGGTGGATTCAGATAACTAGGTTGACTTGGGTAACTAGGAGGACTTAGGTAACTAGGTAGGCTTGGGTAACTAGGTGGGCTTAGGTAACTTGGTGGTTTTAGGCTACTAGGTGGGCTTGGGTATCCAGGAGAACTTAGGAAACTATGTGGGCTTGGGTAACTAGGTGGATTTAGGTAACTAGGTGGATTTAGGTAACTAGGTGAATAGAATAGTTTCTGTTGGCTATGTCGTTGATCTATTGTACATCTAAGTGTATTACCATTTTTAATGTTGACCATACTTTTGACATGTATTAGAATTAACAGTTTCCCTATTATTTCTTTTTGACCATATAACTGGCTCTTCGTACAGTAAAGTATACTACCACTGCCTCAGTACAATTGATGACGAAGAGAGATATCCGGTCACATTTCTAGATGACCGAACGACGAAGATTAAAACTCCAAGATATTTTAGGTAGGTCAGACACACTTCCAGCTTTTTATATATATATATATATATATATACATATACAGATAGATAGATAGATAGATAGATAGATAGATAGATAGATAGATAGATAGATAGATAGATAGATAGATAGATAGATAGATAGATAGATAGATAGATAGATAGATAGATAGATAGATAGATGGATGGATGGATGGATGGATGGATGGATGGATGGATGGATGGATGGATGGATGGATGGATGGATGGATGGATGGATGGATGGATGGATGGATGGATGGATGGATGGATGGATGGATGGATGGATGGATGGATGGATGGATGGATGGATGGATGGATGGATGGATGGATGGATGGTAGGATGGATAGATAGATAGATAAATAATTTAAACGTTTTAATATATGTGTGTAACATATAGTTTAAGCATACATGTATCAACATTTGTTGAGCATTCCCTATTCATGTATCAACATTTATTAAACAGTCGAGTCAGAGTGTTTCAATTCCCCATGCTGGACCCAGGCGAGTTCAGAGTGACTGTGAAACCAACGTCCGGAGGCCTGAATAATCCTCAGGGAGCTCTTCAGAATGAAGTACGTACTTTGTAACTAGATGGTAGATAGTCTAGCACCAAGGGTCGCAATCGGTAGTACGCGCACGCCAAGGGATACGGAAAAGGCAATGCGGCGGCACGCAGCAACATGTAATTTTCGATTTAAACAACCAAGAGTTTTGAAGAATGTCGCCAGTTTGCTGTTTGACAGTTTGCTGTTTGACAGTTTGCTGTTTGACCGTTTGCTGTTTGACATTTTGCTGTTTGACAGTTTGCTGTTTGCCAGTTTGCTGTTCGCACATAGGCCGAATTTCGCATTCCATTTTGAAAATAAGTGCATTCATTCACGAACTTACGTGTACATACTTTCGCACCCTTTTGGGTACAGTCAAGAAAAAGGTTGAGAGCTGCTGGTCTAGTAGCACAGGGGTTGGAGACTGACACCAGGCCGATAAGAAGCGCATTAGTTTAATCATTATCATATCTTTTATAAAGTACTTTCAAAGTCATTTTAACAAAATTTAGTGACGGAAAGAAAGTTAATAAAACAAAAATTAGACTATGGCTTAATGGGCGCCGCACGTAGCTCAAAGAAGACCCCACCCCCAACACACACTTGACTAGGGATGATGTGAGACAGTGGATCTCAAAGTATGGGTCGCGTCGAGTTTTAGATCGGAAGATGCAAAAATTTAAATTTAGAATTATTTAAACAAGAGTCAGTTACGTGTACATGATTACATGATTACAGCTCTGTTTCTCTACATGTTACACAACTAAAAATATGTTCATCTGCAATATAATCGTTAAATATATAAATATTAATATATATAAATATATATATATGTGTGTGTGTGTGTGTGCGTGCGCGTGTGTGAACAGAGCCGTCTCTACGTTGTTGGGCACCAAGGCCTATATGCATGAGTTTACGTTTCTCAGCGGTCCAAAATGGTTTCGTTAAGGTCGGTTACAAATTAAATGGGTTTTCTCGGGCAATGCCAATTTCTTCTAAAGCAGTACATGTTATTCTCTTACAAATTCTATTGACTGGGGAAAAAAAATTAACAAAGGTTAATAAAAATAAAAAAAAAAAAAAAAAATCATTCTCCCCCCCCCCCCAATAAAAGTATAGTAAGAATGTCTGAATACACCCTTCGATACTGGACAGGGGGGGGGGGACGGATGGTCGTGCGGTAACGCGCCCGACTGTCGACCTGAAGGTACCTGGTTCGATCTCCGGTGAGGACCAAGGAAATTTTTCAGGTCTTGGCTCAAGTTCCCGATATATCTCCATGGCCATTGCACTATCGGCTATGGTGGGGATGAAAGAAGGGCACCATAAAACCGTCCCATTAGTGGTTTATAGGATCTAAGGGATTTCATCTCATCCTTACAGGGACTTTACACACTGGACAGGGGAACCCAATATCCCTACACGTATTAAGTGGACCGATGATCTTGGACGTAGTACGCTCAACATTCGACCAGATCCTCCTCCCCCTCCCCCCACCTAACCTCCTCCCCCCCCAACTAGAGATTGGATTTGTATCAGGCCCTCATGAAGTCACCAAGTCTGCCTCATTTACAGGAAAGTGGAAGTTAAAACGGATTGGCTTTACCCGGGCCACACTAACCCTTCACTATGCTGTAGGTGCCGCGGGCCACACTAACCCTTCACTATGCTGTAGGTGCCCGGGGCCACACTAACCCTTCACTATGCTGTAGGTGCCGCGGGCCACACTAACCCTTCACTATGCTGTAGGTGCCCGGGGCCACACTAACCCTTCACTATGCTGTAGGTGCCGCGGGCCACACTAACCCTTCACTATGCTGTAGGTGCACAACAGAAAATGTCTTACTCTTCTTCTAGCCCTTCTTTACCCTCTTGGGCTCGTACAGAAAGAGATTCTACTTATTAACGATAAACAATTGAATTCATATGTGTTAGTTTTCGTCTATATGCTAAAAAAAATTATTTTAGTCCTAGCAATTTTATCCGGCTACAAATATCTTAAATTGTAAAGAAATATAAAATAGTTTCGTGATAGAGAGCATCGGTTGGCCGAGTGGTGTAAAGCGCTGATGACCTGAGATGTCCTTGGTTCGATCCTCGGTGAGAGGCAAGGGAATTTTTCCAGGTTCTTGTAAAAGATAAAAAGAAAAGTTCCCCAATTCCATTGGAGAAGTTTTAGTGCAGTAACAATTCATAAAGATTCAGAACCACTGGTCCACTCCGTATAAGGTGTTGCTCACCAGGATTCTCTAAGGGAAACAACACTCGTTTTATTACTTTTGTCAGAGCAAAACAGAATTTAATTGGCTGGATGTCCAAGTGACCTCGTCCACCGATGACATTTGTTTGAATAACGCGACCTTCACCATCGCTAACAAGATCAAAAAGAGAGGTTAGTATGACACGGTCATTTCTAAATATTCTTTTTTTTGTATTATAGAAGTCACACAGTGAACGTAAAATATTTCACGATTCCGTTACGTTATGATTTCATGATTGTCGCATGTCAGAGCAGAATGATCAATCTCTCCTTGGATGTGCTTAGAAAGATTATTTTACTTTCTGAGAGACGACGGTGACTTTGGCTAGTTAAGAACTATAAAATATTGTCCTTAATCTATTGATAATACTATTAATTATACTGGAAATAAGTTCAGCTCTAGAGTCCACTGTTAGAGTTAGGATAGTGGTAATATTTAAACGGCTAAATCGTTCTAGTTGTGTGAAGTAAGTCCCAAACCACTGTTATAGTTTGAATAGTGGTAATATTTAAACGGCTAAATTGTTCTACTTGTGTGAAGTAAATCCAAACAGTACAACTCTTTTTTTTTTAAATCACAAAGGTGTCTCTTGATTGGCTATGCACTTTACTATAAGTTCTGAACGCTAATACCGGTCCGGCTCTAGCTAGAGTAGCCAAAATATTTTAATATAGTAAAATGGCTAATATTATTTACTCTACATATTGTAGATTCTGTTTGAAAAAAAAAAATGCAAATGATTGTGTGATTAGGGTTGGCCTAAAGTGCATTGGGCCGATTGCACTCAATGGCACTCCATCCTGGATTGGGGGAATGGGGGGGGGGGGGGGGGGGGAGTTTCGAACGAGCGTTTTGTGCTTACGGGGCTTGTGGGTGCTCAAATGTTTAAACAAAATGACTGAAACTGAAATGATTCCCAAATAGGGCCCCCCCCCCCAACTGAAACTTTATTATTACCTAGTATGCCCTTTACGGTCATGTGTGTAGTTATATAAATTATAATGTAATCAGGGGCGGATTTGGGGGGGGGGCAGGGGGTCATGCCCCCCCCCCGTTACCGCAAGTTTAGGTAAAACATCAATAAATTATCGAAATATTTTTGTTCAAAGACCAATTTTCAACAATGAAAACAGTTTTGCCCCCCCCTCCCCCGGTCAAAGTTTTGACCCCCTCCCCCCCCTATCAAAGTTGTCTAGATCCGCACCTGAATGTAATTGAGACATTTTACTAAGACCCACCGAGTCAAAAAAATATGGAGACAGACGGGAAAGCAGACAGACATGCTGGAAAGAGAAAAAAAAAGACATCCGTGGAAAGAATACAGGTAGGGAAAGAAGACAGATTGGGAAAGAAGACAGACGGGAAAGAAGACAGACAAACGGTAGAGCCGTGAAGACAGATTTGATGGGAAATAGTTCAATAACAAAAATGGATAGTCGAGGCTTGAACAGAATGACTAGAAATCACTTAACTAATTTTTTTTTTCGCCATTGGTATTTCCAAACAGCTGCATCCACACACCCATCTGTCAGTGACGTCGTTAACCTAGCGCGAGGATCTCACATTGTGGTACTGTTTCCGTGTTTACCTTTTTTTTTTTTACTTCATTTATTAATGGTTTGCTGTTATAAATAGTGTTGAATTTTCTGTAAAGGGTCAGATGTATGCCTATCTCATGATCCTACATACCGCATTAATTCGGTGGTTGTTGTTTGTTTTGGAGATTGATAAATAAATAATGGGGACTGATGTTAACAAGTAACGGGCTTTGATTGTAGCGAAAATTGGTTAGATTGTAGCGAAAATTGGTTAGATTGTAACAAATAATGGGGACTGATTGTAGCGAAAATTGGATTTGATTGTAACAAATAATGGGAATTGATTGTAACTAATAATAATGTTGTCATAGCAATATACAAAAATACTATCTATCTTAAACTATGACACTTTTAGCTCAATTTTTTCTTATGCTTTGAGGGCCCTTGTCAGAACGTGGGGATATTTCGCTGCTACTAATTAACAAAGGCCCGGTACCAGTCCCGTAGCCAAGGGGGGCACTGGGGGCCGTGCCCCCCCCCCGCTAGATGTGGAGTGCCCCCCCCCCGCTTAAAAAGAAGAAAAAGAGGAAAAAAATAAAGAAAAAGTAACTAAAATGAGAAAGGATATTGGTGCCCCCCCTGCTTACTTTGACCTGGCTACGGGCAGTGCCTCCTACAGTACCCTGACCGATTTGTAGGCACGCTTTGGAATTTAAAATAGTGATATATATTTGAACATATCAAAGCCATAATTATTATACTGTTTTGTGATGCCCCCCCCCCATATAAATGGGTTAATTTGCATTGTCTGCATTGTGTACTGCGCTACTCGGACTCCACCCCTATACAATTCATTCATATGACGTAATAATAAAAAAAATGAAAAAAAAAAACCATTATGACTTAGTATGAGACGTTGGCGGTAAAGGGAGATAATTGTACATTAGATATTGCCATTTTTTATAGAAATAATAACAAACTGAACACCATAAACATTACATTACCTTGAGATATACATGCAAATTGTGTACATCTCTAATACGTTGAGGTGATGCTAATTCCAACTGTATGTGCTCATATCTTCAAATTGGTTAAAGATGAGCATTTCAGAATTAACTATTACTACCGAGAGGCAAACTACGCGACTCCCAAAGGCCCCCAATACCACTATAGCTGATGGTCCCATCGAACCCATTGCTGTAGTCTGTTTGTATTACTGGCATGGTCATAACAACAGTAGTTTCGTTTCCCCATGTTAAGTGCACTGCTGTGTGAATGTAAACAAAACAAAATCATTAGTCAGAAATGAAAGACATTAAACTAAATTAAAACAATATTTTTTTTCCACGTTTGAACGCAAGAATGACCACAGGCGCTATCTTTCGATGTTAACAAAAACGAAATGTTGTGAGATGGGGGAAGGGGGGAGGGGCGCAATTGAAATCCTATTTTGATACCAAAGCGGTTTAGAAGGCTGAAATGGCAACCTATTTAAACTTCTCTTTGTCTTGCCTAAAATAACTAGCGGCAAATGTAACTTAATACAGCATTGTGGCAGTACCTGTAGCTGTAATTTCAGGTAAAGAGAGAAAACAGGCACATTCCATGTGACAGTGTACCTCGACATGTCTGGACAATGACCAGAATAACCCAGCATTCTGTGCATTCCAGAGTGGCTTACCCCCCAATGTGTTTTAACTACAGAAGAATCAGTACTGTAAGTTAATATAGTCATGTAAGTTAATATAGTCATGACGTCATTGTGTGGGTATTGTCACATCTGACAGTAGCACATGACTCTCTGCAATGAGTCAATTATAACATCATATGAAGGTTAAGAAGTTTAGTGCAAAACTAGTTACACTTCTTAGTATTGATAGGCCAACTAACTACGAAAACCGTTAAATTTTGAAACTATATTTCCAGAAAAACAAAACACTGTTTAAAAAACCAATCACATTTAAATCCCATAATTTCCAGAAAGGTCAATGTATTAATAGGATACATAGCATGAATAAAAGCCGAGAGAGTGATAGAGAGAGAGAGAGAGATAGAAAGACAGAGAGAGAGAGATAGAAAGACAGAGAGAGCAAGAGAGAGAGAGAGAGAGTTGACAAACAGACAGCAGCTACTAAGTCACAACTGTGAGCGACACAAATAATGTGACTTTAACCTGATCAGTATCTCCTTCCTGCTGCTACTTATCATCATTACCGATTTATAAGTATAAATAAATCAGGGGGTTAGAAATGAATTTCAGTATTTAAAATACAGAGATAGAGTAAAAGTGAATCAAACTGATTAATTCAAAGATTACGATTCCCTCCCCCCCCCCGCAAAGAAAAATGTTAAATTCTTAAAAGCAAAGTTTTTTTTTTTATTGGCGTTATATTAAATACAAACATTTAATGAACAGTTTGAATAGAACAGGTGATGAGAATAAATTAATGGTGTCATGGCAAATCGAGAGGTCCCATGATGAGTTTCGGCGCCTCAAGTTAAACAGACTTAAGGTATGGATCCACCAAGACGAAATTCCGGTATCTAAGGGCATTGCAAATTCCGTCTCTGTTTCGCTGCAATGATATTCTAATGAGAACATGTACACCGGTCAGGAATTCCGCTGCGGAACAGCGAAAGTTTTTAGTTTCGCTGCTTGCAGAGTTTTTCCGGAGAGCTACATTTTCCGTCATGATAAACAAACAAAATGGCTGCTTAGAAACGTCGATTCGAATAGAAAAAATGATTCACATTAGTGTATATTCATTAAAAACAATAACAACAAAGTGAATTTTGACAGAAAAACATGAATTACTATAAGTTTTGGCCGCAACAGTCTTTGTATATGAATTTCTGAAAGGAAAATATACATCGTCTATCTACATATTCTACAAATGAAATTTCTTTCGATCGAAGCGCTGTCTGAAAACATAAATGCTATTAAATAAATGTTTGGCTGATCATGAAAACGAAAAAAAAAATGAACGGCTACCGATCGAATAAAAAGTTAAAAAAAAAAAAAAAGTTTTCCATTTCCAGCTAGACAATTTATTTGTAATAAGAACAAAAAGGCACACGGGATGCAGTATTTTCTGCTTTTCAAAGTATCGTTTTTTTTTCATTAGCAGGAAAAAGTGCGAAGTAATCAATAAAAAATCTTGTTTCCGGTGAGTTGTTTCGGCGCTCACCGTTTCGTCCCGGTGGATCTACAAGAGTTTCTCTAAGTTGAAATTTCAGCGCGGAAGGGTCCGCGCGAAAGTGTTTCGTGTTGGTGGATCCAGAACTTTATGCATTTCATTTTATTTATTTACTAGCTGCACCCTGCAAAACTGTTGCATATAGTTATATCCCCTTAGGCGAAATTGGTAGGCTAGGTTATTTTTTGGTTTCGAGCAGATCCGCTTTGTTCATGATTGCATTTTAAACTGGAATACTGTGGTATTAATTCTTTACTTTCGATTTAACGCTGAATCCACACTGCAATTATGTATATTATTCTATTTTATTTCAACTTTTTTTGAGTTCCTATTTCAATGGTTTAGCCTGTTATTCAAAATTCGTTTGTTTTTTTGTTTGTTTAAAGTCGAGCAGAGCCAACGTTACGGTCAGGCCAACTATTTTATTTTCATAACCCAATGAAAGTTAGTAAAGTTTCTTTGTTTAACAAAAAAATTACTAACCCATACATGATGCCCCATAGAAATGTATAAGCTCTACAAGAAACAAATGTGAGCAAATATAAATTCTTTCAGGCCTATCACGTCGATGGGGCCGACTTTTATTAGCGTAGGCATTGACGTTTTTTGTTTGTCTTCAATAGCGCCCCTAAAGTAACTCTGCCTAGCCCTACTCTTCCCCCCCACCCCCACCCCAATAAAAGATTTACTTTGAGTGCCGATTTAGCACTCTTAATAAACTCTTAAACCTAACTTAAATTCCAGATGAATTTGCCAGCACTGGCAACCTACATGACAGAACTTCCGTTGCCTTTTCCAATGAATTTACCAACATTCACCATTCCACATTCCTTGTTACCGCCCGGTGGATATTACAGACTTTGTGGGAAATTCACCAATGTAGGCGGAGTCCGTATATTGTGTGTAAGTAAAACTTTAGAAACAAAATGAATCTTTCTTTTCAATATGATGACGGTGTAGACATAGTCTCTTTCAGAACTACATGACGGTATAGGTAAACTAAACGACGGGATAGCAGGAATTGATGACGGTATAGGTAAACTAAACCAAGGGATAGCAGAACTACATGACGGTAGAGGTAAACTAAACGACGAGTTAGCAGAACTACATGACGGTATAGGTAAACTAAACAACGGGATAGCAGAACTAGATGACGGTATAGGTAAACTATACGAAGGAATAGCAGAGCTAGATGACGGTATAGGTAAACTAAACGAAGGGATAGCATAACTAGATGACGGTATAGGTAAACTAAACGAAGAAATAGCAGAACTACATGACGGTATAGGTAAACTAAACGAAGGGATAGCAGAACTACATGACGGTATAGGTAAACTAAACGAAGGAATAGCAGAACTAGATGACGGTATAGGTAAACTAAACGAAGGGATAGCAGAACTACATGATTGGTATAGGTAAACTAAACGAAGGGATAGCATAACTAGATGACGGTATAGGTAAACTAAACGAAGAAATAGCAGAACTAGATGACGGTATAGGTAAACTAAACGAAGGGATAGCAGAACTACATGACGGTATAGGTAAACTAATCGAAGGAATAGCAGAGCTAGATGACGATATAGGTAAGCTAAACGAAGGGATAGCAGAATTAGATGACGGTATAGGTAAACTAAACGACGAGTTAGCAGAACTACATGACGGTATAGGTAAACTAAACAACGGGATAGCAGAACTAGATGACGGTATAGGTAAACTATACGAAGGAATAGCAGAACTAGATGACGGTATAGGTAAACTAAACGAAGAAATAGCAGAACTACATGACGGTATAGGTAAACTAAACGAAGGGATAGCATAACTAGATGACGGTATAGGTAAACTAAACGAAGAAATAGCAGAACTACATGACGGTATAGGTAAACTAAACGAAGGGATAGCAGAACTACATGACGGTATAGGTAAACTAAACGAAGGAATAGCAGAGCTAGATGACGATATAGGTAAGCTAAACGAAGGGATAGCATAACTAGATGACGGTATAGGTAAACTAAACGAAGGGATAGCAGAACTAGATGACGGTATAGGTAAACTAAACGAAGGGATAGCAGAACTACATGACGGTATAGGTAAACTAAACGAAGGGATAGCAGAACTACATGACGGTATAGGTAAACTAAACGAAGGGATAGCATAACTAGATGACGGTATAGGTAAACTAAACGAAGAAATAGCAGAACTAGATGACGGTATAGGTAAACTAAACGAAGGGATAGCAGAACTACATGACGGTATAGGTAAACTAAACGAAGGAATAGCAGAGCTAGATGACGATATAGGTAAGCTAAACGAAGGGATAGCAGAACTAGATGACGGTATAGGTAAACTAAACGAAGGGATAGCAGAACTAGATGACGGTATAGGTAAACTAAACGAAGGGATAGCAGAACTACATGACGGTATAGGTAAACTAAACGAAGGGATAGCAGAGCTAGATGACGATATAGGTAAGCTAAACGAAGGGATAGCAGAACTAGATGACGGTATAGGTAAACTAAACGAAGGGATAGCAGAACTAGATGACGGTATAGGTAAACTAAACGAAGGGATAGCAGAACTACATGACGGTATAGGAAAACTAAACGAAGGGATAGCAGAACTAGATGACGGTATAGGTAAGCTAAACGAAGGGATAGCAGAACTACATGTCGGTATAGGTAAACTAAACGAGGGGATAGGAAACTAAGTGACCGAAATTAACCGAAGATACCAAAAAAAAAAATGTAACTCGCGCAGGCACTGTCGAAAACTCTAACTTTAACTGCAACTAATAATAACATAAATTCAAATCAACAGACTCATATAGAGACTGAATACTACGATGTCAAAGAATTTCTCAGAGTAACTGTTTTACCAGCCGAGGAAACGTTCGTTTGGCCTCAAGCAGACCTGCACATAAACGCCAGCAAGTCTTTCTTCATCCATGAACTCAAAGAAGCGGGCTATTTCATGCAAAAGTCTATAAAGTTGGTAGCATCGTTGTTTTATAACCATATTCAAACGTAGCATCTAATTGTAAACAAATTTCAGTCTAACCCTTTCATTCGAACGAGAGGTCATATTTTGCTAAGGGGCCAGCGTTAGACATTTGCACCTGCGCTTGATTGTTGTTGTTTTTTTACCTTGACAGAGTAGAGATATCTGGTACCAAACACATAGTACTCACACTGTTTCCATGCACAAGAGTATAATGTGTTGAATTAGCAGCAGGAGTTATTTTTAATGACAGAGCTGTCCAAGCGACTCTAGAAACTGCTTTAAGCTACCATCGGATGTTGGTGCGCTAAAGCGCTCAACTGTCGACCTGAGGGTCCCTGGTTCAATCTCCGGTGTGGTCCAATGGATATTTCAGGTCATGGCTAAAGTCCTTGTTATATCTCCTGTGGTGCCTCCATGGCCATTGCACTATCAGCTATGGTATTGATGATAGAAGGGCACCATAAAAACCGCCCATTCGTGGTGTTTAGGATTTAATAGACTTCATTTCATACTTACAAGGACTTCACACACCATGGGGATAGGGTCTGCTGTGAAATTGAAGTAGATTGCTAAAGGTGTGTGTGTGTGGGGAGGGGGGGTTGAGCTACAACATGATCACCTTAGGTTTTTTAATTGCTAGTAACATGAGACCCAGTCATCGTATTCGTTCCGATACTGGGGATTGGTCACTTTTCCCTTAATTGCACCATACGAAGTTTACACTTACTACTTTGTACTAAAGTTAACTAATGCAATAATATCCGCTGAGTCAAGAGAGCATTTATTAAAGTGCATGATTTTTTTCTTTCCTTATTATTTCGTCGCAGATATTGACTTGTTTAAATTATTACATAGTGATACAATGATATATCTTTTTCAATATATATATATATATATATATATATATATATATATATATATATACATACACACATACGAATATTTGAAAATTCATTCAAATTTCAACTAAATTAACGTATAGTTGATAACTTATATCCCCCCTTAATAGTTACAATTTAATCTAGCTCAGTCAGACAAGACATGCGCAGTCAATAAAATGAATGTTAAAATGCAGTCGATCCAATTTTTTTTTTTTTAATTCAATTAGTCAATTCTCGACAATTTAAAATAAAATACTTAGCTAATTATTCTCCTGTGACTCCTGGTTCAGCTATGTAGATTTCTCAAGTCCAGCAAGGTATATACCACATTCAAACAAACATAGTTTTACGTTTAGAGATGAAGAGAGATGCTGCTACAACGAAGCTGTGGCATTTATTTGCACTGTGAAGCAGTCCGCTTTTTCACATGGACTACTGACTAGAAAATATATGACTAAGTGAAAACGACTGACGCGATTTGAGTAAGAAAACATCTGTGCCTAAAAATTCTTCTATTGCTTAATGGTAGCAATCATACTACGCTTTTTTCGGTCATTTTGCGCCACTGTAGTCATATTTTATGGTGCGTTCTTTATTTATTCAACTTGAATTGTCTGGAGCACAGCAAAAAAAATTGTTTTCAATTAATTGCATATTTAATTAATAATATATTTCAATTGGCACGATTTTTTTTCAAAGATTTCTGTGGAAATGCACCGGACATTCTAAAGTGTGCAACGAGATCAAAACAGGCCAGAAGTTTGACACGGAGTTTCAAGCTCCTTCTGGGGACAGCACAGTCATACATACAACAGGTTACAAGATTAAAAAGAGTTGTGACAGTCATTCAGAGTCTTTTATATGTCCGAGGCACGATTATGAACATTTTAGAACGGTCGCAAATCCTCAACAGTGGGTCGCGAGCTTTTTGAAGAGGTGTCGCTGAAAGCATTTACTCGATAGACAATCTGTTTTTCTTTCTTTGTGCGAGAATCGCGAAAACCTGACAGGCTTCTTAGTGGGTCGCTGATCGAAACATTTTGAGGACCACTGACACGGATGCATTGTTTATTATTATGTATATATTGGTCCAAAATGTTTTTTTTACGGATTAAAATAAATTTTGTGTATTTATCATTGGATAACAGGGCCCCGTCAGGTGGCCCCCGATAACTGCCCGGACAAATGGAGAAATGGTGAGAACAAGCAAAAATGTCAACACAATTTTTAAATATTAAAATTACCTCATGTGTGTCAAGGAAAGATGATGATGCACCCCCCCCTTCTAACCCTCCAGCGCCCCCCCCCCTTATTGTACACCCAGCGTACTGGGTATTTCAGGATAACCATTGATAATGATAAAACTATGTGGTTGAAGATCATGAAGGATGGGGGGGGGGGGGCGGGAGAGGGGGCTCTTCAAAATTCAATACTCGATCCTTTCACCGCCCTCTGCTCTCATCCTCCCTACCCCCCCCCCCCATTCCCCCAAGCAACATATGATGCACGAAATCCCCAAAATAACCTTGTGCTCTCAACAATACTTACTGAAGCACAGTAAGTAACCAACCAGGGCTCAACACTGCCAAGGGCTTCCTAAAAGTAAAAAATCATCATCATATACGACCAGGGGCGGATTTAGGAGGGCCGGGGATGACCCCCCCCTCCGTTACCGCATAGTTTAGGTAAAACACCATTAAATTATCGAAATTTTTTTGTTCTAAGACCAATTTTCAACAATGAAAACAGTTTTGCCCCATCCCGGGTCAAAGTTTTGCAACCCCCCCTGTCAAAATTGTCTAGATCCGCCCCTGTATTACGACGCTAAAAAGTGCCCCAAACATTGGCTCACTACCTCAGTACCATAGATATAAAGAATTATATGCCCAGTACCATCACAAATTTCTAAAAGTCTCTACCTAATGCCTGCACACCCCACCTTCCCAAAAAAATTAAAAAAACTAGTGTTACGTTGTTGCATGCGTGTTTAATATACATATATACATATATATATATATATATATATATATATATATATATATATATATATATATATATATACTAGTTGCAAGGACCCGGCTTTGCCCGGGTTTAAAATAAAGTTTTCTGTTTACCTTCTGTTTTCTCCCTACCCCTTCTCTCCCTTCCTCTCTCTCCCTCCCTCCCTCTCTCTCCCTTTCCCTTCCTCCCTTTCTCCCTCCCTCCTTCTCCCTCCCTCTCCTCGCTCTCTCTCCCATCTCTCTCCCTCCCCACCCCCCTCCCTCTCCCATCTCCCCTCTCCCCTTCGTTCTCTCCCCCCTGTCCATCCCCCTCCTCCCTCCCTCCCCTTCCTCCTTCCCTCTCTCCCTCCCTGCCCCTCTCTCTCTCTTTATCTCTTCCTCCCATTTCTCTCATCCTCTCTCCCTCTTCACCTCTCTCCCTCTTCCTCCCTCCCTCATTCCCCTCTCTCCCTCCCTGCCACCCTCACTCTTATCTCTCTCCCTCCTCTCTCCCACCCTCTCTCTCTCCCCTCCCTCTCTCCCTCCTCTCTCTCTCTCCCTCCCTCTCTCTCCCTCCCTCCCCTCTCTCTCCCTTTCCCTTCCTCTCTTTCTCCCTCCCTCCTTCTCCCTCCCTCTCCCTCGCTCTCTCTCCCATCTCTCTCCGACCCACCCTCCCTCTCCCATCTCCCCTTTCCCCTTCGTTCTCTCCCCCCTGTCCATCCCCTGTCCAGACAGACAGACAGACAGCGAATGCGTCTTATAAGTATATCTCTATACTTATCAGACGCATTCGTTGTCTGTCTGTCTGTCTGTCTGTCTGTTCCCTTATAACTCAAGATCCAGACAAACAAATAACGTGAAATTTGTTACACATACACATAATTACATGGGGAAGGTTATAGGACAGGTTTCGTTTCATATCGATGGGTAGTTTAATTGTAATTAATTTTTTTTTTATTTTAGTATTTTATTATATTAAAGTAATCTCGACGGCGCCATAAATAAAATTACCTCATGTGACGTCATTTCCCTATGATCGAATAGAACTTGCGCGCTGGTACTGTATTGTGCCTTTGTGATGCAAAGAAATGTTGATGTTTTTTCATGCTCTCTGATGTGTACAGTTTGAGGAAGGTAAAGAAATGAAGAAGGATTTTAGAAGAAGGGTGAAACCATAATAATAAGTATATATATATATACACATAGAGAGAGAGATAAAGAGAGAGAGGGGGGGGGCAGGGAGGAGAGAGAGGAAAGGAGGGAGGGAGGGAGGGGGAGAGAGGAAGGAGTGGGATGGACAGGGGAGAGAGAGTGGAGGAGGGAGGAAGACCGAAAGGGGGAGATGGGAGAAGGGAGCAGGGGAGAGGGAGAAGGGCAGGGAAGGGAGAGAGAGGGAGGGAGGAGAGGAGAGGGTGGGAGGGGAGGGGAGATATAGAGTGAGGGGGCAGGAGGGAGAGAGGAAAGGAGAGGAGGAGGGAGAGGGGAGGGAGGGAGGGAGGTGGGGAGGTGGACCAGGGTGGTCCGAGAGAAGGAGGGGGGGAGAGGGAGATGTGGGAGAGGGGAGCAGGGGCAGGGGAGAGAGAGAAAGAGGGAGGGAGAGGGTGGAGGAGGAGATTTAAGAGGAAAGGCAAGAAAAGGGAGGGAGAAATGAGAGCAAAGGCAAGGAGGGGATGAGAGGGAGAGAGAGGATGAATGGGGAGAAAGATGGAGAAGAAGGTGGAAGAAGGAAGGAGAAAGGGGAGGGGAGGGGAAGAAAAGAAAGAAAGGAAGAGAGGGGAGGAGGGGGAGAAAGGATGGGAGAAATGGAGAGGTGTGAGGGAAATAAAGAGAGAGAGGGGGGCAGGGAGAGGGAGAGGGGGGGGGAGGGAGGAAGGAAGGTGAAGAGAGGGGGACCCAGAGGGTGAGAGAAGAAGGGAAGGAGATTTTAAGTGAGAGGGAATGGGAGAGTTAGAGAGGAAGGGAGGAGAGAGTGTGAGAAGAAGGAGGGGAGGGGGAAGAGGAAGGGAGAGAGGGAAGTAGGAGAGGGGAGGGAGGGGGAAGGGGAGGGGAAAGCAAAAATTTAGCAGAAAACCTTGTACTAATACCCGGGCAAAGCCGGGTACCCTTAACTAGTATATATATATATACATATATATATATATATATATATCCCCACCACTCTATAAAGCCTCGCATATACGTATCAAAGAGAAAATGGATTGAAAGCCTCTGCTCTAATCAGCATCACACTGGAAGTTTCAGGCGGCGTACGCGTACAAGCGGATCACAGCATGCGAGGTCAGCAAGACGGTGTGTACGTAACATCACCTTTGCTGGAAAGCTTAAAGGCGCGTCAACGAGGGTCTCGTCAAAGTGCCTCACGTCTGCATCAGGTCAAGTGGGGACCTATGACAAAAAAGCAACGACGAGCCCTGGACTGAACACCGCTGGGACTGATGACTACCAAAACAAAAGACTTAATTTTCCCCGGCCATTCCGAGCAGACTGGCGCCCCATGCCAAAGTTATCTGCTCTTGGAATGATATGCATTCACAGCGACCTATGACCTATGAGCTGCCTGGAGTGAGAATGAATTTTTCTTAATATGGGTACCACAGATATTTCCTGGTCGGTCCTGTTGTTTTGTTTTTTTCTGGAATTCGGGTTATAGAATGAGTTGATTTTGATATTTAAAAGAAAATTGATGCACCACTTTTTAAAAGAAAATTTTGAACTTTTATTTAAACGTTATTCATTTTGCTACATCTGTTAATAGCATTTTTTTTTAAAGTAAGTTCCCTTAGCCCTAACGGCCATCGAAGCAGATGAAGTGTAGAATACCCATCTGTTTTCTATAACCTCGGCATATGAAGGGGTTGTGTGGTTAGCACAAAGCCCAGCTGCCTTTACTTCTCCAACTTAAAGTCAGGTACCCGTTTAAAGCTGGATGAATTTGTGGGACGACTTTGAAACACATTTCACCTGGAACACCTTCCTATGGTTCTCACCGAGGATCGAACCCAGGACTCTCATGTCGACAGTCGAGTATCTACACCTCTCTTAAATTCGCTCATTTCAAAGAAACGTCAATTGGACCAACAAATTTTCCCGCTATTTTTACGACGCCAAAAAATAAACGCAGATCTGAATAATGTTTACAAATTTCTTGAACAAAATTTCTTGGATAAATCATAGAGATAGATAAATAGATGGATGGATAGATAGATGGATAGATAGATAGATATAGATAGATAGATAGACAGACAGACAGACAGACAGACAGACAGATAGATAGACAGACAGACAGACAGACAGACAGACAGACAGACAGACAGACAGACAGACAGACAGACAGACAGACAGACAGACAGACAGACAGATAGATAGATAGATAGATAGATAGATAGATAGATAGATAGATAGATAGATAGATAGATAGATAGATAGATAGATAGATAGATAGATAGATAGATAGATAGATAGATAGATAGATAGATAGATAGATAGATAGATAGATAGATAGATAGATAGATAGATAGATAGATAGATAGATAGATAGATAGATAGATAGATAGATAGATAGATAGATAGATAGATAGATAGATAGATAGATAGATAGATAGATAGATAGATAGATAGATAGATAGATAGATAGATAGATAGATAGATAGATAGATAGATAGATAGATAGATAGATAGATAGATAGATAGATAGATAGATAGATAGATAGATAGATAGATAGATAGATAGATAGATAGATAGATAGATAGATAGATAGATAGATAGATAGATAGATATGTGAATGGATGGGTAAACTCCACTTGACAGTCTCGTGTCTTCTAAGCAGATGTATGATCAATTGTTGGCACTATGTAAACAAAGACTGGCCCCCACTTCTTGGACTCATTGTTGGAACTGCGAGGAGTTTGTCCCAGAAAACATCCGCGTGATGTGGAATATGTTAAGTCAATCTAGGTAGGGCGTGGCCATTCTAATTCTAAAACTTTCTCTCCTATTGATAAACATGTGTTTTAGATTTTGATATCTGTGTTCGTTGTACCCAAAAAAAAAAATATTGTTGATAGGGCCATACGTCGAGTCTTGTTATGGACAGGAGAACTAACGCGAGACAGGGTGCCTAATGCAGGGGCGCAACCAGTATTTTGAAGTTGGTAGGGAACCAAAAATATTAGAGAAGGTAAAAAAATTGGTATTTTGGTAGGGTCGAGAACCAGTGGCTTGATTTTTGGTAGGGTCGAAAACCAGTGGCTTGATTTTTGGTAGGGTCGAAAACCAGTGGCTTGATTTTTGGTAGGGTCCGGACCCGCACGACCTGCACAACGGTTGCGCCCATGGGTTGTGGGGGCATTTCAGGACTTTTATTTTACCTAAAGCCAAAACAAATTTAAAAGTTGTATCCGTCTATGTATTTATCATCATCATCACCATCATCAACATCATCAACACGATTAACATCATCATCATCATCAACATTATCATACCCTTAACCGATGTGTTCGTTGAAGGACCGCGTGGGACAACTCAAAAGACATATTTCTCCATAGTTGTCTATCCTGCGCGGCTGTCTTTAGCTAATTCATTAATCGTGTAAGGATGAGATGACATCTCTTAGATCCTATAAGCCACGAATGGGACGTTTTTTTTTTTTTATAGTGCCCTTTGTTTCATCCACACCATAGTCGGTAGTGCAATGGCTATGGAGAAAATGAAGGAACTGTAGCCAGGACCCGAAAATGTCCTTGGTCCTCACAGGTGGAACCGTCAGGGTGGACAAAGTCGAGTTAGCTTCACCGCACGACCATTGGTAGCCCCTGTTCACTCTTTTTATATTGTCAAAACCAAAATTCTCTGCTGGCGCCCACCGCAATGGCCTCCTTTACGGTCCTTTTGGAAAATGGTTTTCGGCAGGCTGTCATACTTTAACACATGTCCGAACCATGTCATCGTACGTCGCTTGTGGTGACTATGGTCTCATACCCTATCAGGGCAGTTGTTCTAACCAGGGCTCTGTATTTAACCGTCTTGCAACTCGTAGGTTATTGATCATTTTAAATAGAAATGATGCAGGTGAGTTTTACATTCTGACAGAACATGGGCGTCGCTAGGAATTTTTCCAGGTGGGGGCAAATAACAACTTTATGACATTTTTTTAAATGGCGGGGGGGGGAAGCAAATGCCCCCTCTTATATGACATTTTTTCAAAATATAGGGGGGCAAATGCCTCCCCTTTCCCCCATCCATGAATACGCCCATGGACAGAACTACATTGCCACACGTTGAGAAAGTCTCCACAAGAAATGGCTATCTGAATATTTTTCAACAGCGACGCCTTAAAGTCGTTCAAGGCCCTAAATGAGTTGTTTTTTTTTTGTTCATGTACGCGTTACTTTAAGATTTGACCTCTTTGATGAAGCGTTAAAAGTTATTAACTGACTGGTCAGAGCCTTAGCTAACTATTGCGGCGCCCTGTGCGTTACATTTTTGGCGCCCTCCCTCCCAATCTGAAAACTGAAACACAACTTAACTGCGCTCTTCCGACGACCCCCCCCCGTCCTAGTTCGAAGTCCTGTGCGGCCGCACAAGTCATAGTACCACCAAATAGTTCACTAATGCTGAACCACAACTCATAGTACCAAAAAGTTCACTACTGCTAAACCACCCACGGCAGCTGGCACGTTTAAGCTTTCCGGACGGGCATGAAACGCATACTGCTAAATGGTGAATCCCTTATAATCAAGCTTTCAAATCAAAATGAATTAAACTCATAAAGCGAAAAGCAGCCGTAATCCTGTAGAAGTCTAATGGAAACTATCAACATTGGTGGGAAAACAGGCAACCTGGTTTTATCTATAGGTCATTTCTAGCTACTGCTCGTCTTGGTCCTTTATGGGCCAGCACATACCTGTCATAAGTCCTTCTTTTGTTTAGGGTTAACCCCCTTAAAAATAATCTGGTCACCATACCTTAATTTGAGTATTATAAAGTTTTGTTTTAGAAAAACATCTATATAAATATCGAAAAAAATGTCGTTAGTTACAACATTTGAGTCTTGAATTTTCAACTATTTTTGAATAATTTCCTTTGCACTAACAGATGGTCCACTGATACTGAAGGAAGAGACACATTCTATTACTTAATAAAGTATAATCAAGTGGTGAATACCACACACGATATCATCGTTAAAGTTGAGTGTAAGTATTAGACAGCCTTGATTACCGCGGCTCTCAACCCGGTGGTAAGCGTACCCCAAGGGTTATGGGAAATGTTATGCAGGGGTACGCAGCGACACATAGCTTTCGTTTGAAACGACCGAAAGTTCAATAAAGGTCGCCTGTTTGCTCACTCCAAAACCACGTACCCAAAGTATCGCATTCGAAAGATAAGCGTTGTCTATTATGATAATAAGTAACTGTATTCTCGATCTAACGTGTAAGTGGTACTCTATGACATTCTTTCGCAACCTATATGGAGTACACTCGCGAAAAAGGTTGAGAACCGCTGCCTTGGAAATACTATGGCTTGCGCGAAGCCTAGTAAAAGGTAAATTTTACTTGTCGCTTAACCACCATCTAGGTAGATGAAGTGTAGAATTTATCTTTTTGTGTTTGTGTGTGTTTGTGTGTGTGTGTGTTTGTGTGTGTGTGTGTGTGTTTTTGTGTTTTGTAGCTACGACCATATAAAGGGATTTTTTGGAACGCTTTTTCACAACTTTTATATTCTTTTCGGCACATGAATTGGGCGGTATCTGTTGTGGTTTTGCGACCCACATGTAAAGAGAAAACTAAGACTTTCCTTAACCGTCTGAAGCCTATTGATTTTTTTCTACATTTAACTGAAATGGGGATCGTCTGTTTATTACGTCTACAATATTTAGAACCCCTTCACCCGTCACCACCCCCCCCTCTCTCCTTGAAATAAATATAGCTAAACTTTCGGTGCCCTTCCCCGAAAACATTTCACCAAAAACTTGACCCCCCTACCCCTCCCCCATAAATGCATTGCAACTTTATGAGGGAGGGGGCGTGGCAACAGATGCCCCCCTGACATGGGGTATTTTTTTTATTTGAGCCCCCCCCCCCACCCAGCCCCCTTAACACTTTAAAGGGTCACGACTTTTTTTACGACGTCACAACTTAAATGTTCATCAACTTTAGTACTATAACTTTAATGAGTAGGCTACTTGCATTAGTACTATAACTTTAATGAGTAGGCTACTTGCATTAGTACTATAACTTTAATGAGTAGGCTAATAGTATTAGTACTATAACTTTAATGAGTAAGCTAATAGCATTAGTACTATAACTTTAATGAGTAGGCTAATAGTATTAGTACTATAACTTTAATGAGTAGGCTAATAGTATTAGTACTGTAACTTTAATGAGTAGGCTAATAGTATTAGTACTGTAACTTTAATGAGTAGGCTAATAGTATTAGTACTGTAACTTTAATGAGTAGGCTACTAGCATTTCCCCCCTTGAATGACATTTTTTTTTTAATCTGATATAAATGAATTTTAATTGCATCGCCCTGTAGCTCTTAAATAATAAATTGCCGATTTTATTTCATTTATCTTTTTTTTAAGGAAAAATTATGACTGCCTTAGCCTTTATTACAGAACCAACCAACAACAGCTCCAGCCGATAAAATTAGGTGAACAAAAAACCCCGCCAACTTTGCCCCCCCCCCCACACACACACACACACACGCACGCATAATATGACGAAATATGTGAACGGCCCCCCTTTTTTAATGCAGCTGGTTTTAATGACAAAAAAAATGAATTACGTTAGAATTACCTGTATCAAGACAGTGCTCAGCAGCCTTTGTAAACTTTTAGAACAAAAAAAAAAACACTTACTAAAACAATGCGGCTTATTTATGAAGTTTTTTACACATACAAGTGGGCGAAGAACTGAAATTTGTCATACGAAAGTTATAATTTATTATGGCTAAGGGACAATCATTCTAATCATTTTTTAATTTATGGTCCCTTATAGAAAATAAGCACAACACGTATATAAAAGCAAGTATTGTCTTGTTCTTGTTCCACACACACTTGTCAAGTATACTTTATGTTGCTTCTAGAAACATTTACTGAGCATATTGTAAACGATTTAACATGTGAGAAAGATGTATTTTTTCTTTGTATCTCGATGTCTAGTTGTTTCATATTCTAAATAATAGTTGTTATGAATGCACGTGCTAAATGATAGCTGTTATTAATGCACCTGCTCAAAGATAGCTACTATGAATGCACGTGCTCAGTGATAGCTGCTGTGAATGCACGTGTTCAATGATAGCTGCTATGAATGCACGTGCTCAATGATATCTGCTATGAATGCATATGCTCAATGATAGCTGCTATGATTGCACGTGCTCAATAATAGCTGCTGTGAATGCCCGTGCTCAATGATAGCTGCTATGAATGCACATGCTCAATGATAGCTGCTATGAATGCACTTGCTCAATGATAGCTGCTATGAATGCACGTGCTCAATGATAGCTGCTATGATTGCACGTGCTCAATAATAGCTGCTGCGAATGCACGTGCTCAATTATAGCTGCTTTGAAAGCAAGTTTAGCCATCACCTGTCTTTCGTGATGTTGACATACTTCGACACTATTCGACAGTGTGATTTTTTTTTTGGAAATGTATAAGTTTCGTGATTGACTTCAAATATTATTGTCAGTGAATGTCTTCACGAAAGTCAGCAAACAGCATTGGGCCTTATCAGTGTCTTGTGTTCAGCACTCACTGCAGTACTTAATGATGTTTAAAAAAAACGCAAATGTAATGCTTTTTTAAAGAAGCTTTTTATTGCGATACTATCATTCATTGTAGCCGATCAGACAGCACATTCTGGCAAATATCACATCACCAGGGCTTTCTTATCAGTGGCGTAAGTAGTGGTGTGGAGGGGGCAGTCCGCCATTAACGCTGTTTACACCCCTGTATCCTAGAAGTGTTTGTCTTTCATATTGTGCATTATCTTGTTTTATTAGGCCTCCGTGTCAAAAATTGTCTAACTTTTACACACCTCTCTCATTTTGTTGATCTAACAAATAAACGGCCCCAAACGAAGAATAACAAACTTTCCGATTTCTTAATATAATATAAAGAGAAATAGATTTATAATTATGCTCACATGGATTCCTGATCCATTATTAGTTTACATTTTTAAAATGTATCGCGACCTAACTAAAACATGTTCGCGACTCAGCAGTAGGTCAGGACCCACACTTTGATTACTCGAGAACCATTGACATGGTTTTTTTTTACAGCACAGCTTTCACTGATCTATATCATAGAAATATATTATTCTTTGTTTTCGAAGTTACATACACTCTAAAAGATGGCAGTACTCTGCGATCAAACGCAAGCCGTAGATTTCATATTCCTGCAGAACTGCCGTTTGTTTCAGATAACTCATCAAATGCTGAAGAGCAAGGTAGGGTAATATCATATTTTAGCAACAGAAATTAATATGGTGAATATTTAACTATTTTTAAGTCAAATTAAGTTATTCTGGACATTAATATTTTTGTAATGTTTTCAATGAATAGTATAGGCTAATTATGCAAGTCACTAGTCTAGTGAAAAGTAGCAATTTTTAACTATATTCTCTCATATTTCTAAAAATGATGAATCTTTTTTTTACAGACATTTTCGAGCTGCAGGAGAATATGACTAGTTCTTTTTTTAAAGTTCCTGATATTAACCTTAATGGCACTTTTGGATTTTATCCTTTAATTCATGTGACAAGTATAACAGGTAGTAATTTGTATTTCTGCTCATTAATTTCTTTTTTTTTCGTATTTTAATCATCAAGAGATTACTAAAAAAAAAAAAGTTCAAAAAGTCAGTCAGAAATTCACCATTTCATTTTTCCAGATTAGGTGAATTCTGGTGGCTCGGTTGACCTAGGCCTAGGCAACTAATTACTACTACAGGCCCGTAGCGTGCGGGGGGGGGGGGCCGGGGGTCAGGCCCCCCCTGCGTTTTGCCTGCCCCCCCCCTGCATATTCGTTCTACTTAGTAAAATATTTTACCTGGCCCCTGCTGTAGAATGCCTGGCCCCCTCCTGTAAAATTTTCACGCTACAGACTGTACTACTATCACCTTCCTGATTTTTTTTTTTAATTTTAAGAGAGGGAATACAATGAATCAGGGAGAGGCATGAGTGTTGCCAGTCTAACTCTTAGAGAAAAATGTATTGATGCTTTTATACTATATATGTGGTACGGATGGCCGAGTGGTGTAGATACTCGACTGTCGACCTGAGAGTCCTGAGTTCGGTCCTCGGTGAGGCCCATGGAATTTTTCCAGCTGAAATTTTGTGGCAAGTCGTCCCACAAGTCCACCCAGCTTTAAATGGG
Source organism: Bulinus truncatus (assembly GCA_021962125.1). Classification (NCBI taxonomy): domain Eukaryota; kingdom Metazoa; phylum Mollusca; class Gastropoda; family Planorbidae; genus Bulinus; species Bulinus truncatus. The sequence goes on from JAGDYQ010000035.1 coordinate 4,532,698, forward strand.
TATCGACTTATGTTGGGGAAGTAAAGTCGGCTGGGCGTTCTGCTAATCACACAATCCCTTCATATGCCGAGGTTATAGAAACAGATGAATTCTACACTTCATCTGCCCTGATGGCCCGATATGGCTAAGGGAACTATTTTTTTTATACTTTATACAAAGCACAAACAAACAAAGATTTATATTTATATATTTGTATAAATTATTGGACTAACAACATATACGATGTATATATAACTGATTTATATATATTTAAACTTTTAGTCATTTTATTATGAATGATTATGCTAACTATATTCAATAAATACAGCACGATTAAATAGCTATTAAATGGTCCTGTGTTTATTAAATATACATTCTCATTCCTGATATATTGCAAAAAAACATAACTAATGTTTGTGCCTAATTGTGTGCATATATATATAAAATCTATATTTATTTATTTATATATATATATATATAACTCTGCAGTTGATGCTGTCAGCAAGTCGTGTAAGTGTTTGGTTTTACATTATTGAATAGGTTTTTTTTTTTTTGGTATTATGTTTTAAAGTACTTCACATTTCTTTTTTTTTCATTTGGTATTATTTTATAATGGGCTCAGATTTTAATGTGTAGATGCTTTATTTACAAACCTATTGGTGAATCTTATCTTTGCACTTTTTTTTTTAAAATGGTGAGGAGATAAATCAAGAGTTTACCATCCAATTATAAAACATGCTGTAGCACAGTCTAGATGATTATTTGTTCAATCCTCGGCTTAACAAGTTACCTACTATCTGCTAAAATGGGGGTGAAAAAAGGCTCAATAGAATTATGGGTTTATAGTATCTAAGAGATAAACATCTCACCTTTGCTAGGAATATTTAAAAAAAAAAACATAGGTTCATTGAAAATCTTTGTCATGATATGCTAGATAATTATTTACTCCTGTTTTTATTTTTTTGAGGTGAACATAGTCAAGGCTGGAATCATTATGTGGAGCATAATAACTGCATTCGTGCTGTTTTCATCCCTTGGACAAGAACAGAAGCAGTCATGTATTGCGGCATCATTCATCTCGGGGGAAGGCTTGTCGAACTGGACAACCGTAACAAAAGCAGATTTATACAAGGTAGATAAAGCTGTATCATACTAACTTTTATCAAGTAAGCTACATTCTACAAATGCTAGTGTGTCATCATTGAAAACACAATGTTTAATTTTAAATATTTTAAAGTTATTGGCTTATTAGCTGAAATTGGATTTTGGTATAATTTGGTATTTTTTTTGTTTAATATAGTAAAATTAAACTATATATTTGAAGATGTAAAATTAAATTAGGTTGAAATTTGTCTGCAAAGTTGCCTTATTTTTGCACTTTTTTTCATTTATTAAGTATTTTTCTTCCTTTTATTTGCGTTATTTAATTTGTTTCTAACCGTTTTCTCCACTCAAAATTTCTGTTTATTTTTCTATTTATTTATTTATTATAATGTTTAAATGGGGAATTTTCTAAATCAATTTTTAAGTGATAGATTTTTTTTGAAAATTTTGCACATGTTCTTGCTCCATGATTCAATAATTAATTTTGCAATTATTATAATCATAGTATATAACCGTGTTTAACCGTGACGAACGACACTAATAAATGTGTTACTTCCCTTGCATTAATAAAACTTCATTTACATGTCTGTGTTTCCAGCCCAGGTATCAATTGCTGGAAATTGAGAATAGATAGGTGCCACTTGATCTGATATCAGAATGAATTTAATTGCCCCTTAACTTCTGATATTTGAACATCGTAAGATTAAAATTTATTGCAAAATGATTGATTTATAGATGGAAAATCATAATTGAATTTCAATCTTCTTGCCTTTTTCTTTTCCAGAAAGCTTTGGCTACTTTGCAGGAATGAGTGAATTTTTTGTATCTCTACATGGGGTAAATCTTTTAGGCTGATTATTTTAAAAAAAATGAATTACCTAGTGTATATATATCACATATTTCGATTTTTTTTATTTGCTTAAACCAAACGTAATTATATATTAGTTGATACATCTTCAGTGAGAGTATTTTTTTTTTTGTTGTTTTGTAAATTTAAAAAAATTAAATATAGCTAATTTTTTTTATTTTTGTAGTGACGTTATGAATTTTATTTATAGTATATTTTTTTAATTATTCACTTACTGAATGGTAAAATATTGTTTTCTAACTTGCAGACTCATAATGGAAAATATTAATGCATGTTGGGTTAAGGTTACTCTGTAGCTCCCTTGAATGCAAGCGCCCCTTACTCCACCCCCCCCCATTGTCTTAAATATAATAAAGTAAACTAGTAAAAACCCTGCAAGTCTTATGATAATTTAGTAAACCAATCGACACATTTGTTATTGTTAGGAAAAATTATTTTTTTTAGTAATTTAATTTTTATTACTGAATAATTAAATGAACAGTGAGACCTTGCTTAACATGTGCATTCAAGAAATACCAGCACTGAGAAATACATTGTTACATGAAAATATGTCCATAAACGGGTATAAGTGAAATATCAGGGAATTTCTAATAATAATTTTGTTTTTATATTTAACCTTGGTGGATAATATGGAGAAGCATTAAGTATCACAATGACCAGCCTATTATTTCATTATAAAAATCTTTATTTTTTTTTCATTGTCTGTAGGACCAATCATACAATCGATGCTATGCCTTCAATATATTAACTGGCAGCATTGCAGTAAGATCTTGTCAAGACAAACTTCCTTTTATATGTGAATATCATATTGAAGGTTACTGTCTCTTTAAAAGTGTTTAGTTAATGTTTACCAAAATTGTATTTATCTGGTAGCTAAAACCTTCATATTTTTTTTTTATATAATTTAACTAAAAAGTAATCTGTTATCAATATTTTGTTTTCATAAATTATTACTTGATATCTAAAAATGTAATCATTTGGGGCTATAGTAAATTGAATTCTAACATTCTTCAGATATATTATCTTAATCTATTTAAATTAAGAAGGGATAGATTCAGATATTTAAAGATACATACAAGTCAATTTTTATGAAAATGTTATGTACTGATATTAAATTTTTCCCTTTATGCATTAATAAATAGCATCTTAAACAAAAATTTAATTATTTAGATATTTCATTACAATAAGTACAAGTAAAGTAAAGTTCCCTTAGCCCTAAAGAGCCATTGGGGCAGATAAAGTGTAGAATTCATCTGTTTCTATAACCTCGGCATATGAAGGGGTTGCATGGTCAGCACAACGCCCAGCCGCCTTTATTTCCCCAACTTAAAGTCAGGTACCCATTTAAAGCTGGGTGGACTTGTGGGACGACTTGGAAACAAATTTCAGCTGGAAAAATTCCCATGGCCCTCACCGAGTCTTGAACCCAAGACTCTCAGGTTGACAGTCGAGTATCTAATAAGTTGAAAGTTGTCCTGAAGTTGTGTCACAGTTTCTCATCGCACATTTATCTGCACTAGAGCGTCCCTCTCTGCCCGAGCCAAATAATCTGGTCATACATAGAAGTTTGTCCCTGCCCACTGCCATAAGTGCTCAGCCTGCAGTATTCATCACAGACTCTGTCTTATCCTCTACTGGTTTTTTATTGGCTAGACCATTTATAGATGACATACAAGTAAGAATGTACACTGTTTTAGCTCACTTATTTAAAAATGAAACAATTAATATTCAGTTAAGTTTTAATTATTTTTTTGTATCGGCTACTTATGTTGAAAACTTGTACTTTTTCAGCCTAGAGAGCTATTACTGAGGAACATTCCACTACTTTATAGAAAATTTGATCATACTTTAACGATGGGTAAGTTGAACAGTAATTTGTACTTAAATACATTTTTTTTTTATTAACATTTATAATTTTGGTCAATAATGCATTCAAAGTTTAGTAAAGTAAATGTTATCGGGTTGTCTGTCTTTAAAACATGCTATCTAAGATACTTTTTATGTTTTAATGTGTAGAAATTAGAATTCAAAATACTTAGAATGCTTGTGAGCTGAACTTTTTCTGTTTCTTTTTCAGGTGTAACTCATTTGTGGACAATTAGTTCTATGATTCAATCAGATTATTTAGGAAATAGAATAGAATATCGTCAGGTATGATTTAATCATCTGTATGTGCAATAAAGGAAAGTTTCAATATTTTGAATGAAATGTTAACATCTTTTAGTTGCATAAACAAACTTTGATCTAAATATCTGATGCCGCAAAGATATTATATACAAAAAAGTAATATTTCTTGCTTAAAATAGAAGCTGTAAGACTCAGCCATACTTGTGATGATACCAGTCATCATTCATTGAATCAGAAATTATTTTGTGATTTTTCTTCTGTAGATTTAAAGTATTCAGCTGTAAATTTTTTAAATCCTTTTAAAAAAAATGTATAAGTAAAATGTCCACATTAAATCTATAATTCTTAATATAGAGCAGCCCCTTAGCCAAGGGGGGGGGGCTGTGGGGAAGGGGCTGCGCCCCCCACTAGGTGCGGAGTGCGCCCCCCCCCCCCGCTTAAAAAAGAGGAAAAAATAAAGAAAAAGTAAAGGTGCCCCCTTGCTGGGTATTGGTGCCTCCCAGCTTACTTTGACCTGGCTACGGGCCTGATATAGAGCAGTATTTCAGAGAAATTCAAAATTATATGACTAATTTAATGTTCTGTCTGTAGTCATTACTACTGTTCCTTCTAAGCTGTGCTGAGCGTGCACACATTAAAAGAGAGTGCACAAATGTTTTGCTTAGATCATCATGTTTGCCCACAAAAATGTTTAATTTCCTTCAAACGTTGCGCACAGTTAATTTCTTTAGCTGCACTCAGCCTTTCTAAATTTACAGAAACATAAATCATTACATAAGTGTTTATGATGGGGAATTTTACAAAAAGATCTATAGACAACTGTCCCACTTGTGCTTTTAAGGCTTATGGAATTATTGATTCATTTCAAACAATTTGTTTTTAGATGTTCTTTTTAGCAATAGCAAATTCAAATAATAATAACATATTCAAGTCTCAATTTATGCAGATTTTTTGTAAACTCAATATATTCAGTTGGTATTTCATACTAAATATATGACCAACATGTTCTTATTATCTTATTTTTAAGACAGCAGAAATTTTTATAAGTTATCAATTAAATTTATTAAGCAATCTATTTTTTTGAATTTCCGCTAACTTTCCTTTGCGGTTTTAAATTTGTTTTTTCTTTAAGATTTGCAATTTTAGAAAGCTACAGAATGTATGGCATATCCCTTTTTACAAGGAAAATTTTCTAATTTTTTGATGAGACATTTATTTGAAAATGCATCACTTTAATATCTGGCTGTATATTGCCCTTGATAGCTATTGTTGAATAGTTTTAAACATCAAACACTTTATTTAATAAGTACGTATTTATTAATCTTTTAAGATAGCATATTTAAGTATGAAACATACCTGTTGTTTCTTTTTTTTATTTGGCTCAGCTTGTGTTAAAAATATTGACAGATATCCACATTTCACGGGGCATTTTCAACTACAGTAATCTTGAATTAATTCTTGCCATTGTGAAACGTTTCCTGAATTTAGGGGATAACTCCTTAGAAAAAATGGTATGTAAATCTGTGAGGATGCTTGTATGTTATTGAGCACACTACATGTTATTTAAGGTATGGAAGGGCATTTATGCATAGCGTTTGACTGCTAACCACTATTCTTGGTTCCTCAAGTACAACCAGCTTTCTAATGGGGGTCCTGAACTTTAGTTTAGGGAAAGTAAATTGTTCTAGCCATACAATCCCATACATGGAATGTAGCAGTGGCTACAGAAACAGATGAACTGACATTATTTTTTTTTCTTGAATTTAGTTACGCAGTTGTTTCTTTTACCTTTAGTCTAAAACTCTGCTCAATGCTTTGGGATTCAAGACTTAACAAATTTTATGAATTGAATTTTTTTTATTTTTACTTGTTTTCATTTTTGTTTGAGCCTAGGCCCATAAATAAAAATTGCTCCAAGTTTCAAACATGAAGCATACAACCTTTTCTAGGCAATAATTTTAATCGTCCTATCAGGCAACGAGGAATACCACTCACAGCTACAGTGAAAATGGGGAAAGGGTTAAATTGTTCAGCCATGATCGGGCCATGTTACCCTATCATGCATAGGTGCCCTGAAGGGAGAAGCTTTTCTATAAAGAATTGGATAAAGTGCTTAAATAGAACATACTGACGTCAGGTTTAAAACTAAGAGAGGACTGGAGAGACCAATCCACTGCTGTGTCCCAAAAGTGCCCCACTGAAGAAAGTTGTGAAGGCTCGAGTGATACTGACTCGTTTATGCATATTTTTTTTTAAATCTTAGATTATGTTTTATTTTGCTAAAAGTCTCATACATGTACCTGTGAATAGTATACATGAAGTTGATAAAACCAGTGAATATTATACATGAAGTTGATAAGTACAACATAACTTTTTTTTTTTAATAAGTGCGGTTTCCTTTATCTCCTGCCATGTTTCCAAACTGCAGTCATTGATACTGAATGTTATCAATAGTGTTGTGAGTGTTCATGAAAAGTCTGGAAATGTATTTCTCGGAGAAGATGACTTATTCAAGTAGGTATTTTTTTTTTAATTTCTTGGATGTTTATAAAATTTTAATTTGTGTATGTAGGTCAGATTGTTTTTTTTTCTTTCTTGAACAAACTTAGTACTGGTTCCAGACCACGAGATCAAATGACTCTTTTTTATAAAATGGTTGTTAAGTATGCCTTTTATAAATCAACCACAGTTACGATCAGATTATAATATGGCTCCAGGATTTAGAGTAAACAAAGGAAAAGAAAAAAACATTTTCCACCCTCTAGACAGTAAATATCCTGTCCGACACAAATAACTATATCTTCAACCACCTTACTTCATCTAAAATATGTTAACACAAATCACACAAACAAGTAGTTCTAAGTGAGTGTGATACATTGTACTATGGATTTAAAGCAGTTAATGCTGTTCAAACAATACACAACTACTGGTAAAAATAATTTATCGTGAATACTTTTGAGGGGTAAAATATTGTTTGTGACTGATTAAATGTAGATCGTTTATACAAACTTTAAGTGATGTGAATGAGCACCAATTTTTTTTTTCCTTAGCAAGCCCCATCCCCTCTGAATCCCTTTGGTATAATCATTTGTCCGTCTTCCTGCGCAACGTCGTGCACAATTCTAGTATCTGTCAAATGCAAATTTGGCCCTTATTGGTCAAAATTCTTTTTAAACTTTAACTTTTTTTCAAAATTATGTCCAGTTGGCTGTTCAGTACAATATTTCTACTGTAAGCTTCCATTTTCTCACATATATTCTAACATATACTTATTTAAATGTACATTAGATTACATAAATTAATATGTGATATAAATAATAATTAATTAGAGCAGGTTATGGTACATTTTCCTTGGCACATGTATCAATAAGACGTAGGTTAAGTATTTATTGGACTTGGCACACTGTATAATGGATGGCTAAGAGTTCAGTGTTAATAACAGCGATTAGACCATGCCGAAATTTTACAGATTCCCATAATAATACCAATTCTTCTCTAAACTTCCACACTTTTCCTAATTCCGTATATGGAACTGACTTTATAGAATGATATTGGGTGAAGATTTTCTGATTCCAAAACCCAGTAGAAAGTTCTGATTTTTCTTGATTTTTCAATTCCAATCAATTGTTTCACTTTTTAATGACAACATATATCATCAAGTGTATACTTTTAGAACAGAAATCTTGGTGCTAGATGCCCTTAAAAGAAGTTTAGTAGATATCATCACCATGGGTCATGCTGGTCCCGATGACTTTCAGGTGAGTCAGTCCAAACTACAGGCAATTTTTTTTTGTAATCTACTGCCACCCATCAATTACTATTCATTGGTAGGTTCTTGTTTTTCAGGTCATGTCTTTTTGTCTCATAGGGCATTTCTCCTAGGAGACGGAATAATAAATAGTCATTTTGCTTCATTGGTATTTCTCCTAGGAGATGGAATAATAAATAGTCATTTTGCTTCATAGGTATTTCTCCTAGGAGACGGAATAATAAATAGTCATTTTGCTTCATAGGTATTTCTCCTAGGAGACGGAAAAATAAATAGTCATTTTGCTTCATAGGTATTTCTCCTAGGAGACTGAATAATAAATAGTCATTTTGCTTCATAGGTATTTCTCCTAGGAGATGGAATAATAAATAGTCATTTTGCTTCATAGGTATTTCTCCTAGGAGACGGAATAATAAATAGTCATTTTGCTTCATAGGTATTTCTCCTAGGAGACGGAAAAATAAATAGTCATTTTGCTTCATAGGTATTTCTCCTAGGAGACTGAATAATAAATAGTCATTTTGCTTCATAGGTATTTCTCTTAGGAGATGGAATAATAAATACATTGGACAGAGTGGCCGTTCTTTTCTGTGCAAAAAATGGAAAGGTTGGTATACATTTTTTTTTTACTTTAATATTATACCTATGAATCAGAGTATTTTTTTATTTTACAGAGTTCCCACAGAAATGTTCCTGATTTTAAATGGTTACAAAATCAAAACTTATTTAAATGTTATTCTTCCTTGAGACCATAGTTTTATCAACTCTCTTTGTTTCAAATGTTGTCTTCTGTTAATTACATACATACACAAGATATGCACTTTTCCTGTTACTCGCTAAACATTGAAGGTAAAATCAAACTCAGACTGAATTGTCTGAAGCGTATTTTGTGTGTTAAACTTTTTAGCTCCAGTGATTATCTCATTCAGATCATCCATAATTGCTGGTATTATGTCATATCCCACTTGCATTCGAAGTATAATAACTCGACACAACTCCTTATAGCTTAAGAGAATTAACAACTGAACTTTCATACGTGATATTTACAGATGAGAATCCACCTATAAATGAAATGATTAACAACACTACCATATAGAATATTATGGTGTGTTACAAAATGATAATCCAATTGAGGAATGCACAAATAAATAGAGTGACATTCTTTAACAACTGAGGAGTTCACCAATAAATATCATCCTACTGTAATATCCATGAATACATTGCTCCACATGTGTCTACTCTGTATGAATTCATAATCCACTACATGAACTCTCTAACAACCGTTACTCTTCACTGCACTGTCCTCCTACTCATCTCCCCTGTGTGTCACAACCGGTCCCCTACTGGTCTCCTGTCTGGTCCCCCTTTTTCTGACCGTTATCTCTTCCCGTCTTATAGGTAATTTACCCACTCTGATTATGTCATTCTTTCCCGCCAAAAGCACCTAATCTATAGGTCAATGCGTGGGTAAATTTTGCGCCAAACCGAAAGATAAAGGTTATTGCGTGGGTGATCAGCGCCAAACCCAGATGAAGGTTATTGCGTGGGTGAATGACACTATTTCATCATTCGTATTAATACATGCTTGACCTTACTAAAACCAGGTCACAGGCACGTAATATACACAATAATCAAACAATGTGTGATCATAAGGGATAGGACACCCGGGTACCATATAAAACGTGACTAGCAGATGAAACTGTAGCCTTAAATACGTAAGAGTATTCCATTAACTTTGTAACCGTTTAAAATCAAGACGATTTTTTGTGTGGGCACCATGTAGTGCCCTTTACAGTGATGTACATTTTAACTTTAGCACTTGTCATTGAAGCACACTTAATCTGAGCTTAAAAATAAATGCCATTAAAAAGAACAACCATATAAGTTTGCTACCACTGGTAACACTGGACAGTATTTCATTGCCGACTCCTCTCCCACCCACCCCTATTCCCCCCCTCCCCCGCCATCCCCCGCTACCCTCACCCATTTTTTTCATTGGATGCAACAGAGGTACCCGCCTCAACCAGAGATTCTTGTTTCGGACCAGTCTGTGGTGGCAGTGGTCTGGTTTGACAGTTGTCAATGGCGAGTTCAGCATTGGTGACATGACAATGTTTGGACATCTCCACATTGTATCTCATGACTACCGCATGCTGTTGAATGACCTGGCGGTGGACTGTTTTCTTAATGTAGCAGTAAGTTAGTACACTATGTACCATTTTTTTTTTTTAAATGTAGCAGTGAGTGAGTATAAACTGACTGATTACTGTCGACAGGACGATACACCTTGAATTAGAGATATTGTAATTTTATTGAGTATCTGATTCGTGAATCCATTCAAACCTGTGCTCATTTTTGAGAACTTTTGGCATCCTCAGTTTCATTGTTTTTGGCACATTTACAAATTTTTGGTTTTATTTTTTGTTTGTGTTTAAATTATTGTCAGTATTCTGAATTAATCTATGTGGAGTGACATTAGGCCTGGGGTTATAGGGTGTGAGGGGAGGATTCAAGTGTTGGAGGGAAGGAATTTCGTAGGGGGTTGGGGTTTACGGGGTGCGTTCAGTGGGTTGGGTTGTGGGTTCGGTTATTGGTTTCGCATATTCAAAGATCAGTTATTGTGTGTAGTTAAGGGGTTGGGTTATTTTGGAGGTATTTTTTATAGTTGGTTCTTGTTGAGGGGTTTGGGTTTTGTTTTGTTTTTGTTTTTTTTTTACAATTTACTATAAGCTGTTCAGCTATTACTAGAGTTAGGACATGGATGCTTCATGGAAGGTTAATACAGTACTGGGTTCTCAATAATAGCTTTCAAAACATTATAGATAAAGTGAACAGCCAAATTTACTTATCAGCTGTCTTGACTGGCATTTTAAAACTGCCCTCCTGACGAATGGTAGATAAGTTTCTTGTGAAATTTTATCTATTTATTTTTAATCAGAAATGCCTTACTTCCCTTACATAATTGTTACATTGCATTTCTCAACAATACAGATTCTGTGTTTGTTTTTTTTTCCCTTGCATCTAAAAGCTAAATATATTTGTCCTAATATACAGTGCACGTATGAGATAGATCAAAGCCATATTCTGATTTTTTTATGTAGTAAAAGTTACTGTATAGAGCAGACATGGGTTAACCATAGCCCGCTCACCTGTTAATTTCAGCCTGCTCTCTTCTCCGCTCCTCTTGTTCACACTTTCCACAGATGATGTTCACATTTAGTTTATATTAGTTCATATAAAACACTGTTATTAACCTTCCCCTTGGTTTGGCCCATCAGTCAAATTTGAGAATCCCTTGACCCACAGTTTAAAAAGTTTGCCCACTCTGGCGATATAGAGCCACACTATGGTTTGTTTGTTAAGATTAGTGAATGTGACAAATCAAAGAATAACAGACTTGTTCTATGGGAGCCATACAAATCAAAGAGTTGAGTCTGGTCACATTTTTTTTTAGTATATAACAAAAAACACAATAAATTAAACTCTAAAGCTAACATTTTTTTTTTAAGGTTGCAAGTGACTACTAAAGTATCTTATTATTTTTACTAGATATATACCTCTCGACTGTCCCCTTACGATATAAAGTTTGATGACATGCTGCTCACCTTACCCATGCTAATGCTGTCTGTAAACCAGAAGCAGACGGCACAGTTTGCATTGAATACGGAGTATAATAACATCTTCGACATTCGTCTGAATTTGGAAGATTCTGGTGAGTGTGTTTTATTTCAGTAGCAGTTGTTAATTTTTTAATATTGTCTTCTGCGTATCCCTTGACATTTTGGGACATAAATGTTTTATGTTGTCCAAAATCCACATTGGAAATTATGAAAATCTAGAGCAGTGGTTCTCAAACTTTTACTCTTCACACACCACCACACCACCAACAGTTTAGGTTTTGTGACCCATTTTAACAACAGTTTTGGTTTTGTGACCCACTTTTTGTGACTCACCTGCAAATAAAAATTATGATCAAAGAAAGAGAATGCAAACATCATTAATTATATAAATAGATTTCCCCATTTTATTTGGGAGATTTACAAACTTCTAGTTTTGTAACATTTTGAGAGATAGAGTTCTAATTATGCAAACATAAATTCTTGATCCTTTAATTATAAATTTTAATTTGGTCATGGCCCACACTTTGAGAACTACTGATTTAAAGTGACCAGTAAAAAAATAAAAATCTCAAAGAATGGATATACTAAATGTGGGTAATGGAACATCAGTGAGCTGCTGTTTCTAATTATACGAATGCTTTTGCTGTATCCTTGCTTTGCTTTCTTATCAATGTTATATCATCTGCATATGCGAGGTACTAGAGGGGGTTCTGTAAATATTGTTCCTGTTTTCATAGTCTTAGTTTTTTCAATTCTGGTTTACAGGTCTCGAGATTCATAAAAAAAAGATTTTGTATTAAAAGCTTGTACATGTAGTCATTTTAAAGCATAATTAACATTAAATGTGTCTATATACTTGATCATACTTTTTTTTATGGATTATTTTGCGAAGAAAGTGGGCTTAATGCTTTTTCTTTTGCACCACTGGGGCAGAATTATTTTATGACTTTGCTTTGCAAATTTGTTGATGTTCATATTTATCTTTTATGCTGAGTCAGTTTTGTATTTTAGTATATTGTAAAATAAAAATTTATTTTTTTGTATTTTATCCTTGTTTAGAGACCAGATTGAACACTCAGCCATGTTTTTTGTTGTACTTATTCAGATATATTTCAATCAAATAAACAATTCAAGTTAAAAGTTATAGTGGTGAAAAAGCCAGACTCAAAGTATTATGTTCAAGATAGTGAATGTCTGATCCTCAGGGTAAATACTAATTTATGTTAGTTTATTATTATAATTTTTTCTGATGATGATAATGTTATTCTCCTTAGATATATTTTACATACTGTCAACCTAGTAGTGTGCTGTTGGCTTCAGATTCTACAGCAATTAGTGGATTTGAGTGCTTTGTATTCTTTGATATAATTTAGGAAAGTGTCATAGAGAATAGAAACTGTGTGGTCTTCTAAATATGATTTTTAGACTTGAAATAACTATTTTTTTTTTAGTCACCATGTTTTGTCAAGCCGTGAAGGTTTATTGTATTGAAATACACAATACGCTAAATAAGTTACAAAATTTCTTTGAATAAGTATACATTTTTTTTAATCAACCGTTCTGCCTCTAGTTCGTCATAAATGGAACTAACTTGCTAGAATCTGCACACACAACACTCTCTCACACACCCAAAATGTATATATATATATTTACACATACACAAGCCTTGTTTGGCGTACCCGTAAATCAGCACTGTATGGCTCGCAGGCATCATTAAATAGACACCATTGGCACTACGAGACACACCTGTATTGCTCCAGATATTTCACAAGATCAGACAATAGACATTAAAAAAAAATGATATTATTACTATTGTGCTTAATTAGTAACTTAAGATGATAAAATCAATACCCCCCCCCCCCATATTACTGTATAAAAATATTGTTCCATTACCCCCCCCCCCCCCCCATTTCTGTTGATGTCTAATACTTGAAAAAAATCATCTGTTTTCTTTTGTTTTCCTGTCTAGGCAAAATGGAACATGATTAACTGTAGAGAAAAAATTTTTTGAAATCTCTCAGTAATGCTTGAATTTAGCATTTGATGTCTTTAGGCTTTTGTTTGACAAGTTCAAGCATTCTGAGGCATTCCTTATTGAATACACATTTAAGCTGTGTACATCCAGGCTGATAAAAAAAATTCTACTTATAACCTTATGGAAAAAATACATTTAGTGATATCTTCTCATTTTAAATTACTGCTATCCTGCTCGTCTGCCTTTTATTATTGACACATCAAGAATTCGCAGAGAAACTTTACAATTTAAATGCTAAAAAAACAGGAACAATGAACTTAGAGAATTGGCATTAAAAATAGTGGCAGAATTTACAGGGGTTGTTCATTACAATGTTGAACAATGATCAAGAATAAAGTTGTAGAATTCTGTGTAAACTTATGCACATAAACAATTAGTTTGAATTCCAACTGAACATTTGTATTATCAGGCTAAATTTTAGTGCATTTGTAATGTGGAAATTTGTCTTAATTTGAATATTGATCTTCAAACTCACATTTTTCGACTTGTGTGAAATATGTTTTTTTTTTGGTGACTTTTTATTAAGAAGGAAGGTATTCTGAATTTAATATAAGTAAAAAAATATAAAAACCACTTTCTGGGAGAATATTTTTGTTTTATAAACATTGTTCATCTTCCTACATGGGAGTGTGATTTTGAAGATTAAAAACCTTTTTTTTTTTTTTGTATTTTTATAATATTTTTTTTCCAGCCTCACCCATTTTTATTATTTTATATGTTGTGTTACCCTGTGTCCAAAATGGCACCATAAACTAGTGTAGAAATTAGTGGGGTTCAAAGGGCCAAGGCATTTTTCTTTATGATTTGTGGATCCTTTTTTATTTAAAAAAAATGCTCAACTGTTAAAGAAATGCGCAAAGTTTAATTTAAGAATTTATTCCTAAAAAGTTGGTGTATATAATTCAACTTATGGAAAGTTTCTTAATCCATCCTTTTTGTTTTTTAGATGGTACATGTACCCTGTTTTCTTCAAGCTCCTGGATACTTGATATGAATCCTTTTTTATCATTGCAGGCTAAAATGTCTCAAAGTTTTGGCAGTATACTGCACATTCATTCCAACTCAGGACTGAAGATAGAGGTGGCTGCTGAACCCCACAAACTTTTAAGAGATGCCCTTAATTTAGTTCAAGGAAGTTTTGTAGAGTTGCCCAGAGAAAATGAAAGTCATTCAGATTTGAACATAAATATTAGTTCTGTCTTCTTACCCAAGTTGTCTACAGTAATTACTTATTTAACTTTTTTGGTATTTAGATGCTCATTTTTTTTTATTCGAATCAAGAATTACATTTTTATAGATCCACTGACATTACCAGAGTAACAAACATACAGGGATCATCATTAAATGAATCAAGAATTACATTTTTATAGATTCACTGACATTACCAGAGTAACAAACATACTGGGATCATCATTATTCTAAGAAATAAATTACATTTTTATAGATCCACTGACATTACCAGAGTAACAAAATACAGGGATCATCATTATTCTAAGAAATAAAAAATGTAAATCATTTAGGATGAATTAATCCATTCCTAAGTCTCAACATACTTGCTTATTTAAATTAATTTTTTAGTGTGAATACAGTAACTATTAAAGAAAAAATAATCAGTTATCACTGTTTGTTGTAACTATTTTGTGATTGTTTCTTTTAATTTTTTTTTTTAATCATGCTATTGCAGAATAGGAAACTACCTTTAATTTTCTAAATGTTGGTTCCAGAAACAGCATACTGTAATGGCTGGAGGATATTATTATATTTTGATCAAAATCCAACAATTGCAACAAGTGCCACGTCAGGATAAAAACTATATGGATGTGGACATAACATTTGAGTGTGTGAAGTTGATTTGTGTTGAGTGGGACTATCACAGGCAAGCTTGGTCGTCAAGATTCTGCTACGTAAGTCTTGATTGCAGTGTTGTTTTTTTTATGTTATTTTTTTTTTTAATGCTTCAACTTTGTTCATATTTCAGTTGAAAGATTAAACTTTTTGTTAAACTGGCTTTTTCTCTTACTCTTTTGTGTGTTATGTTGTAAATATCTAGAACTGTGGCTTGGAATGACTGACTGTCACTACATTTTACCTTGGGCTTTTTTGATCTATCAAATGACTTTTTTGTATCTCAATACATTACATTGTCTTTTTTTTAATATTTCTTTGTGCTTTTTTCAGCCAACAATCTATTCATTGGGGACGCCAAGATATGTTAACTGTCGTTGTGACACAGGTAACATTTTTTCTGGAGGATTTTCTCCATGTCTCCAGGACCCTACCGTTTTATGGTAAGTATATTTTTTTCTCCAGCTTCTAAATGTGGTTTCATACTGCAGTGTTCTTTTTTTATTTTACGAATAAGAACATTGTATCGTAAAATTTTGAAATGGATACATAGTTTTGATTCCTGATAATTATACTTTGATCTTTAACATTAAAACATTCTATTTAAATAGTTAGCTTTACCAGGGTGTTAGCTAACAGAAGGGTTAAATACACCTAATGGGGGGAAATAAATAATTCTTGGAAGTATTGAGAGCTCAAACTTCTCACAAAGGAAGGAGTGGGCAATACAGCACAGATATTTAGATATTTTTTAGTAATACTGAATGCATGTATACTGTGAGATGATCAAGTCAAAAGTGTATTGCATTGAGTTTGACGTTTAATTATATTTATGGTTTTTGCTGTTTATAAAAAAATGTTCACACTAGTATCTATTTTTTTTTAAAGGAGTGAATTCAATGTGGCAAATATTGATTGGTTCGACTTGAGCTCCCTAAAGCTCATCGTGGCGTTTGCTGTCCTCTGTTTCTGGCTTATATTTGTGGCCATTTTTGTGTGGACTTACCGTAGAGATTGTCTGGAAGCTTCATTGGTAAAAATTTAGACCAGCTAGCTGTTATTTTTGTGTGTGTCTGTGTGAGCTATTATTTTACACAACCCGAAAGCTTCATTGGTAAAAATTTAGACCAGCTAGCTGTTATTTTTGTGTGTGTCTGTGTGAGCTATTATTTTACACAACCCGAAAACTTAATTCTTTTACCGAAATGAAATTATATGAACTCTAAATGCATCTCGTGATAGGAAAAGTGTTAAAAAAAACTTACCTGATGTATTTTTTTTTTAAATTGTTTAAAATTGTAAACAGCCTTTCCTTGGACTTTTACAGATGTTGGCCATGCATGAGGTCAATTAAAAACATTTATTTTTATGTAAGGACCTATTAAACTCAGTCATTTTAACAAGAGTTTGTAATGAAATAATAGAATACAACTGATTCCATGGGAGCTGCACTAAACTCAGCAAAAAGATGCATGAAGCTTTTTTCATTTGGCTAACTTCGTAACACACACACACAAGAAAGAATATTTGGACATGCCCACATTAATAATTCACTAGAATGATTAGTCACTTACTGAACTTATCTTTAATAAAAAGCACATCAGACATAAATCCAACAGATTGACATCTACTTGATCAGTGGCTCTAGTTTTTACTTCCAAGTCAGCCCACAATAGCCTAACTCTACTCTCACTGAAATATGATTTATGCCTCAAAGCAGACTTCCGCTGTCTAATTTTTTTTTTGCCATTTTTTTTTTTCTTCTAATGCAGGGGTGGGCAAACTTTTTCAACGGAGGGCCACATTGAAAACTTGATTGTTATTGGTGGGCAGCATATATATTTTGTCTACTTCAATTACAATTTAAAACCTATGAAAATATGAATTAAAGATAATAACCTTTTATTTTTCATTTTATTTTATATTCACGCTTTATTACACATGCGCATTACATTTTAAAATGCAAAAATATATATGTATACAAGCCGCACAATCCGCCCCTGTTCTAATGTATCCTTTTGGTTTGTTTTTTTTTTTTTTTTTGAAAGGGTAATAAAAAACTTAAAAGCATTATTGTTTTACATAAGGGGCTGTTCACTTATTATGTAATGCCTATTGGGGGGGGGGGCTTGGTTGGCTGAAGTGTGACACATCAAAGATAAACAATCTTTAAAAAATAAAAGTTAAGTTAGTGAATGGCCTCTAGTTAGACACGACTGTGTAAGAAGATAATGTAAGATATTATACGTTGACGGTGATGGCTATTTTATTTTTATTATTATTTTGGGTTGTGTAAGATAATATCTTAATTCAAGACCGAAATGTCACTTTGCATGAATGACTATGTATTACACTAGCTGGGACCGTGCATAAGTCCTAACGTAAAATTTTTTCTAAAAACAAAACATGATTTTTAGTTAATGGACATTTTTATAAAAATGTGTTGAAAAACACTAAAAAACGATTAAACACTTCAAAATACTGCATCATAGCATTTGGGCTTAGTGATACAAACATAACATTCAGTCAGTTGAATAAAGACATTCAAGTGTTCCTGCATATTGTATATGTGTGTTGATGATGTTTTAGAAGTCAAAAATGTTTTTCATCAAAGTCGTATGCTGTTCCCTATTTTTTTTTTATCTAAATGATTTATTGGGTAGGCAACAGGTCATAAAGGTCAGAACCAAGTTCAGGGTCAGAGCACATTATTTTTTTTTTTTTTTTTGCAAATATTCAGATAGATGTTTATGGGTGCGGCATTTTTGTTTAAATTTAAAAAAAAACAAATTTCTTATGCTGTAATGCGTTTCAGGGGAAGACTTTTTTATTGCCTCGTATCTTCAGTTGGTTTCAAGGTGAACAATACCTGGTTTGTATTGTAACCGGCTGGAGCTACGGCTGCGGCACAAAGTTAACTCCCACTCTCACCATCATCGGCAGTAAAGACGTCAGCTTCGTGTACATGCTGTTTCCTGATCAGGAAGTGTTTAAGGTATTTCTTTTTCCATTTTTAGTCACTCTTGCAACACTGTAACGCTGTACCCTGAAGCCTGGTTCAAAGGTCAGGGGCAAATATTGGCCTCTACCCTAACAGGTAAGAGCAGGCTTGACTGCCAAACAGAAGAACCTGGGTTTAACCCTCAGTGAGTACTGGGCCTTTTCCGACCAACGATCCATCCATTTCCTTAATGTGTACTCTGTAATTGCTCGGGGTAAAAGTCACACAATGCTATACCATGCCATGAGCAATGTAGAATCACTGGAACTCAATTTTTATCTGGCCGCCAATGGTTTTAATAGGCTCTATGATGAAAGCATCTTTTTTTTTAAATTTAGTGGAGCCCAAAAGAAAATAATGTGCAGCTGAATGTTAATAACAGTACCAGCTTGTGTGACTCAACTTCAAATGCAAGGGGTAAAATACATTTTAATGACATTTAAATCGAGAAACTTTTGTAAATTTGTTTATACAGACAATTAAGGAAAGAATGCCTATATTAAAAAAATATCTTGAAAGTTAATACCCTGCCATGGAAATAAGTTAAACTAAACGTTAAAGTTAATCAGTTAATAAAAGTACTTATTGAAAAAATTGTTCAGTAGATTAGTGGGTTTTATCACTTTGATTTGTCAATGACATAAAATTATTCTGATTTAATTTTTTTTTTTTTCGATTAAAAACATAACTCTCGGTCATAAAACATTTTTTTTTTTCATTTTGAATAATTACTCTGCACATGCTAGGCTACTTACTTACTTTACTTACATGCTAGGCTTGACATTTACAGTTAATGTACATTTGCCTAATTTTTATCTGATTAAAAGTTAAGTCTAAACTTTCAATGCAATTTTCACTTTGTTTCACTGCTAATATATTTCAACTGTTGCTCAGACAGGCTCAGAAGTCTGGTTCATTTTAAGCTGCTCAGAGGATATTGGAACGATTGAAAATGTTATCTTATCTTTGCCATACGCCACTTTCAAAGATCCATGGTAATTATTGCCTGGGTTGTTTAATTTAACAATTGTTAACAGGTGGTTTGTTTAGAAGGCTGATGACTGTGACTGAGTTATATTTTTCAAGAATAATATAACTAATAGCGATTTGGCCCCTGTGTTAAATCGAAAGTAATGAATTAATATAATAGTATCCCAGTTTAAAATACAATCATGAAAAAATTGGATCTGCCCAAAACCAAAAAATATCCCAGCCTACAGATCAAGCCTAAGGGGATATAACTCTAGGCAAAGGTTTTGCTGAGTACATCTAGTTAGAAAATAATTGCTCTGTATTATTGACTATAGTCTACCAATGTTAATCATTTGTGGGAATAGCTTTAAATGTTTTGTCAAAGTACATTAGGGGGTACACTTGCATCCATAGGAAAGGTTAATGGTGGATGTGCCAACAAGAGATTTGTATTGTTGTACAGGATGACTCACACACACACAAAACATAAATCAAAATAAAAAATGTTTGCAAAGCTACTATGAATTACGAATTTGAGAAAAATAATCACACATGGTATCACAGTAGAGTTTACTGTGCATTAATAAGGGCTGCAGGTAATCACTGTCAAACAGTTAAACAAAACCACTACTTCAGAAAAATAATTTAATCAACAGTTTCAACCAGTACATACAGTCAGTTACAATAAGACTTCAGAACGTATGAATAACTCCTTCGATATATGTACTCCAACAATCATTGTTTTCAATGGCTAGCACAATCTGAAACAAGTAGTCGCCTTCAAATACACAAACACACACAAGCTCCTCAACTACATTCTGTCATCAGACAAACAATAATTTTATTCCCTGACAATTCATATCATAATTGGTCAAGCAGACAATCCATACAAACACATGGCTTAAAGTAAAAAGTGCAGCAAATTTCTAAAGATTTTCTTGACTTTTGAGTTTTAAAAAAGTTTATGGGTCCCTTTTTCTTCTTTCAAGTAATGTACAAGTTTTATATGTATATTATAATTGACATCATTATGGTGTCCATAACTAGAATCAATACAGCTGTCTGGGCTGAAGAGGCTGCAGATCCCTGATGTACGTTCTAGATATTTTGTTAAAGCAAAAATATGAATCATGTATGATTTGAAAATGAAATGTCTGACGAAACAATCATTCTAATTTTTCGTACTGTATAGAGTGTTTTTGTTTTCTAGGCATGTATCTCACATACTGTTCAGAAATCTGAGAACTCAAGAAGACAGATACTGTATCTGTGATGCATGGATACCAGATGCCAGTACACGTGTCAATTTTATTGTCAGGCCAGTGTCACCCATCCCAGGTTAACAGTGGTTAAATATTTTTAGAAAAAACTATCAAACTTAACAAGAAACAAATACTTTTTTTTTAATATTCTAATGAAAGAAAATTATGATGATTTTAATGAAATTAACACACATTTTCTATTTTAGGTTAAAATATTCTTTATTACCAAAGTTTATTTTTTTTTTTTACATTATCCCCTATTAAAATAATTCTCATTGCTGATATTAGTCTTAGTTGGGCATTGTTCTGGCCACACAATAAATACCTTTATATCACATAGCTACATAAACATTTTATCTTACCCAGATTGACAACCACAAGGGCTAAGGAAACTTAATTTTCTTTGTAAAATGAATTGTTTGGAGTCATAGAAGTCTGGCTTAAAACACTTCAAATATAACTTGTTGTTGTTAACAGTTTAATATATATACAAATATATACATACATATATATATATATATGTTTCAACTAATTATTCCCAGGTAGGCAGTTGAGATCTTTTCTTTTCAAACTGATGTACTTCATAAGAACTCTGCATGTCATCATTGGCGTATTTTTCAACATGCATGGGAGCACTTTTAACAAGGTAGTTTGATGAGAGGGGAAATGATCTCTGAAATAGTACTATCATGTGGAGAAGAAATTAGTTCCCTTTCATGGCATGAAAAAATAAAATAATGTAAATTAAAAAAAGTTAATCTAGCGGCTATGGTATGATAAACAAATCTTCAAGTGTTAGTTTGAGTAGAACGATATGATTATTTCTTTTTTTTTTTTCGCCGTGAAAGCTTACTTTTATCTAGTTATAATTAGACATTGAACTCAAGATTTTTTTATGTTAATCACTTTTTTTTTTTTTGACAAAAAATATACCTGGTAGCTGAAATATAGACCTTTAGAAAACAAGTACAAACAGTGATTTATTTTTGAAAAAGTCGTCTTAAGGATATGCTTTCTTTTGAGCCTGTCACTCCTCTCAGAACAGTGTGTAGTCCTTCTCCATACCTTAGGCCTCTCCGGTGTTGGAGGGTCCACTGAAAACTTTGGCATTTCTGGGAGTTGGCTCACTTACCAGTTCACTGCGACCACCACCCAGTAATACTGGAAAAATGTTTTTTTAAATAAACTCCAAAATTTCTTATACAACCTTGAAAATTTAATGAATTAATGTGTAATTAGTGGACATTATATTTCATTTTTTTTAAATGTCTTATATATTCCTAAAAGTGTGTCATTATAAATTACTAGACAAGTAAAAAGATCTATTATTAATATCTAACAGAGAGAAGTGTGCTCATGCAGTTTAGAATGATCGACTGTCGACCAGAGGGTCCCGGTTACAAATCTCAGTTAGAAACTTGGGGATTTTTTTCAGGTCCTGGTCAAAGTCCCCCATGTCCACCCAGCTATAAATGGGTCACCTGAATTTAAGTTGGGGGAGTAAAGGCGGCTGAGCATTAAGCTAACCACACAATCCCTTTATATGCCTAGGTTACTGAAACAGATGAATTCTACTCTTCATCTGCCCCGATGAGCCCTTTGGGGCTTAAGGGAACTTGACTTTTTTTTTTTACCTAACAGAGAGGATGAAACATTTTTTCTTTTTTAATGTATTACAGAGTCAGCATGCACTTTGCTGCTTCTTCACACTCCTGATATGCATGCTGTTTTGTACGTGGGCTACAGAAGCCATAAAGGTGGAGCTCAAAGGGGATATGGCCATGACTTCAGAAGAGAAACACTATCAGAATCTTGCTCTGGAAGTGAACATCTCAGCTTTTTTCTCATCCATTGTTTCTTTCTTTGTCATCCTCTGGTTTGAAATGTGAGATTTTTTTTTTTAACAATTCATCTTTTTAACTTTTTTTTTTTTTTAGTTTTTTAATAAATTTCAAAGTCCGTGTTGGGTCAAAATTTTTTTTAGATCCTGTAAGCCTGAAAATGGGAGGGTTTTTATGCTGCCTTTATTTTATCCTCACATTAGACCAGAGTGTGATGGCCATGGAGGTACTGCTGGTGAGACATACGTAGGTGATTTAGACAACGCCCATGGTTCCCCAGTAATTCTTTGGGTAGCCATTTAAGCAGAACTTGGGAACTTTCACCAGGACCTGACCACAAATTCAAAGTCTCTCTGCTAAAATAGAGCCTGGGACCTCCGGCAGACTGTCGAGCAGCAACATCCGGTTAACATCATCAGCCTGCCTCCCTTTCCCCTCTCCTTTTTTTTTAATTCTTTAGCATTTCTAGATTGTTTTTAATTATTTTGTGTGGGAACACCTTAAAGTGGCTTGGAATTTCAAAATTTGTAAGTTTAAAAAAAAAAGAGCCAATGAGTACCATCTGTGTTGATGAAGTTTATTGTAAGTCCCTTTAAGGCCTATGAGTACCATCTGTGATGATGAAGTTTATTGTAAGTCCCTTTAAGGCCTATGAGTACCATCTGTGATGATGAAGTTTATTGTAAGTCCCTTTAAGGCCTATGAGTACCATCTGTGATGATGAAGTTTATTGTAAGTCCCTTTAAGGCCTATGAGTACCATCTGTGATGATGAAGTTTATTGTAAGTCCCTTTAAGGCCTATGAGTACCATCTGTGATGATGAAGTTTATTGTAAGTCCCTGGATGAGATGTTTATCTCTGGATCCTTTGTACTTTTAATGAAAGGTTTTTTTTTGTAATGCTCTTTTTACAAACCCACTCTACTGGAGCTCCTGTACAATAGCACCACAGAGAACATTGATGGCAAGTGGGATTTGAACCCATGATATATAGCGCACAGATTGGGCTCACAACCAAAAAAGCTGTATCTGGTATCCTCAGTGTACGAGAGGCTTGTTGGACCAGCACAATGCTTTTCAGCATTTACTTCCTTTCCCTATACTATTTTGATACGCATTTTAATCACTATAGGACATCATCAGGATCAGAGAAAAGTCTTGGCATTCACTCAAGCTCAACCCTTTGACTGATCAACCCAATGTCCATTCCATTGAATTTTTAAAGATTTATCAATATTGACAATGTCTTCAGTAACTATTGACAACGGTACATTTTCTTTTATCTAAACCTTTTTTTTTTTTTCATGTTCTGTTTACAGCATTAGCCTATTACCAAAATATGATGTACTTCACTGGCCATTCACTGTGAGCTACGAAAGTCAACTCAACATCAACCAGAGCAATTTGGAAAACACATATGAAATGGACAGAGTGGGATGGCACATGGGGATGGCCTATCGGCGATCGTTAAACTCCGTGCCTTCAAACAGTACTTTAGCTGAGAGGGCCAGCACCCATTTCACACAGCCTCGGTCCAGGCAGAGTCTGAAATCAATGCCGAGCTATTTGGAGAGGCTTCCGATGCAGGTGGGCAGAAACAGGCCCCGACTCTCGTCATCTGTTGCAGAGCAGCTGTTGGTCAATATCAGCATGGAGAACTACATTTTTCACCCACCTTTGAGAAGGTAAGTTTAAAAACTTTAAGAGTTGTTTTTAGAGAATATTTATTATTACTTTCGTTACCATTTAGAAAATGGTTTGTAAAATTTGATTTCATCATAGATCTCTTGTTGAATGGTTTCCTTTGCTTTGGACATAAATCACATAAAACCTGTGTGATGTAAAACATTTAAGAAAAAATGCAGAACTAGTCAAGACATATGAATCACTTCCTCAACTAATAATGTCTTTTGTATGTAAACTGATTATTAATGCCTTGACTTTTGTTTGATTGAAGTATTCTTAATGTATCCTTTGAGTCTGTCGCTTAAAACTATGTCGGTTTATAAAGGTAAAATTTGATGTTGCATGGTAGTGTCTGAACTAATTCAAATGTATAAAACATCGATGTAATCAGACAACAATAAGACAAAAAAAAAACTTTTTGAATGAATCAATATTTTTTAAAAAGAAAAGTTTTGCAAGCTGCAGCTTGTAATTTTATATTTTTTTTTAGATGAGATGAAACTGCAGCTAGTGAACAGATCTGCCATATGTAATTTATCTTCACATTTTGCACACATCATAAAATGAGAAGAGGTGTCACTAATACCACTTGTCTTTTCTTTTTTAATCTGTCTGCGTTTAACATGTTGTAACTTCACATTGTTCTCTTAGATCCTATAAACCACTAATGGGATGGTTTTAATGGTGCCCATCTTTCATCCCTACCATAGCCGATAGTGCCTTGCCATGGGAGATATAGTGGGGACTTAAGCCATGACCTGAAATATCCATTGGTCCTCGCCGGAGATTGAACCAGTGACCCTCAGGTCACCTCAAATCAGTCAACAACCTACACTTTTTATTGACAGACTAGATCAAAGGCCCGGTACCCAGACCGGTGAGTGACTCCTTATAATTGAGTTGTATCCCTTTGACCATCTTTACAACTTTACATAATTTGCGCACTGCTTGGAATTCCCAAGACTATTTTTATCCAAGCAAGAGTTCACTTCCCTTGAGTGAGAATATTTTTAGCAGCGGAAGTTATACACACGTACGTCAGGCTAGCCGATTATGTGTTAGATTTTTGACTCAACATATTAATAAACCTGTAATGCAATTGACAATAAATTACATAGTATGTTACAATATTTTTTTCTTTTACATTTTCTTATATTTTTAGGAAGATTTTGCAACAGTTAGTGAGGTTTGTCTCTGTAGCCATTTTAGTCCTTCTCCTGGTGTTCTTGAGTTACCTTTTGGCCACACTGGGGACTCGCATACAGGGCAGCAGCTACTACCTGATGGTGTCCATCCTGACTTTCCTCACTGTCATGTCCCTGTGGCACCCTGTCTTTATAGTCATCACGACATTCCTGTTTGTAGAGAAGTACAGGCTGGGGAAAACTGATGCAGACGAAAGAGTCAGAGGTAGGATTGGATTGTAGTAGAGTCTTCCTTTAACTCTAAACCATTTTCCTCATTGCGACCCAGACTTTTCTTAACTCACTTCTCCTCAATCCCACCGCAGAGATAACAATAAATTCATGAATTTTAAAAATTTAAGTAACCTCATCTAGTATTATATAATCTTAAACAGAAATGAATTATATTTACAATGATACTATTATAGAAAATAAAAATTAATTTAGGTTGAGTTAGGCATGATAAAAAGCAACAACAATAGCATCTAAAGCTCAATTCTTAATAAAATTTTCTATTTTAGTAATCACAAATCTAAAGTTGGTGGGAGTTGGCCCGATGGAATTTTTTCATATTAACAAAACCATAAAAGAAACTCTTAAATAAACCTAAGTTAAAATCCATTATTTAATGCTATTTTTTTTGGACTATGAAGTTTGACCCTTATATATTTAATATAGGGCTGAGAATTATGGAAAATATTTGTATGAATCACTGTCGACAATCATCAAATTAAAGCATCTGCATGACCAAGATGGAAGCATTAATTTATACATTTTCTAAATGAAGTTATTAAATCAACTTTCATTATGAAATAGTACATTTAAATGACACATCATTGCTGATTTATTGTTCGATGAATTTTAAATGTTAAAACCGTCATGCCGGTGTTTTGAGCAGCTCCTGGCCAACTATTGCTAATCAGGGTTTTTTTTTTCATGCCAGCACTTATCTGATATTAGCGGCTATGGAGCCGTTCTTACTAGCTTGTCAGAAGTTTTTATGAGCCCACCACTATCCTGTCTTAATGTGTAACATACTCTACATCTATTTCATTTTAAAAAATTTGGCTTTTTGTTTTGTTTTTTAATTTTAACTTTTTCAGCTCCACTGGTTATAATCTTCAGCAGGTGATGAAATATTCTCAACATTTTTTTTGTATTTAGCTGTATTTCTTTGTAAAAGAAAGACTGGGAAATATATGAGAGACAGGGTGAAGGTTGGTTCCCCCCCCCCCCCCGGCTACGTCAAAGCCTGGAATACACTCCTGCCAATAAATCTCAGCCTCTGAATGTACACTCCTGCCAATAAATCTCAGCCTCTGAATTTACACTCCTGCCAATAAATCTCAGCCTCTGAATGTACACTCCTGCCAATAAATCTCAGCCTCTGAATGTAATTTATTTCTTTTCATCTCCAGCCTGGGAGACTCAGATGTACAGAAACTCCAAAATGTTGAACTTGAATATTACAGAGACCAAAAGGAGTGTTTCCTATAAACACACTTACGTCCCGCTGGCCAAGAAGTATATCTATCGCAAACATTGTGCACACATAGCTAAGGTAACTGAAACATTTAGTTCTGATGTTTTTCTTTTATGAGATGTTATTGGAATTTGTTCTTAAGGTTACCACTTCTCTTGTTTTACTCTTGCAACTCAAATGTTATATATTGCCTCAGTTCATACATGCGAAAGAAATTGTTTCATAAAATGTTGTGTAAATAAATGTTCACAACTCAAAGTCCTTATCCAAATCCTGACTACCTGATCCTGGTAGATACTGCACTACATGGTGGTTACTGCACTACAAGGCAGATACTGCACTACCTGGTAGATATTGCACTACCTGATAGATACTGCACTACCTGTTAGATACTGCACTACCTGGTAGATACTACAGTACCTGGTAGATACTGCACTACATGGTGGATACTGCACTACATGGTAGATACTGCACTACTTGGTAGATATTGCACTACATGGTAGATACTGCACTACTTGGTAGATACTGCACTACTTGGTAGATATTGCACTACCTGGTAGATACTACACTACATTGTGGATACTGCACTACCTGCTAGATACTGCACTACCTGGTAAATTCTGCACTACCTGATAGATACTGCTCTACCTGTTACATACTACACTACATGGTAGATACTGCACTACTTGGTAGATATTGCACTACATGGTAGATACTGCACTACTTGGTAGATACTGCACTACTTGGTAGATATTGCACTACATGGTAGATACTGCACTACTTGGTAGATACTGCACTACATGGTAGATACTGCACTACTTGGTAGATACTGCACTACATGGTAGATACTGCACTACATGGCATATGTTGCACTACCTGGTAGATACTGCACTACCTGGTAGATACTGCACTACTTGGTAGATATTGCACTACATGGTAGATACTGCACTACTTGGTAGATACTGCACTACTTGGTAGATATTGCACTACCTGGTAGATACTACACTACATTGTGGATACTGCACTACCTGATAGATACTGCTCTACCTGTTACATACTACACTACATGGTAGATACTGCACTACTTGGTAGATATTGCACTACATGGTAGATACTGCACTACTTGGTAGATACTGCACTACTTGGTAGATATTGCACTACATGGTAGATATTGCACTACCTGATAGATACTGCACTACCTGTTAGATACTGCACTACCTGGTAGATACTACAGTACCTGGTAGATACTACACTACATGGTGGATACTGCACTACATGGTGGTTACTGCACTACAAGGTAGATACTGCACTACCTGGTAGATACTGCACTACCTGGTAGATACTACACTACATGGTGGATACTGCACTACCTGGTAGATACTACACTACATTGTGGATACTGCACTACCTGCTAGACACTGCACTACCTGGTAAATTCTGCACTACCTGATAGATACTGCTCTACCTGTTACATACTACACTACATGGTAGATACTGCACTACTTGGTAGATATTGCACTACATGGTAGATACTGCACTACTTGGTAGATACTGCACTACTTGGTAGATATTGCACTACATGGTAGATACTGCACTACTTGGTAGATACTGCACTACATGGTAGATACTGCACTACTTGGTAGATACTGCACTACATGGTAGATACTGCACTACATGGCATATGTTGCACTACCTGGTAGATACTGCACTACCTGGTAGATACTGCACTACATGGTAGATGTTGCACTACTTGGTAGATACTACACTACCTGGTAGATACTGCACTACTTGGTAGATACTGCACTACCTGGTAGATACTGCACTACCTGGTAGATACTGCACTGATTTGATAATTTTTGCAGTACTCATTAAGCCTGGTAAATGAATGGGTTTTTTTCAATATTTAATTGTTTGAAGTATTATTTTTAAAAAATGTTCTACCATAAGAACTGTAAATATATATTTCCATATCTTTCAAATCGGATCATGTTTGGTCTTTAAATTTTTTAGCGGTGCTCATAAAAGTTTCACTGTCAGTTTTTCCACTATTAAGCTTGATGTTCATATTATTATTATTAAAAAAAAACTGATTTATTTGCTCAAAATAAACATATGAAATTTATCAATAATTGTTTTGTTGGAGGATTTTACATCCCTAGAATATATGTATATCATATCTATTGGAATTATTTACTATGATTATTTATACTAGCTGTACCCTGCAAAACCTTTGCATGAATTATATTCCCTTAGGTTTGATCGGTAAACTAGGTTATTTTTGGTTTGGGACAGATTCGATTTTTTCATGATTTTTACTACTATTGTTTACGTTTGACGATTTTGAACTGGAATACTGTTGTATTAATTCTATACTTTCGATTTAGCGCAGAACCCAAACCACTATTATTTATATAGACACTTAATATCTATGTATTTACTGCCTATTTATGTATGTGCCTGTCATAGGTGGTTTTTGTGTATAAATTAGTTGTGTGTAAAATATATTTTTTACTTGGCACTTCTTCTTCTGGTAGGTGTACATAAATTATTTGTAGTATGACAGATCAGCCTGTCTCTTCGGAGTTCCTTGTATATTTATTTCTTGCACATTAAAATGAAGTGTCCACAGATGTGTGTGAGACGTAACACATATATTAACAGTTATGAATCACTGAATAGACAGTTTGTTGAAATATATATCTATTTATTTACATATGAATAATCTTCTTACTTTAATAATGCATAATATTGTAGAGTAAATGATAATATGAACAACGTCCTTCCCTAATGAATATATGTCTTAGTCCCTCTAGTCGTCTTAATTATCGTCTGTTATCATGTCTGAAGAAATCTATCGTCCGGTCTAACTAAATAAAATCACTTCCGCTAAAACTAAGTGGCCAGATAATTCCCATCTCTGTGCCAAATAACATTATTACAGTGCCATTTTATCTTATTATACTTGTTTACCAATGTATCCAACTCTCAACAGGCCAATGTGGGAATGTTGATAAATGAAGAGCAGGGAGAAACGGTGGCCAAGAGGATCACATTGTTTGTCTTTATCATAGTGGTCATCATCATCATCAACCTGCAGAGTGGGTCAGTCAGTGAGAGGTATATGCAGACAAAATTTATGAGGGACTTGCTGGAAGTTGGCCGAGAGGAAATAGAGCTTCGCCAGGTGTGTGGCCCATTTCAACTTTTTCACTTTTAGTATCGTTTCAACTTTTTCATTTTTAGTATCATTTCAACTTTATCACTTTTAGTATCATTTCAACTTTTTCACTTTTAGTATCATTTCAACTTTTTTCACTTTTTTAGTATCATTTCAACTTTTTTCACTTTTAGTATCATTTCAACTTTTTCACTTTTAGTATCATTTCAACTTTTTCACTTTTAGTATCATTTCAACTTTTTCATTTTTAGTTTCATTTCAACTTTTTCACTTTTAGTATCATTTTAACTTTTTTCACTTTTAGTATCATTTCAACTTTTTCACTTTTAGTATCATTTCAACTTTTTTAATTAAAAGGAACATTATTTACTTGTGAAAAGGATTATTGAATAGCTGTGCTGGTATATTATTTTTGTAAGGATTAAAAATCATCTTTTTTTTTAAACTAATGATTAATCAATATGAAGGATACTTTATCAATCAATTTGGTAACTCTAGAAATTTACTAATATTGAAAGGTATCAATCATTTTTGTAAATCTAGAGATTTTTCTAATATTGGTTATTAATAAATTTTTAGCAGTAAAGGAGAGAAAGATCTATTCAATGCTGAGTTCATTTTTTTGTATTTTTCTATCTCCTGTCAGGTATTGACCTATGAAAATTTCTGGGATCATTTGAGGACAAAGTTTTTCTTGGTCACCCATTGGTCATTGTCCAATACAAACACCACCACCAGTTTTAAGACAGTGTCCACTGTCAGAGTCAGGCAAATCCGAGCTGCAACTTATAAAGGTAAAGTTATCTTGACCTCTTGTCCTCTCATGTGTACGTTTTTTTAAAGTTGCAGTAAGACTACCGCTTAATGCGGTATACGTTCCATCAAAGTAGAGCGTAATATGAAACAGCGTTAAACGGGGTTATCTCATCATGTAAATAATAGGGTTGGGGAAGATGGGTAGACCATTGGTCAGGTATTTTACCATTCAATTTATTATGTTTTTTATAACAATAAAACAAAAATTTATTTCCTACAAATATAGAAAGACAATAAACAAATATACATAAATATAAATAAATACAAAATGAAGTCAGCATGTTTACAATTCAGACCCTTCAGCCTCTTCTGTATTTCCAATTTTCTGCCTTTTTTTATCACCAAGGTATCTAATGTAATTTGCTTTTTCCGTTCCATTTCCTCTATTGTATTATTTCTAGAACGGGTAATTCTAGTTGCAGAGCTTGTCGTGGTTGCAGCTGCAGATGACAGTATTTTTGCTTTATTCTTAAGAATAGCCCTTATTGTTGGAGTTGCCCCATACAATGCAGCACCAATTTGAGATTGACGTTCACCAGTATCTAATCTTCTAATCACTTGCATTTTAGTTTCTAGTGAAATGCTTTTTCTTGTTCTTTTATTTTCTTGTTTTTTATTACCACCCATAATAAAAAATAAAAATCATAATATTTGTCACTATATCAATCGTTATATTATATAAATTTATACAGTACATACAATAACGTCAAGAAATGTTTGAAACAATAAAAATACGTTTGTATAACACTGCAGGAAAGAATGAACACAGATAAACTGCTTCGAATATCAGGAAGCCTAACGCGGCGGGTGCAATTTTGGGGAACCCCACAATTCAAATAAAAGTCCGTTGAACCGAAACAGCGCTAAATGAAACAGCATTAACCGGGGTTTTATTGTAGTTTTTTGTCACTTCTTTTGACTAGAGATGTGCACATTTTATTTCTAAAAAGAAGTTCAAAGGCTATTTAGGAATGTTAGAGAACTTTTGGTGACTTAATGAAAGCATTTTAATTACCCTGACTATTCTTGTGCAGGCTGTAAGTTCAAATCTTAGAAATGCTATATTTTTTTTTTTGACCTCCTTTGTGCATCCATGGCAAAAGCAGTCTTGGCTATGGTTGAGAACAGGCAATATTACACAAGTGTAATACTGGTTAAGTGCAGTAATTAGATAATGAACTCTTCATCACAGGGGGTCACATTATAGGATACCAATCACTTCAGTGCCAAAGTGTTTCCCAGAAATGCTTAAAATGTGAGAATCGTTCCTCTAGGAACAGTCTTTTTTTTAACTAAGGGAGATAAACTGTAAATAGAACATCTAAAGCACAGTCGGAACCACCTCCCTTTACTTGGCTGTATGATCAGGTTCACACACATGAAAGTAAAGTGTAGAATTCATCTGTTTCTCTATCCAAGGGATTGTGTGGTTAGCCTAACGCCCAGCCACTTTTACTCCCCAAACTAAAGTCAGGTAGATTTGAGGGTCTTTTACACCAACTTTCAACAGGACATGGGAAAATACACTGGGAGCCATCTGACCCACAACACATAAAAGACTAAATGTATAAAGTCAGAATTTTTTCTCATCATTCTCCCGCTTCACTTGTTTGCAGCAGTTAGAAGTTGACCCACAACACACATAAAAGACTAATAAATAAAAGTCAAAAATTTTTTCTCAATGTTCCTCCTGCTTTAATTGATTGCAGCAGCTGGAAGTTGAATACCTCCATTTCCATCTTCTTATTCCTCACTGGGTGAATTTCTCTCTTGCAGATGTCTATGTACATGTATTGTGATATCTTATCTTGAACCATTGAATCACACTAGTAAATCACCACCTATTTAACTCCTTAATTCAATTTTTTTTCATTACTTAGGCTACACATAGTACATACATATCACTCTACCTATTTATAATTAATAGATTTAATTGTTTGTTTTTTACCAGGAAACTGTGAAAAAGACTTTGCCCTGCTGCCACATCAGCGCTGCCATTTTGATGTAGAAAATTCTGAAATAGGTGAGCCACAGTTGTTTATTACTGATAAATGTATAATTAAAAGAACTAAACAACCTAACATAATATTATAGCTGGTGAATACTTTTAGATATTAGTCAATGCCTATTGGTTTGTACATATAAATGTTTTTTGTGTTTTTACATGTAAATCAAAGCAAAATCAAAATAATAAAATTAAAATATCATAATTATTCTAGTGATATAATTTATCAATACACACTCATAAATATATAGCGAGATTAAAACACACATATAGATGTGACTAGGTATAGAGATACACATATATAGATGTGACTAGGTATAGAGATACACATATACAGATATGTGCTGTAGGGTGCCACATAACAATGAGGCAAAGTTTGTGTACATATTTTTTTCAGCCCGCTCCACCTCCCCCAATATTGTTCTTTTCATGAATTTTTATGTGCCAATTTTCATTTTATTATATTCTATTCTGCTGATAGCTCAATTGCCCGAAAGTTTCCTGAAATTTATTTTTTTTAAATCAGTTGATTTAAACCATTGATTTATGTTTATTCAGAATTGGACTTTTTTTATTTTCTTAAGTGATAATAAGAGTTGAGAGTTGTAAAAGTAAAGTCCCCCATCGGGGCAGATGAAGTGTAGAATTTATTTGTTTCTGTAACCTCTGCATATAAAGGGATTGTGTGGTTAGCACAAAGCCCAGTCGCCTTTACTTCCCCAAATTAAGCAAGGTACCCATTTAAAGCTTGGCAGGTATTGACATAGATTGGAGCATCCTTTTAATTAAATTGTGCATTAACTTAACAGTGCACCAGGAAAAAATGTTGCTTGCTTTATTTTTCAATCAGGCCAGTTAATCTCTTGCAGCTCTGGTATTACCGTGTGGACATGGACAGGCTTGAGCAACAGCACTATGTAATTGGATTCAGGTTTTGGAATCTGACTGGCCACATTAAGTTGAATTGTTTTGATGCCAGCAACACACGGCAGTGCCAGCATCTACATGTGTATCCCCTGATCAACTTGGGATGTAGGCATACAAAGATGGAAATAATTATTGCAAAAGCTTCATGAATTTAAAAAAAAGAAGTGGTTTCAGAGATGTGGTGAACATTAGAGCTCCACTGATAGGCCCAGGCATAAAAGTGGAATGTGTGTAGATGTGATTGATTTAATATTGCAATGGACCCAAAGTCTGTTACGAGTGGCCTTATTTACTTCATTCATCATCAACTTACATAGTTGCAGGTCATAGATGA
This sequence comes from Bulinus truncatus, assembly GCA_021962125.1. Taxonomy (NCBI): domain Eukaryota; kingdom Metazoa; phylum Mollusca; class Gastropoda; family Planorbidae; genus Bulinus; species Bulinus truncatus. Next base: position 4,566,734 of record JAGDYQ010000035.1, read on the forward strand.
TGATTGTGAGATTCAACAGATGTGTATACATGAATTGTTTTTTTTTGATGCACATTTTTTTTCAGATTTACGTAGTTAGGCCATTAGGCACCTTGAATGAGCTAAACTTATTAACAGTTAAATTAATGTACCTGATTCACTTATTACTCTCAACTAACATCACATGAACTGTAATCTCTTGGTCAACTCAGCATCTTTGTGCTAAATCTCTACCTTGAAGGTTACATCTCCATGTTCATTATCTCCTCCACAGAATGATAACTTCTATTTTGTGAATTAGAAAGCTATGAGAAAACCAATGAATATGCTGCAAAATGCTGCAGTGAATTTATTCCCTGGGCATGTGCAGTACTAGGGTGAAGTCTTAGTTGGTTTGGCTTAATAGACCCAAAAATGTGTCACAAGAGAACAAATCAACCATGTTTGTGAGGTAGCACTTAACAAAATAACAAGAAAGAAATCATCCTTGTGGTCTAACCCCTAGCCCACCGTGCCTACTAAACATCTGACTGACATTGTATCGCAACACACCAATGAGATATACCTAAACATTACATGGCCACTATGTCCTGATAAGTCCTGATGAAAGCATGGACATTATCAATCAATGCTAAATGCTACAACTTTCCAAATCCTATCAAGTTCCCCCTTCACTGCTGCAGCAACAAAAGCATACTAAAATGCCGCATGAAAAGACTACAAGTAATTGACAAACTGTATTTTCAGCAATTACTGTTTTAAATATTTGATAACATCAACTGGTAAACTACTGAATATTTAGATTGTTTTCAAGCTGATATTAAATAATGAATATTATACTAAAATATTGAAGATGTCACTTGTTGTTAATGGCTCTTTCGAGCTACCAGTAAATAAAAATATTTTACATTAAAATTTTGCCAGCTAAAGTTTGTCCAGATTATGAACACATCGGGAGTTAGAGGTTGAAAATTAAAAACTTTATTTTTGTGTGGACCAAAGAGTTTTTATTTTTTTTTTAATTCCCTTAACCAAAGTGGTCGTTGGGGGGAACGAATGGACACATGAACAGATGTGCTTTCCTATGTCCTTTCTGTGGGGCTCATAGACTTGGTGGCACCCATCTCATCTCCAAGTCAGCATTGAATATTTTCTGGCTTTGCCAGGGATTGAACCCTGTAGTACCCTTTGTATGTGAGTCGAGTTCACTATCCGCTTTTGATATCCAGCCGCCATCAGAGTAGCAGGGCACAGGTATTCACTCATTTTGATTTTTTCTTTTTTTCCCCCAAAGAGACCAGACAGTTTGCCTTGACATGGAAGAAAGTCACAGCAAGAAATATTCGGCCAGGGCCGTTCACTTTTGTTCAGGGTAAACATTTCCAGACCATCAACCACCACTACCCAGGTGGAGGGTGAGTTATTGGTGTTTCATCCTTAGCGGATCATTGGGTGGGCAGGTGGAGGGTGAGTTATTGGTGTTTCATCCTTAGCGGATCATTGGGTGGGCAGGTGGAGGGTGAGTTATTGGTGTTTCATCCTTAGCGGATCATTGGGTGGGCAGGTGGAGGGTGAGTTATTGGTGTTTCATCCTTAGCAGATCGTTGGGTAGGGGTGAGGCCTCTAAATGACAGCTTAGGAGCCAGTGCAGTCAGTAATATTTTTTGGATGATTCCTGTTTGACAGTGGGGTTTATTTATTATTGACATTCTGTGTGACAATGTCAAAGCTGACAGTGCTGAGATTTGTATCTCGTCACCAACAATCAGACACAGAAGTTATTGAAGTACTGTTTTGTTTAATTTTTTTCTTGCTTAGAGAAGTTAACTAGTGACATTTTTATTAATAAACATGATTTGTTTTGTCTTTTTTTTCACATTATAAACTCTTAACCTGCCTTTGTTAATCACTTCTCTTACACCCTGTCTAGTTCTTCACTTCTCTTACACCCTGTCTAGTACTTCACTTCTCTTACACCCTGTCTAGTACTTCACTTCTCTTACACCCTGTCTAGTACTTCACTTCTCTTACACCCAGTCTAGTTCATCACTTCCCTTTCACCCTTCCTAGTACTTCACTTCTGTTACACCCTGTCTAGTTCATCACTTCTGTTACACCCTGTCTAGTTCATTACTTCTCTTTCACCCTCTTTAGTACATCACATCTCTTACACCTTGTCTATTACATCACTTCTCTTACACCCTGTCTAGTACATCACTTCTGTTACACCCTGTCTAGTTCATCACTTCTGTCACAGGTATGATGCCCTGTACTCCCTGATAGACAAATCTCCAGATATCATAGAATACCTCAAGCTGAAAGAGTGGGTGGATGAGAGAACCAGGGCCATTAAAGTTGAGGTGGCCCTGTTCAATGCAGACACCAAGTTGTTGACATCCATCATACATGTATATGAATTCACTGCTGGTATGGTGATGTGCGCACATATATCTAAGATTGTATCACACACATTTTTGAATTCATACTGACATCAGGCTATTATATATAAGATATAATTTTTTAAATATTTCTTATGATTATAAATGGAGATTTCGCTTTTTTTTTGTTTTTTACAATGAAATCTTTGAGCATAATTAGTAATTGACCTGAATTAGTAATTGACCTGAATTTGTAATCGACCTGAATTAGTAATTGACCTGAATTAGTAATTGACCTGAATTGGTAATTGGCCTGAATTGGTAATTGGCCTGAATTGGTAATTGACCTGAATTAGTAATTGACCTGAATTAAGTTTAATGTTATATTTTTTGTTAAAAAAAGTTTTTTTTTTAAATCTCTTTTGACCTGGCAGTTGGAATATTCCAGGACACTCCACAGGTCTACTCCTTCCCACTGTTCTATCAGCCGGCCTCCAGTGTCTTTCTCCGAGGATGCATTTTGATATTATTGATCTTCACTCTGTTGTATTCAGTGAAGGAAGCACGAGACGTGAGACATTATTTGTTATTTAAATTTATATTCAATGTTAATTTTATTTGTTGCATGCTGTGTGTTAAAGATTAAAATTTGTTTAAAAACGAATCTCTATGTTTATAAATGTGAGTCTGTGTACGTCTTGTCCACCTACTAAAAATAAATAATTTCCATACAGTAGGTGCTCAGAAGGGATGAAGACTGAATGTTGCCGGTCACAACTCTTAGAGAAAAATGTATTGATGTTTGTATGCTATACACAAAGCACAAACGAAAAAAGATCTATATATTTGTAAAAAGTATTGGACTAACAACATATACAATTTATATATAACTGATGTTATATATATATTTAAACGTGTAGTCATTTTATTGTGAATGATTATGCTAACTATATATTCAATAAACACAGGACCATTTTATAGCTATATAATAGTACTGTGTTTATTGTAAGAGGGTGTTTAAGAAAAATTTTTTAAATTTAGTACCATGCCCTGACTAAAGAAATAAATGGAGCTGTATGGATAAAAAGTGAAGAAATTATAAAAATAATACAATTGGTGAAGATAATGTCAGTTCAGAATATGAGAGGAATCAATTTTTCTTTTTTTTTAAGCTATAAAAATACCTAAGTAGATATTAATGATTGAAAAAAACATTTTTTATTTGCATAATTGTTTCCATCCTTAATATTTTCTTGTTAGAATGATGCCATTTAGCTTTCTTATTTATTTACAAGGGAGTTTATTACATACAATCTGAATGAAAATTTAAAAATTAACCAATTAAAAACTTTCAGAAGTCAGTAAAAAAAAAATCTGATTAAATATAAAACTCCTGAAGTATTTCAAATACCTGTACTTTAATGTGACATAAAACTCCTGAAGTATTTCAAATACCTGTACTTTAATATGACATAAAACTCCTGAAGTATTTCAAATACCTGTACTTTAATGTGACACACAAAAAAATGTTAAATATGAAATTTGTCACTCATCATTCTCCTCAAAATTCTCAAAGCAAATTATGATTTAGACACTGTGTGTTTCAAATAAGATATGAAGGACAGAACCTCAACAGCCAGGGTTTGGAACCATGAGATTCCATTATTCAATGAAGTTTAAGATATTTATTTCTAGATCATTTCTTCCCCCCCCCCCCCAACCAACCACCATCTCTTCAATATGTGTATGTATAATCTTCATATATTAACCAATGTTATTAGCCTGTGTTCCTTGTGTATGTCTGACCAGATGTACTACCAAGGTATTCTGAACTACCTGTTGAGCCCCATGGCCTGGGTGAATCTCCTGGAGAGGGGAACCTGTATAACTGTCATCATCATGTTCATCCTGGAATACCAAATCAGAAAAACCTCAGTAAATTTTTTTTTTTCTTCTTCATCAAGTAATAGATGTTACGCCATGCTGTTAAAATTGTTTTGCTGCTTCAAGTTTCTAAATTTAAGAGGAAAAAAAATTCAACAATTAATCGCGTTCATTATATTTTCTATAAAGCTTGATTTTTATTAAGTTCGTTATATGGTCAATTTTTATTTATTTAAAGTTCCTTGTTTATATTAGTTTGTTCTTGTTTGTATTAGTTTGTTCTTGTTTGTATAAGTTTGTTCTTGTCTGTATCAGTCAGGTCTTTTTTTTGTATTAGTTTCTTTTTTTTATTTGTTATTGTTTGTATCAGTTTGTTTGAATTCTCCAGGTAGCCAGTGTCCAGGACATTTACTTTGAAAACAGAGACTCTGAAACATTCATTGACTTCTCTGCCGTCTCGGACATCGCCTACACCATTACGTTGCTCTCCTGTATACTGGCCACCATCATTTTTCTGAAAGTCATCCTTCAAACAACGTGAGTTTTTGTAGTGATATCCTAGTGCTCATTAAATCTCATCTGTTTTTTTTTTGTGTTTAACAATCTGCCAGAGATTTTTAAATTTGTTGGTGGTTACATTTGTCACAGCATTACTGGCCTAGAAGGTTTCACATTTCTTACTTTTAGAACGCATGTCAGATTTAATTGAGATGATGAACACAATGGTTTTAAATTTGATCAAATGTGTTGTTTTTTTTTTTTTTTAATTATGTGTTTCAAGTCTAAAATAATGTAATATACAGGAACTAAATCTAGTAGCTTAGGATATTATGATATAAAGAACCTCCCTTCTTGCCGGGATACCCCAACCCTTAATTAAAAATAAGTTTCAAGATTTTTTTTTTTGAGTAACAAAATGAACTTTTTTTTCAACCACTTTAAAAAAAAAACTTTAAAATAATAATTATTTGTTTCATTATCAGAATTTATTTCAGTTTAAAATTCATGAAGTACTCCTATTGTTGGTAAAAATCTTTGAACATTTTTTTTTCAGCAATTCCAATGTTACTTTTATCCATGTCTTAATAGTCGAACCCATAGTATTGTAGGCGTTGAAGAAAAAAATATTCAAAACATGATAAAAAAAAAATGTAAGGAATGCTCAAATAACTTTTGATGCATCACTCTTTTTACAGGAACATTCCCTCACTGGCCCAGTTCCTGAAACTGATACCACCAGTGCTGCAGATATCTTACATCCCAGTGGTCACCATCCTTTACTTCTCGATCCTGGCCTACTTCATCTTTGTCGAGTTCCCAGAGTTCGCCACCTTCCGTAGCTCAGCCTTCACCATCACCGTCATGATGATGAACCTGAATGTGGTGAAGAGCCTGCAGGAGAGCTACAGCACCTTTGGGCCCCTGTTCATCAGCGTCTCGATGACGGTGCTGAACTACATCGTCCTGAACTACTTCATCATCCTGATGAATGAGCAGTACTCCAAGATCTGCGCCTGGTCCATGGTGATCAACAAGGGCACCAAGTTCAACATATTCCACGACGTCCTGCGGATAATTAAGCCCCCGAAGATGAAAGAAGAAGCCAGGGTTGAACACGTGGAAGAGGAAGAGCAGGAAAACTGGATCATCCTGCAGGATGCTCCGGGGTATCAGTCCAACATTCTAGAACTGCTAGACAGCCACCCAGATAGAGATTTCAATAGTGCGGTGAATAGAGTGAGCTCAGTTTGAAGCAATGAGATTTTGCAATGGTTGTGACACCAAAGGCTGCATAAAGGATGACTTGAACTATCTAACACTTAGCACTGAAATCATTATTGCAGTGTATTGTCAAAGAGGTCATTCTGTTACTGCATGTACTATGGTGTTTATTTTTTTCTTTTATATAAAATTAGGAAAAGAAAAAAGAGATAATAAAAATGAATATTAATGTGTTCCAATTTTAATCCGGGTATAATGATTTCTATTTCTAACAGCCAGAGCCAGATTTAACACTGGAAACACAACCCGGGCCCTGATTAGGGAGGGGACCCACACTAAACACCAGCTTTACAATTGTTGTAATATTTATTTTCCACCCTGTTTTTAATTTTATAAAGTCCCAAAAAAATTTTTCAGCAACCAAAAGTGGGAATTCATGTCAGTTTATAGAAATACCTCCTGGTCATTTGTACTTTTTCTGTGCTGGCCATTTATCAGTGATGGGACATGTGTAACTGGTTATAATCCTCATCATCAAAAGTACTACTTTAAAGAACTGATTTTATTGAATATTGTTAACCTTAATCATATATATATATTTACCTAGGCTTTGCATATGTAATCAATTATAATTGATTGTACAAAAATGCACTTGTATAGATATATATATATGGGTATTTATTGGTATATTATATACCAATAAATAATGCTAACAAAAGTGAGTACATATTTCTCTAAAGACCGATGGTCACACTCATGCCTTGCCACTGCTGTTTACCTCTGTCTCTTATGACCCCATGGCCACAGAAAGAGCACAAAAAAACTGTCTTGGCAGTGGTCACTTGAGATGAGTGAGTGAGGAGACCATGTCTCTGACAAAAGCTTTTCAGTATTGACTAAAGAGTATCTTAGCCTGAGAATTTGATAATAGAAAAACTTTTATTGTAAATTTATCTTGTTTGGTTTCCTTGTGCTATTATCAACTTTGTACTTAATAAAACCTGTACATGAAATAAGTTTTCTAACAGTCTTTTGTTTCGTGTTTACTGCATTTCTTTTTTTTTTTTTAAGTTTTATTTCGATGTTGGTCTTTTTTAATTTAATTTATGTTTATGAAGTTTATTTTTGAATTACACCCACTACAAATAATGTATAGTATATATATATATTA
>JAGDYQ010000035.1:4574367-4579367 GCA_021962125.1 Bulinus truncatus
CGCGGGCCGCAACTTACACATGTCTGCACTAGGTACTGACAGACTCCGCGGGTTCTATATCCCCTCCAGGGCCCCGAAAGACAAATGTTTCGTACTGAGCTGATAGTGGGATTAAATCTGTCTGCTACCATGGATTTATAAACAGCACAGACCTGTAAAGCGACACTTACGTGATAAAGCGAAGCAATGGCCTGTCATCTCAAGTAGGACACTTATGGCGAATAGGACGGACATGATCACAGAACAGCGTGCGAGATTATCGGGTAATAAAGATGAAAAAATTATTGTTTTAAATTTTGTTTTGATCAAAAATGGCGTCACTCTAAACATTTAGTCTCTATGCAATTTGAGAATTCTTATAATTGGGAATCACAGCAACAATTGTCTCATAAATAAACTCATCGGTGCGAAATTTGTAATTCTCAAGAAATGACATTGTTTAATTTTCTAGAAGATTTTTTTTATAAATTCAAATACAATAGTGGAAATGAATGCTGTTATTTGTGATATTTTAGCTTTTTGTATATATATATATATATATATATATATATATATATATATATATGTATATATATATATATATATAATTTGTATTACTATCAATTACCGACTATTTATTTATTATTTTATTTGTTTATAATTTAATGAAAATAAAAAAGATGGCTAAGATGTATAGTAAATATATTCTACAAATTATTATTTATTATTTTTATAATCTGTCAGACAAATATATGAATGCATTGACTGTGGTGTTTTTAATTTAATCTGTTCAATTTAAAATATCACCGCAGTATTAACCAGTATTTCAATAGGATTACACGATCGGAAAGAATATGTTTCCCGATGACACATGACAGATGTCATTTCTAACCCCTTCACATGAAACAGTGTGAAGTAGACCACAATGTGAATGTGTTGACCACAGATTGAAGATGACCACAATGTGAATGTGTTGACCACAGATTGAAGATGACCACAATGTGCATGTGGTGACCACAGATTGAAGATGACCACAATATGCATGTGGTGACCACAGATTGAAGATGACCACAATATGCATGTGATGACCACAGATTGAAGATGACCACAATGTGAATGTGTTGAGCACAGATTGAAGATGACCACAATTTGCATGTAGTGACCACAGACTGAAGATGACCACAATGTGCATGTGGTGACCACAGATTGAAGATGACAACAAAATGCATGTGACGACCACATATTGAAGATGACCAAAATGTGCATGTGGTCACCACAGATTGAAGATGACAACAAAATGCATGTGACGACCACATATTGAAGATGACCAAAATGTGCATGTGGTCACCACAGATTGAAGATGACAAATGGTTACAGCAGGCCTGAGTTACATTGCAATTAGGGTCGCTGAGCGGAATGGGTCAGTGAGTGTTTACAGATGACCACAGGAAAAAGAAGAGTGTAGAGGACCACAGAAGGGACAGTGACAAGATTTTAGTAAATAGAACCAAATGAAAAAGGGACCACCAAGTGTACAGTACAAGATAGCCACAGGAAAAAAAGTACATAGTGTGTTGAGGACCATAGACGAAGGGAGAACAAGGTGTGTATGAAGGGAACCGAATGGCTAAAGGGACCACCAAGAGTAGACGACCACGCAATTAAGATGTGGCCACATAGTGAGGTCCCAGTGTTAATGACATGTTTATCTTTTATACTATATCTTTCATCCTCGTCATAGCCGATAGTGAAATGGCCTTTGCGGCAATAAAGGAAAACGTTAACCATGACCTGAAAAATTTCATATAGTTCTCACTGAAGATCGAGCCCGGAACCCTCAGTTAGACAGTCAAGCGCTTTATGTCGCGACCATCCGTGAACACAATGCATTTTTCACGAATTACTCTGTTTTCTATACAAAAAAATCTGCAGGAGGCATGAACAAACTAAGACCTTCCATCCATTCCTCTGCGCTCGTTCACGTCAATGTGTTTACATTAAATTTATAATAATTTATATCAACCCCTCCCCCACACCCACAATAAAAATGCACTTTTTATTTACTACATTATTGTGTGTCAATGTATTATTAAGCCTGATTATGAAAGATTGCTTTCTGAAGGCTGAATTATCTTTTCAACTTTAGAAGTGCACGCTTTTACAAATGAAATTTTTACCGGATTTCCCCGAAAACTTACATTCTAAACAGAACATTGCATAAAAATCTGAGACAAATTTAACCCAAAAATAAGGACAATAATAAATAAATACAACAACGAGACAGCTGAACAAAAAAAAATGAACATTTCAGCGCGGATTGTTATGTTGTTGTTTTACTGCCTGACATCGTTTGTATCATTCCACGCCGGATCCAGTAAGTTTATTTCTTGTTTGTAAATTATTGCTTACTATAGACGTGTCTCTTGTTTTGCGTGTCGATGTGTGCTGCCAAACTCGATGAAGAGATACATCGCGATACTAAGGACACTTTTTCCCGACCCATCTCATTGGAAGAAATCGAAACCGTTCTTACTCTGTAAAGGGGAGGTGGGGTAGGCTAACGTACTTTGTGGGTGGGGATGGGGGGGCGGGGTCTATGTAAAGGAAACATCTGAAGACCCTAAGCACAGTTATTTATTTGGTAGTCCTAGACAAAGGGGCACTTGGGGACTCTATCTTATGAAACGTTAGGGGACCCTTGGGAAAAAAACGCTCTTAAGGTTTTGGCTTGCAAATTGTTACCCTCTTACAATCTTTGACACCAGGAGCCTTTCTGAATTCATCATCTACTAAATCGTGTTACACATTTTAGGGTAACAACAAAATTAAACGTCCCATTGGGGGAACTCTTGGCAATGGTGGCACTGTTGGCGATGGGGCCCTTTTGGCGATGAGGCCCTCTTAGCGATGGGGGGGGCATAGACTGCGGCCTAGTTTTCCCTATCTATAAGAACGGCACTGAGTTCACAATTGGTTGTTATAGTCTGTATATTTAGGATAGCTGGCTGTCTTCAGCGCAGCCACTGTTAAGACACAACGGGGTGCCTAAAGCTGTGGTCAACAACGAGGGTCCTTGGAGTACATATGACCAGCGAGAAAACTATGCTGATACGTTGAAAACATATTTGGACATCTTTTGTTTGCAGATATTAATAGTATAAATACGTTCACATATTTCAGCTCAAAGTTTATGCCAGACATTTTTTTTTATTTGGACAAACATTACCATGTTTAGTTTATTAGTGTTAATGGCTTAGGCACGGCCTGTCTTAAGGTTTGCCCCGACCTGGAGCTAGGGTAGGAGCTCCAATTTATATATTGTATTCTTTTTGAATGGTTATAATAGGGAACCCAACAGACAGGTCAGGTTGGAGGAGGGAGGGAGGCATACCACTGCTAAGAGGGCCATAAGCGTAGGAGTCTAAGTGCATGTGGCAATATAATCAGAGCCGTTCTTAAGGGTAGGTGACTGGCTGCCGAGGGTCGCAATGGCTAAGGGGTACCCTCCTGTTACGAACATTATTTTTCAAGCTACAGTGAAATGAGAGGGACTCAGGCCTAAAATAGTTTAACAGCTGAATATGCCCCCCCCCCACACATCAAGATTATGATAGGTCCAATATTTGGATGCGGAGATCTTAAAAACCATTTGCACTGGACCCCTGAAATTCCTTTCCCTGAGAGCCGAAAATGTACACTGGCTTAGAGGTCCTCAGAGCATGTTTGCCTAGGATCCCCAAATATACATATTCTTAGGGCTCCCATTTGTATATTTGACTTAGGCCTCCCAAAAAGTCTCTCTCTTTCTCTCTCTCTCTCTCTCTCTCTCTCTCTCTCTTTATATATATATATATATAAATATATATATATATATATATATATATATATATATATATATATATATATATAATTAGCCATTAGATATATTGTAACTCTAAATAAATATATTTTACTATCTCTACAAAAAATGTATGCTAATAGAATTTTTTTTCACCTTGCTGTGATGCTTTAGAATTTCGTCTGGGGGCAATGGATTACTCCTGTCACGTGGGTGACACGCTGGTGTTCTTTGTCCGTTACGACCCGTCCATATTCAAAGACAAGATCAACGAAAACTTTTATATTCAAGTTTTTTCAATGAAAGATAAGTAAGTATAACTCATTTACACAATAACAAAATAATAACTTTTGCTAATGGTAGCTGTTTAGTTCATCATGATCTGTAATATTCCCTGAACATCGACCAGACGCCTTTACTTTCAAACAAGTCAGTCAGACGACCTAGGTAACTGGGTAAACTTAGGTAACTAGGTGGGCTTAGGTAACTAGGTGGACTTAGGAAAATAGGTGGACTTAGGTAACTAGGTGGGCTTAAGTAACTAGGTGGACTTCGGTAACTAGGTGGACTTATGTAACTAGGTGGGCTTAGGTAACCATGTGGACATATATGGAACTAGGTGGGCTTAGAAAACTAGGTGGACTTAGGTCACTAGGTGGACTTATGTAAATAGATTGGCTTAGGTAACTAGGTAAACTTAGGTAACTAGGTGGACTTAGGTCGCTAGGTGGACTTAGGTCACTAGGTGGACTTAGGTCACTAGGTGGACTTAGGTAACTAGGTAGGCTTGGGTAACTAGGTGGATTTAGGTAACTAGGTGGACTTAGGTAACTAGGTGGATTAAGGTAACTAAGTGGACTTTGGTAACTAGGTGAACCATTGTCAATTAAAGTCTATTTACTAGGGCTGTACCGGGATCCGATTCCGGTTCCTGTTAAGGCGGATTCCGGCAGTTTTAACAAATCCGGTTCCGATTCCGGTTCCGGTTAAAATGTGCCGGATTTAAGCCGGATTTCTTTGTTGTTTGAAATTTGTAAGAATTTTTTTTAGCGCAACATAATTTTGAAATATTTAGCGCTATACAATTAAATTAAAACAATAACTTCCTTTTATTTTAAAACTACAATAACGTCGATCGCTTTTATTTCTATATGTAAGTACAGATATATTAAAAAGGAAGATT
>JAGDYQ010000035.1:4584367-4601953 GCA_021962125.1 Bulinus truncatus
TTTATTATTACCTAGTACGCCCTTTACGGTCATGTGTGTAGTTATATAAGTTATAATGTAATCAGGGGCGGATTTAGGGGGGCCAGGGGGGTCATGCCCCCCACCCCCCGTTACCGCAAGTTTAGGTAAAACATCATTAAATTATCGAAATATTTTTGTTCAAAGACCAATTTTCAACAATGAAAACAGTTTTGCCCCCCCCCCTCCCCCGGTCAAAGTTTTGACCCCCTCCCCCCCCCCAGTCAAAGTTGTCTAGATCCGCCCCTGAATGTAATTGTGACTTTTTACTAAGACCCACGAGTCAAAAAATATGGAGACAGGCGGGAAAGAAGACAGACGGGAAAGAAGACAGACAATCGGTAGAGCCGTGAAGACAGATTTGCTGGGAAATAGTTCAATAACAAAAATGGATAGTCGAGGCTTGAACAGAATTACTAGAAATCGATTAACTAATTTTTTTTTTTTTGCCATTGTTATTTCCAAACAGCTGCATCGACACACCCATCTGTCAGTGACGTCGTTAACCTAGCGCGAGGATCTCACATTGTGGTACTGTTTCCATGTTTACCTTTTTTTTTTTGTTTTACTTCATTTATTAATGGTTTGCTGTTATAAATAGTGTTGAGTTTTCTGTAAAGGGACAGATGTATGTCTATCTCATGATCCTGTATACCGCATTAATTCGGTGGTTGTGTTGTTTGTTTTTGGAGATTGATTAAATAAATAATGGGGACTGGTGTTAACAAATAACGGGCTTTGATTGTAGCGAAAATTGGTTAGATTGTAGCGAAAATTGGTTAGATTGTAACAAATAATGGGGATTGATTGTAGCGAAAATTGGATTTGATTGTAACAAATAATGGGAATTGACTGTAACTAATAATAATGTTGTCATAGCAATATACGAAAAATACTATCTATCGTAAACTATGACACTTTTAACTCAACTTTTTCTTATGCTTTGAGGGCCCTTGTCAGAACGTGGGGACATTTCGCTGCTACTAATTAACAAAGGCCCGGTACCAGCCCCGTAACCAAGGGGGGGCAGGCAGGCACTGGGGACCGTGCCCCCCCCCCCGGGCTAGGTGTGGAGTGCCCCCCCCCCGCTTAAAAAGAAGAAAAAGAGGAAAAAATAAAGAAAAAGTAACTAAAATGAGAAAGTACCCACTTGCTGGGTATTGGTGCCCCCCCCTCCCTGCTTACTTTGACCTGGCTACAGGCCTGCCCGGTACCCTGACCGATTTGTAGGCACGCTTTGAAATTTAAAATAGTGATATATATTTGAGCATATCAAAGCCTGAATTATTATACTGTTTCGTGATGCCCCCCTGATAAATGGGTTAATTTGCATTGTCTGCATTGTGTACTGCGCTACTCGGACTCCAACCCTATACAATTCATTCATATGATGTAATAATAAAAAAAATGAAAAAAAAAACATTATGACGTAGTATGAGATGTTGGCGGTAAAGGGAGATAATTGTACATTAGACATAGACGTTTTTATAGAAATAATAACAAACTGAACACCATAAATACTACATTACCTTGAGATATACATGCAAATTGTGTACTCGTTTAAGGCGGCGCTATAACTATCCTGATTGTATGTGCTCACATCTTCAAATTGGTTAAAGATGAGCATTTCAGAATTAACTCTTACTACCGAGAGGCAAACTATGCGACTCCCAAAGGCTCCCAATACCACTATAGCTGAGGGTCCCATCGGATCCATTGCTATAGTCTGTTTGTATTACTGGCATGGTCATAACAACAGTAGTTTCGTTTTCCCCATGTTAAGTGCACTGCTGTGTGAATGTAAACAAAAAAATTCATAGTCAGAAATGAAAGACATTAAACTAAATTAAAACAATATTTTTTGTCCATGTTTGAACGCAAGAATGACCACAGGCGCTATCTTTTGATGTTAACAGTCAAAAACGAAATGTTGTGAGATGGTGGAGGGGGGGGGGCGCAATTGAAATATTATTTTGATACCAATGCGGTTTGGAAGGCTGAAATGGCAACCTATTTAAACTTCTCTTTGTCTTGCCTAAAATATCTAGCGGCAAATGTAACTTAATACAGCATTGTGGCAGTACCTGTAGCTGTAATTTCAGGTAAAGAGAGAAAACAGGCACATTCCATGTGACAGTGTACCTCGTCATGTCTGGACAATGACCAGAATAACCCAGCATTCTGTGCATTCCAGGGTGGCCTACCCCCCAATGTGTTTTAACTACAGGAGAATCAGTACTGTAAGTCAATATAGTCAAGTGGTAAATCAGTACTGTAAGTCAATATAGTCATGTAAGTTAATATAGTCATGACGTCATTTTGCGAGTATTGTCACATCTGACAGTAGCACATGACTCTCTGCAATGAGTCAATTATCAATTATTAAATCATATGAAGGTTAATAAGTTTAGTGCAAAACTAGTTCCACTTCTTAGTATTGATAGGTCAGCTTACTACGAAAACCATTAAATTTTGAAACTATATTTCTAGAACAACAAAACACAGTTAAAAAACCAACCACATTTAAATCCCATAAACTCCATAAAGGTAAATGTATTAATAGGATACATAGCATGAATGAAAGCCGAGAGAGTGATGGAGAGAGATAGTGAGTGAGAGAGAGAGAGAGAGAGAGATAGAAAGACACAGAGATAGATAGATAGAGAGAGAGAGAGAGAAAGACAGAGAGAGAGATAGATAGAGAGAGAGAGAGAGAGAGAGATAGAAAGACAGATAAATATATATATATATAGAGAGAGAGAGAGAAAGAGCAAGAGAGAGAGAGAGAGAGAGAGAGAGAGAGAGAGAGAGAGAGAGAGAGAGAGACAGTTGACAAACAGACAGCAGCTACTAAGTCACAACTGTGAGCGACACAAATAATGTGACTTTAACTTGATCAGTCTCTCCTTCCTGCTGCTACTTATCATCATTATCGATTTATAAATATAAATAAATCAGGGGGTTAGAAATGAATTTCAGTATTTAAAATACAGAGATAAGAGTAACAGTGAGAACAAACTGATTGATTCAAAGATTACAATTTTTTTCCCCCGCAAAGAAAAATGTTAAATTCTTAAATGCAAAGTTTTTTATTGGCGTTATATTAGATGCAAACATTTAATGAACAGTTTGAATAGAACAGGTAATGACAATAAATTAATGATGTCATGGCAAATCGAGAGGTCCAATGATGAGTTTCGGCGCCTCATGTTAAACAGTCTTATATGCATTTCATTTTATTTATTTACTAGCTGCACCCTGTAAAACTGTTGCATAGAGTTATATCTCCTTAGGCTTGATCGGTAGGCTAGGTTATTTTTTGGTTTCGAGCAGATCCAATTTTTTCATGATTGCATTTTAAACTGGAATACTGTGGTATTAATTCTTTACTTTCGATTTAACGCAGAATCCACACTGCTATTATGTATATTATTCTATTTTATTTCAACTTTTTTTTTGAGTTCCTATTTCAATGGTTTTAGCCTGTTATTCAAAATTCGTTTTTTTTTTGTTTAAAGTCGAGCAGAGCCAACGTTACGGTCAGGCCAACTATTTTATTTTCATAACCCAATGAAAGTTAGTAAAGTTTCTTTGTTTAACAAAAAAATTACTAACCCATACATGATGCCCCATAGAAATGTATAAGCTCTACAAGAAACAAATGTGAGCAAATATAAATTCTTTCAGGCCTATCACGTCGATGTGGCCGACTTTTATTAGCGTAGGAATCGACAACGTTTTTTGTTTGTCTTCAATAGCGCCCCTAAAGTAACTCTGCCTAGCCCCACTCTTTCCCCCACCCTCACCCTAATAAAAGATGTACTTTGAGTGCCGATTTAGCACTCTTAGTAAACTCTTAAACCTAACTTACAATTCCAGATGAATTTGCCAGCACTGGCAACCTACATGACAGAACTTCCGTTGCCTTTTCCAATGAATTTACCAACATTCACCATTCCACATTCCTTGTTACCGCCCGGTGGATATTACAGACTTTGTGGGAAATTCACCAATGTAGGCGGAGTCCGTATATTGTGTGTAAGTAAAACTTTAGAAACCAAATGAATCTTTCTTTTCAATATGATGACGGTGTAGACATAGTCTCTCTCATGGATAGCAGAACTACATGACGGCATAGGTAAACTAAACGAAGGGATAGCAGAACTACATGACGGTATAGGTAAACTAAACGAAGGGATAGCAGAACTACATGACGGTATAGGTAAACTAAACGACGGGATAGTAGGACTAGATGACGGTATAGGTGAACTAAACGAAGGGATAGCAGAACTACATGACGGTATAGGTAAACTAAACGACGGGATAGCAGAACTACATGACGGTATAGGCAAACTAAACGACGGGATAGCAGAACTACATGACGGTATAGGTAAACTAAACGAGGGGATAGGAAACTAAGTGACGGTATAGGCAAACTAAACGAGGGGATAGGAAACTAAGTGACGGTATAGGTAAACTAAACGAGGGGATAGGAAACTAAGTGACGGTATAGGCAAACTAAACGAGGGGATAGGAAACTAAGTGACGGTATAGGCAAACTAAACGAGGGGATAGGAAACTAAGTGACCGAAATTGACCGAAGATGCCAAAATAATGTAACTCGCGCAGGCACTGCCTAAAACTCTAACTTTAACTGCAACTAATAATAACATAAATTCAAATCAACAGACTCATATAGAGACTGAATACTACGATGTCAAAGAATTTCTCAGAGTAACTGTCTTACCAGCCGAGGAAACGTTCGTTTGGCCTCAAGCAGACCTGCACATAAACGCCAGCAAGTCTTTCTTTATCCATGAACTCAAAGAAGCGGGCTATTTCATGCAAAAGTCTATAAAGTTGGTAGCATCGTGGTTTTATAATCATATTTAAACATAGCATCTAAGTATAAACAAATTTCAGTCTAACCCTTTCATTCGAACAAGAGGTCATATTTTGCTCCGGGACCAGCGTTAGACATTGGCACTTGCTCTTGATTGTTGTTGTTTTTTTTACGTTGACAGAGTAGAGATATCTGGTACCAAACACATAGTACTCACATTGTTTCCATGCACAATAGTATAATGTGTTGAATTAGCAGCAGGAGTTATTTTTAATGACAGAGCTGTCCAAGCGACTCTAGAAATTGCTTTAATTAAGCTACCATCGGATGGTGGTGCGGTAAAGCACTCAACGGTCGACCTGAAGGTCCCTGGTTCAATCTCCGGTGTGGACCAATGGATAATTCAGGTCATGGCTAAAGTCCTTGTTATATCTCCTGTGGTGCCTCCATGGCCATTGCACTATCAGCTATGGAATTGATGAAAGAAGGGCACCATAAAAACCGCCCATTCGTGGTGTTTAGGATCTAATATACTTCATTTCATACTTACAAGGACCTTCACACACCATGGGGGTAGGGCCTGCTGCGAAATTGAAGTAGATTGCTAAAGGTGTGTGTGTGTGGGGGGGGGGGGTTGAGCTACAACCTGATCACTTCAAGTTTTTTAATTGCTAGTAACATGAGACCCAGTCATCCTATTCGTTCGGACACTGGAGATTGGTCACTTTTCCCTTAATTCCACCATATGAAGTTTACACTTACTACTTTGTAATAAAGTTAACTAATGCAACAATACCCGCTGAGTCAAGAGAACATTTATTAACCAAAAATATTTCACATGAAATGTTTTAACTCAATGTATTATGCACATGCATAATTTTTTCTGTGCTTATTATTTCGTCGCAGATATTGACGTGTTTAAATTAGCATTTAGTGATACAATGATACATCTTTTTTCAATATATATATATATATATTCAGGGCCGCTTTATCTTAAAGGCACAGTACGCACTGTGCCTAGGACCTACGGACTTTTCGAGGGCCTACGAAAGCCAGAACATAAAGTGAAAACAAGTGCATTTTTTTTTAAAATATTAAAAAATGAAATCGGGGAGGGCCTACGACTTTGAAAGTGCCTAGGGCCTACGATGACCTTAAAACGGCCCTGTATATATATATATATATATGTATATATATATATATATATATATATATATATATATATATATATACAAATATTTGAACAATTATTCAAATTTCAAATAAATTAACCTATATTTGATAACTTATATCCCCCCTTAATAGTTACAATTTAATCTAGCTCAGTCAGACATGCGCAGTCAAAAGGTCGACGATAAAATGAATGTTAAAATGCTGTCGATCCAATTTTTTTTTAATTAAAAAAATTAGTCAATTCTCGACAATTTAAAAGAAAATAATTATATAATTCTTCGTGCATAATTGTGTGACTCCTGGCTCAGCTATGTAGATTTCTCAATTTCAGCAAGGTATATACCACATTCAAACAAACATAATTATATGTATAAAGAGAGATGCTGCTATAACGAAGCTGTGGCATTTATTTGCCCCGTGAAGCATCCCGCTATTTCATATGGACTACTGACTAGAAAATATAGTAATTTTGCTCCACTGTGGTCGTATTTTATGGTGTGTTCTTTATTTATTCAACTTGCATTGTCTGGAGCACAGCAAAAAAAAACATTTATGAATTGCATATTTAATTAATAATATATATAATTGGCACGATTTTTTTTCAAAGATTTCTGTGGAAATGCACCGGACATTCTAAAGTGTGCAACGATATCAAAACAGGCCAGAAGTTTGACACGGAGTTTCAAGCGCCTTCTGGCGACAGCACAGTCATACATACAACAGGTTACAAGATTAAAAAGAGTTGTGACAGTCATTCAGAGTCTTATGTATGTCCGAGGCACGATTATGAATATTTTAGAAGGGTCGCAAATCCTCAACAGTGGGTCGCGAGCTTTTTGAAGAGGGCCGCTGAAAACATTAAATCGATAGACAATCTGTTTTTCTTTCTTTGTGCGAGAATCGAGAAAACCTGACAAGCTTCTTAGTGGATCGCAGATCGAAAAATTTTGAGGACCACTGACACGGATGCATCGTTTATTATTATTATGTATATATTGGTCCAATTTTTTTTTTTTTACGGATTAAAATAAATTGTGTGTATTATTAATCACTGGATAACAGGGCCCCCGCCAGGTGGGCCCCGATAACTGCCCCCCTGACAAATGGAGAAATAGTGAGAACAGGCATAAATGTCAACACCTTATTTAAATATTAAAATTAGCTCGTGTGTCAAAGAAAGATGATGATGCACCCCCCCCCCATCTAACCCTCCAGCCCCCCCCCACACCCCTTATTGTACACCCAGCGTACTGGATATTTCAGGATAACCATTAATAATGATAAAAGGGAGCTCTTCAAAATTCGATATTCGATCCTTTCACCGCCCTCTGCTCTCACCCTCCCTTCCCCCCCCCCCAGCAACATATGATGCCCTAAATCCCCAAAATAACCTTGTGCTCACAACAATACTTACTACAGGCACATTATGTAACCAACTACTGCTCAACACTGCTAAGGGCTTCCTAAAAGTAAAAATCATCATCATATACGACCAGGGGCGGATTTAGGGGGGCGGGGGGGTCATGTCCTCCCCCTCCCGTTACCGACCGCAAGTTTAGGTAAAACATCATTAAATTATTGAGATTTTTTTTGTTCTAAGACCAATTTTCAACAATGAAAACAGTTTTGCCCCCCCCCGTCAAAGTTGTCTAGATCCGCCCCTGTATACGATGCTAGAAGTGCCCCCCCCCCAACTTTGGCTCAGTACCATAGATATAAAGAATTATATGCCCAGTACCATCACAAATTTCTAAAAGTCTCTGCCTAATGCCTTCACACCCCACCTTCCCAAAAAAATTGTGTTACGCGTTGTTGCATGCGTGTTTAATATATATATATATATATATATATATGTATATATATATATGTATATGTATATGTATATATATGTATATATATGTATATATATGTATATATATGTATATATATCCCCCCACCACTCTATAAAGCCTCACATATACGTATCAAAGAGAAATGGATTGAAGCCTCTAGCTCGATCAGCATCACACTGGAAATTTCAGCGGCGTACGCGTACAGCGGATCACAGCAGCGGGTCAGCAAGACGGTGGTTCGTAACATCACCTTTGTGGAAAGCAAAGGCGTCAACGAGGGTCTCGTCAAAGTGCCTCACGTCTCCATCAGGTAAGAAGGACCTATGACAAAAAAAAGCAACGACGACCGGACTTAACACCGCTGGGACTGATGACTACCAAAACAAAAGACTTAATTTCCCCCGGCCCCCGAGCAGACTGGCGCCCCACGCCAAAGTTATCTGCTCTTGGAATGGTATGCATTCACAGCGACCTATGACTATGACTGCCTGGAGTGAGAATGTGAATTTTTCTTAATATGGGTACCACAAATATTTCGGTCGGTCCTGTTGTTTTGTTTTTTTCTGGAATTCGGGTTATAGAATGGAGTTGATTCTGATATTTAAAAGAAAATTGATGCACCACTTTTTAAAAGAAAATTTTGAACTTTTATTTAAACGTTATTCATTTTGCTACATCTGTTAATAGCATTTTTTTAAAAAAAAGTAAAGTTCCCTTAGCCCTAACGGGCCATCGGGGCAGATGAAGTGTAGAATTCATCTGTTTCTATAACCTCGGCATATGAAGGGATTCTGTGGTTAGCATAACGCCCAGCTGCCTTTACTTCTCCAACTTAAAGTCAGGTACCCGTTTAAAGCTGGATGAACTTGTGGGACGACTTTGAAACACATTTCACCTGGAACAATTCCCATGGTTCTCACCGAGGATCGAACCCAGGACTCTCATGTTGACAGTCGAGTATCTACACCCCACTTAAATTCGCTGATGTCAAAGAAACGTCAATTGGTACAACAAATTTTCCCGCTATTTTTACGACGCCAAAAAATAAAACGCAGATCTGAATAATGTTTACAAATTCCTTGAACAAAATTTCTTGGATAAATCATAGAGATAGATAAATAGATGGATGGATAGATGGATAGATGGATGGATAGATAGATAGATAGATAGATAGATAGATAAATAGATAGATAGATAGATAGATAGATAGATAGATAGATAGATAGATAGATAGATAGATAGATAGATAGATAGATAGATAGATAGATAGATAGATAGATAGATAGATAGATAGATAGATAGATAGATAGATAGATAGATAGATAGATAGATAGATAGATAGATAGATAGATAGATAGATAGATAGATAGATAGATAGATAGATAGATAGATAGATAGATAGATAGATAGATAGATAGATAGATAGATAGATAGATAGATAGATAGATATGTGGGTGGATGGTTGGATGGATGGATGGATGGATGGATGGATGGATGGATGGATGGATGGATAAACTCCACTTGATAGTCTCGTGTCCTCTATGCAGATGTCTGATCAATTGTTGGCACTATGTAAACAAAGACTGGCCCTTACTTCTTGGACTCGGCTGTTGGAACTGCGAGGAGTTTGTCCCAGAAAACATCCGCGTAATGTGGAATATGTTAAGTCAATCTAGGTAGGCGTGGCCATTCTAATTCTAAAACTTTCTCTCCTATTGATAAACATGTGTTTTAGATTTTGATATCTGTGTTCGTTGTACCCAAAACACTGTTGATGTGGGCCTACGTTAAGCCTTGTTATGGACAGGCTAACTAAGCGGGCGCCTAATGGGGGAGGGGGAAAGGGGACATTTCAGATCATTTATTTTACCTAAATTAAGCCGAAACAAATTTAAAAGTGGTATGTATTTATCATCAACATCATCAACATCATCATACCCTCAACCGATGTGGTCGTTGGGTTAACGGATGGAAAACCTCAACAGACATGTTTCTTCTGCGTGGCTGTCTTTAATTTGTTCATCGGTAGCCCTTGTCCATTCTTTTATACTGTCAAACAAACATTTCCGCTGGCGCCCCAAGCGACGTCCTCCTTCTACAGTCACTTGGTGAATGATTTTCTGCAGGCTGCCATGCCTTGAAACATGCCCAAACCATGCCATCGTACGTCGCTTGAAGTGTCCATGGCCCACACCCATACAGGGCAATAGTTCTAACTAGGGCTCTGTATTTAACTGTCTTGCAACTCGTGAGTTATTTTTATTTTAAAAGAAATGACCTAGGTGAGTTTCTTATTCTGGCAGGCCTACAGTGCTACAAGTCGGGCAAGTCCCCACAAGGAAGGGGCTATCTGAACATCTTTCAACAAGTCGGGCAAGTCCCCACAAGGAGCTTTCTGAACATCTTTCAACAAGTCGGGCAAGTCCCCACAAGGAAGGGGCTTTCTGAACATCTTTCAACAAGTCGGGCAAGTCCCCACAAGGAAGGGGCTATCTGAACATCTTTCAACAGGGGGCGTCTTAAAATCGTTTGAGGCCCTAGAGCAGTTGCTTTTTTTTTCATTTACGCGTCCCATCTCTTTGGTGAAGAGTTAAAAAAGTAAATAACTGATGGTCAGCGCCTTAGCTAACTATTTGCGGCGCCCTGTGCGAGTTACATTTATTGGCGCCCTCCTCCCAATCTTAAAACTGCAAAACAATTTAACAGCGCTCTTTCGAAGACCCGTCATAGTTCGGCGCAAGCCCGTAGCGTGTGTGTGGGGGGGCAGAGGGGCCGGGCCCCCCTGCGTTTTGTCTGGCCCCCTCTGTTTGTTTGCTCTACTTAGTAACCTTTATTTCCTGCCCCACTCCTATTGGCCTGGCCCCTGCTGTAGAATGCCTGGCCCCTGCTGTAGAATGTCTGGCCCCTGATGTGGAATTTTCACGCTACGTGGCTGGTTCGGAGCCCTGTGCAGCCACACAACTCATAGTACCAAAATAGTTCACTACTGCTGAAACACAACTCATAGTACCAAAATAGTTCACCACTGCTGAACCACATTTCACGGCAGCTGGCAATTTTAGGCTTTGGATGGAACATGAAACACATTCTGCTAAATGATGAATCTTTTTGAATCAAGCTTGCACATCAAAATAAATGAAACACATAAAGCGAAAAGCAGCCGTAATCCTGTTGAAGTCTATTGGAAACTACCAACAATGGAAAACAGGCAACTTGGCTTTATTTATGGGATATTTTTTCTAATGGTCGTCCTGGTCTTTTATGTGCCAGCACGACCCTGTCATAAGTCCACCTTTTATTTAGGGTTATCCCTGATAAAATAAATCTGGTCACCATACCTTAAAATGCATATTATTAAGTTTTTTTTGTTTTTTTTTTTTTACAAAAACATCTATGTAGCTATCGATAAAATGTCATTAGTTACAAGATTTGAGTCTTAAATTTTCAACTATTTTTTAATAATTTCCTTTGCACTAACAGATGGTCCACTGATACTGAAGGAAGAGACACATTCTATTACTTAATAAAGTATAATCAAGTGGTAAATACCACACACGATATCATCGTTAAAGTTGAGTGTAAGTATTAGACAGCCTTGATTACCACGGCTCTCAACCCGGTGGTAAGCGTACCCCAAGGGGGTATGGGAAATATTATGCAGGGGTACGCAGCGACACATAGCTTTCGTTTGAAACGACCGAAAGTTCAATAAAGGTCGTCTGTTTGCTCACTCCACAAACCACGTACTCAAAGTATCGCATTCGAAAGATAAGCGTTGTCTATTATGATAATAAGTAACTGTATTCTCGATCTAACGTGTAAGTGGTACTCGATGACATTCTTTCGCAACCTATATGGAGTACACTCGCGAAAAAGGTTGAGAACCGCGGCCTTGGAAATACTATGGCTTGCGCGAAGCCTAGTAAAAGGTAAATTTTACTTGTCGCTTAACCACCATCTAGGTAGATGAAGTGTAGAATTTATCTTTTTGTGTTTGTGTGTGTTTGTGTGTGTGTGTGTGTGTGTGTGTGTTTGTGTGTGTGTGTGTGTGTGTGTGTGTTTTTGTGTTTTGTAGCTACGATCATATAAAGGGATTTTTTTGGCACGCTTTTTCACAACTTTTATATTCTTTTCGGCACATGAATTGGGCGGTATCTGTTGTGGTTTTGCGACCCACATGTACAGAGAAAACTAAGACTTTCCTTAACAATCTGTAGCCTATTGATTTTTTTCTACCTTTAACTGAAATGGGGGATCGTCTGTTTATTACGTCTACAATATTTTGAACCCTTTCACCCGTCACCACCCCCCCTTCTCTCCTTGAAATAAATATAGCCAAACTTTCGGTGCCCTTCCCCGAAAACATTTCACCAAAAACTTGACCCCCCCTACCCCTCCCCCATAAATGCATTGCAACTTTATGAGGGAGGGGGCGTGGCAACAGGTGTCCCCCTGACATGGGGTATTTTTTTTTTATTTGAGCCTCCCCACCCCCACCCAGCCCCCTTAACACTTTAAAAGGTCAAGACTTTTTTTTACGACGTCACAACTTAAATGTTCATCAACTTTAGTACTATAACTTTAATGAGTAGGCTACTTGCATTAGTACTATAACTTTAATGAGTAGGCTACTTGCATTAGTACTATAACTTTAATGAGTAGGCTAATAGTATTAGTACTATAACTTTAATGAGTAGGCTAATAGCATTAGTACTATAACTTTAATGAGTAGGCTAATAGTATTAGTACTATAACTTTAATGAGTAGGCTAATAGCATTAGTACTATAACTTTAATGAGTAGGCTACTAGTATTAGTACTGTAACTTTAATGAGTAGGCTACTAGTATTAGTACTGTAACTTTAATGAGTAGGCTACTAGTATTAGTACTGTACCTTTAATGAGTAGGCTACTAGTATTAGTACTGTAACTTTAATGAGTAGGCTACTAGTATTAGTACTGTAACTTTAATGAGTAGGCTACTAGTATTAGTACTGTAACTTTAATGAGTAGGCTACTAGCATTTCCCCCCTTGAATGACATTTTTTTTATTCTGATATAATTGAATTTTAATTGCATCGCCCTGAAGCTCTTAAATAATAAATTGCCGATTTTATTTCATTTATTTTTTTTTAAGGAAAAATTATGACTGCCTTAGCCTTTTTACAGAACCAACCAACAACAGCTCCAGCCGATAAAATTTGGTGAACAAAAAACCCCCGCCAACTTTGCCCCCCCCCCCCCCCACGCACGCATAATATGACGAAATATGTGAACGACCCCCTTTTTTAATGCAGCTGGTTTTAATGACAAAAAAAAAAATGAATTACGTTAGAATTACATGTATTAAGACAGTGCTCAGCAACCTTTGTAAACTTTTAGAACCAAAAAAAAAAAAACACTTTCAAAAACAATGCGGCTTATTTATGAAGTTTTTTACACATACAAGTGGGCGAAGAACTGAAGTTTGTCATACGAAAGTTATAATTTATTATGGCTAAGGGGCAATCATTCTAATCATTTTTTAATTTATGGTCCCTTATAGAAAATAAGCACAACACGTATATAAAAGCAAGTATTGTCTTGTTCTTGTTCCACACAAACTTGTCAAGTATGTTGCTTCTAGAAACATTTACTGAGCATATTGTAAACGATTTAACATGTGAGAATTTTTCTTTGTATCTCGATGTCTAGTTGTTTCATATTCTAAATAATAGTTGTTATGAATGCACGTGCTAAATGATAGCTGTTTTTAATGCACCTGCTCAAAGATAGCTGCTGTGAATGCACGTGTTCAATGATAGCTGATATGAATGCACGTGTTCAATGATAGCTGCTATGAATGCACTTGCTCAATGATAGCTGCTGTGAATGCACGTGCTTAATGATAGCTGCTATGGATGCACGTGTTCAATGATAGCTGCTATGATTGCACGTGCTCAATAATAGCTGCTGTGAATGCACGTGCTCAATTATAGCTGCTTTGAAAGCAAGTTTAGCCATCACCTGTCTTTCGTGATGTTGACATACTTCGACACTATTCGACAGTGTGATTTTTTTTTTTTTTTGGAAATGTATAAGTTTCGTGATTGACTTCAAATATTACTGTCAGTGAATGTCTTCAAGAAAGTCAGCAAACAGCATTGTGCCTTAACAGTGTCTTGTGTTCAGCACCCACTGCAATACTTAATGATGTTTAAAAAAACGCAAATGTAATGCTTTTTTAAAGAAGCTTTGTATTGCGATACTATCATTCATTGTAGCCGATCAGACAGCACATTCTGGCAAACATCACATCACCAGGGCTTTCTTATCAGTGGCGTAAGTAGTGGTGTGGAGGGGGGCAGTCCGCCATTAACGCTGTTTACACCCCTGTATCCTAGAAGTGTTTGTCTTTTATATTGTGCATTATCTTGTTTTATTAGGCCTCCGTGTCAAAAATTGTCTAACTTTTACACACCTCTCCCATTTTGTTGATGTAACAAATAAACGGCCCCAAACGATGAATAACAAACTTTCCGATTTCTTAATATAATATAATGAGAAATATATTTATAATTATGCTCACATGGATTCCTGATCCATTATTAGTTTACATTTTTAAAATGTATCGCGACCTAACTAAAACATGTTCGCGACTCAGCAGTAGGTCAGGACCCACACGTTGATTACTCGAGAACCATTGACATGGTTTTTTTTTACAGCACAGCTTTCACTGATCTATATCATAGAAATATACCATTCTTTGTTTTCGAAGTTACATACACTCTAAAAGATGGCAGTACTCTGCGATCAAACGCAAGCCGTAGATTTCATATTCCTGCAGAACTGCCGTTTGTTTCAGATAACTCATCAAATGCTGAAGAGCAAGGTAGGGTAATATCATATTTTAGCAACAGAAATTAATATGATGAATATTTAACTATTTTTAAGTTATTCTGGACATTAATATATTTGTGATGATAGTATAGGCTAACGGACAGGCTACGCTTACGTCAAGACGTAATTCGTATTATTTTTTTCCGGCTTACGTCAATAGATATTTCTCCACACCCTAACACTGTCCCTAACCTTATCCCTGACCCCTAACCCTTTTTGTTTACGCAGTGGCAGCGGTAACATCAAGACGTAATTCGTATTTTTTTTTTCCGGCTTACGTCAATAGATATAATAATAGAAGGCGCTTGACGTAAGCGTAGCCACTTCGATAGGCTAATTATAATTACGGACAGGCTACGCTTACGTCAAGACGTAATTCGTATTTTTTTTTTCCGGCTTACGTCAATAGATATTTCTCCACACCCTAACATTGTCCCTAACCCTAACCTTATCCCTAACCTATCCCTAACCCCTAACCCTTTTTGTTTACGCAGTGGCAGTGGTAACATCAAGACGTAATTCGTATTTTTTTTTTCCGGCTTACGTCAATAGATATAGTAATAGAAGGCGCTTGAAGTAAGCGTAGCCACTTCGTTATAATTATGCAAGTCACTAGTCTAGTGAAAAGTGACCTAAAATAGCAATTTTTAACTATATTCTCTCATATTTCTAAAAAGAATCAATCTTTTTTTTTACAGACATTTTCGAGCTGCAGGAGAATATGACTAGTTCTTTTTTTAAAGTTCCTGATATTAGCCTTAATGGCACTTATGGATTTTATCCTTTAATTCATGTGACAAGTATAACAGGTAGTAATTTGTATTTCTGCTCATTAACTTCCTTTTTTTCGTATTTTAATCATCAAGAAATACTAAAAAAAAAAAAAAGTTCAAAAGAGTCAGTCAGCAATTCACCTTTTCATTTTTCCAGATTAGGTGAATTCTGGTGGCTCGGTTGACCTAGGCCTAGGCAACTAATTACTACTACAGGCCTGTAGCGTGCAGGGAGGCCTGGGGGCCGGGCCCCCTTTGCGTTTTATCTGGCCCCCCCCTGCTTATTCGTTCTACTTAGTAAAATATATTACCTGGCCCCCCTGCTATTGCCTGGCCCCTCCTGTAAAATTTTCACGCTACGGGGCTGTACTACTATCACCTTCCTGAATTTTTTTTTTTATTTTAAGAGGGGGAATACAATGGATCAGGGAGAGGCATGAGTGTTGCCAGTCTAACTAAAGAAAAATGTATTGATGCTTTTATACTATATATGTGGGTCGGGTGGCCGAGTGGTGTAAATACTCGACTGTCGACCTGAGAGTCCTGGGTTCAATCCTCGGTGAGGCCCATGGAATTCTTCCAGCTGAAATTTGGTGCAAAGTCATCCCACAAGTCCACCCAGCTTTAAAAAGGTATCGACTTATGTTGGGGAAGTAAAGGCGGCTGCGCGTTGTGCTAAGCTTTAAAAAGGTATCGACTTATGTTGGGGAAGTAAAGGCGGCTGGGCGTTGTGCTAATCACACAATCCCTTCATGTGCCGAGGTTATAGAAACAGATGAATTCTACACTTCATCTGCCCTGATGGCCCATTAGGGCTAAGGGAACTATTTTTTTATACTATATACAAAGCACAAACAAACAAAGATTTATATTTATATATTTGTATAAATTATTGGACTAACAACATATACGATTTATATATAACTGATTTATATATATTTAAACTTGTAGTCATTTTATTATGAATGATTATGCTAACTATATTCAATAAATACAGCACGATTAAATAGCTATTAAATGGTCCTGTGTTTATTAAATATACATTTTATATAAATTGAATATACAATACATTTTTCTCTAAGAGTTATGACCGGTTACACTCACGCCTCGCACCTGCAATGGATAAATAACCCCAAAAAACAACAGAAATAGGTGTATAGTGTTGTTCCCATGTCAATAGCGTCATAAACATAATATAATTTCCCATACAAAACTGGATTAGACTAATCTAAGATTATCAACTGGTTGTCTCCTTAATGTACAGTTAAAGTCTCAGGAACTATTCAGTTTTTTTTCTTACTTTGTCTCTGCATCTTCTGAAGTGAAATGATCCAATCTGTTTAAATAATCCAATTATTTGTCATTTTTTTTTATTATTGTATAGCAAACATTTCAATGGCCAAATTTGAGTGATATTTTTTGCCAATGTTTTTTAATTCCAAATTCATGATACATTTAATTACCTTTAATTTGAAAAAAAAGTATATTCTTTCACTATTTTTAATTGATAAACATTAAATTAGTTTTGTGCTTTCAGGCTGCTTAGTGATTTCGGTTCATATTACTAAGTAATATATACAATAATACTGTTATTGTCATAGTTGTTGTTAGAGATTTCTTCAGTTGTAGAAAAAAACTCTTGTATCTACTGCATTGTCTAATATGTTTTAAATATCAATAAATGAACATTTATTCATGATTTTTTCTCAGAATGTTTAAAAAAAATGGCAGCTTTCATGGTCTCATAGTTCTTAGCTAATTTAAATGAACATTGATCTGAAATTGATTAAGCTTTAAGATACGAACTAGAAACTAACTTAATTCATGAAAATTAAAAAACTGTGCGTCACTACAAATAAATTTGTCAGGCTTGTTGGTAAAGATAAATTATATTGTGAGTCTTTTGACTCCGATAAGTTTCCATTTGTCAGAAGATTTCAATTTTTTCCCAACTTAGGGTAATTAGCCCCTGCTTTATTATCACTGTACTGGAGGTGACTATTTGTGCTTTGTTTACAGATCTGTATAATCTAAGAAAAGGTTTCAAGTGTATGATGTAAGATTGTAAC
>JAGDYQ010000035.1:4602453-4658473 GCA_021962125.1 Bulinus truncatus
ATCTGATAGTTCTTTAAATATTTATATTTTAAGGCAGTTTAATAGTGAAGTGCGATTTATGTTTTCGATTAAATTTTAATTAGTTATTCATTAAATTTTTTTTTCGAAAGTGTGACGTACTTTAGGGGGGGGTCCGGAGATTTGTGACACTTTGTGACAGGGGGGGGGGGGGGTCAAAAATCGTCAAAAATAGCGTGACGTACTTTATGGACGGCCCCTAGCAGGGGTCGGCAACCTTTTCAGATGAAAGAGCTGCAAGTTATAATTTACAATTTTCTCAGTTTTTAAAGAGCCATTTAAAATTGTTCTTTCAATATTATGGTATTTGATTAGGAATAAGTATATAAAATAATATCATTTTAATTATTTGCGCATTGAACCGGAAGGCCGCAACTTGACATCAAAAGAGCTGCATGCGGCTCGCCAGCCGCAGGTTGCCGACCCCCTGGTCTAGAATGTCTCTTTGCGACACCGTTTTTTACTACATGTACTTTTTTTTACAAATGTATCCATATGTCTGTAAAAAATATTTAGTCTTAATTGGGTCAGTTTTGAAGTGCTGAGCCCGTAGTGCGGAGGACCAGGAGTTTTAGGGTGGGTTTTAGTTTTAGGAGAGAATATGTGAATATTTTTTTTTAATACTTGATCATTTCATATTTTTAGCTTCTATCACTTAAAAATTGAAAAGAGCGCAAACTGTACCTATGATTATGTCGAGGTACTAGACGGCTACAATCTACAATCTTCAAGTCTTGGTAAGTTTTGTGGAAGGCCGAACGAATTACCTAATTCCTTATTATCTACTGGACCTTTCATGCTTATTCTGTTCAATTCTGATGTCTCCATTGTGGATGAAGGATTTAGAGCTTCGTTTTTAACCTTGTAAGGTAAGGATGTTTCCACTATCATCCGCACTACCATCCTTAACACTACCATTCTCCACACCACTATCATCCACAGCACCATCCTACAACTACCATCCTCCACACTACCATCAACCACTCTACAATCCTCCAAACCACTATCCTCCACACTACCATCAACCACACCATCATCCTCCACACCACTATCCTCCACACTACCATCAACCACACCACCATCCTCCACACTAACATCCTCCACACTATCATCAACCACACCACCATCCTCCACACTACTATCCTCCACACTACCATGCTTCACACTACCATCAACCACACCACCATCCTCCACACCACTATCCTCCACACTACCATTCTCCAAACTACCATCCTCCTTACTACCATCCTCCACACTACCATCATCCACACCACCATCCTCCACACCACTATCCTCCACACTACCATCAACCACACTACCATCCTCCACACAAGCATCAATCCCACCACCATCCTCCACACCACTATCCTCCACACTACAATCTAAAACACCACCATCCTCCACACCACTATCCTCCGCAGCACCATCCTCCAACTACCATCCTCCACACTACCATCAACCACACTACCATCAACCACACCACCATCCTCCACACCACTATCTTCCACACTACCATCAACCACACAACCATCCTTCACACTACTATCCACCACACTACCATCAACCACACCACCATCCTCCACACCACTATCTTCCGCAGCACCATCTTCCAACTACCATCCTCCACACTACCATCAACCACACCAACATCCTCCAAACCACTATCTTCCACACTACCATCAACCACACAACCATCCTTCACACTACTATCCACCACACTACCATCAACCACACCACCATCCTCCACACCACTATCTTCCGCAGCACCATCCTCCAACTACCATCCTCCACACTACCATCAACCACACCACCATCCTCCACACCACTATTCTCCGCAGCACCATCCTCCAACTACCATCCTCCACACTACCATCAACCAAACTACCATCCTCCACACCACTATCCTCCGCAGAACCATCCTCCACACTACCATCCTCCACACTACCATCCTCCACACTACCATCCTCCACACTACCAGCAACCACACCACCATCCTCCACACCACTATCCTCCACACAACCATCCTCCACACTACCATCCTCCACACCACTATCTTCCGCAGCACCATCCTCCAACTACCATCCTTCACACAACCATCAACTCCACCACCATTCTCCACACCACTATCCTCCACACAACCATCAACCACACCACTATCCTCCACACCACAATCCTCCACACTACCATCAACCACACTACCATCCTCCACATCACTATCCTCCGCAGCATCATCCTCCAACTACCATCCTTTACACTACCATCAACCACACCACCATCCTCCACACCACTATCCTCCGCAGCACCATCATCCAACTACCATTGTCCACACTACCATCAACCACACCACCATCCTCCACACTACCATCAACCACACTACCATCCTCCACACCACTATCCTCCGCAGCACCATCCTCCAACTACCATCCTCCACACTACCATCAACCACACCACCATCCTCTACACCACTATCCTCCGCAGCACCATCCTCCAACTACCATCCTCCACACTACCATCAAACACACCACCATCTTCTACACCACTATCCTCCGCAGCACCATCCTCCACACTACCATCAACCACACTACCATCCTCCACATCACTATCCTCCGCAGCATCATCCTCCAACTACCATCCTCCACACTACCATCAACCACACCACCATCCTCCACACCACTATCCTCCGCAGCACCATCCTCCAACTACCATCCTCCACACTACCATCAACCACACCACCATCCTCTACACCACTATCCTCCGCAGCACCATCCTCCAACTACTATCCTCCACACTACCATCAAACACACCACCATCTTCTACACCACTATCCTCCGCAGCACCATCCTCCACACTACCATCAACCACACTACCATCCTCCACATCACTATCCTCCGCAGCATCATCCTCCAACTACCATCCTCCACACTACCATCAACCACACCACCATCCTCCACACCACTATCCTCCGCAGCACCATCATCCAACTACCATTGTCCACACTACCATCAACCACACCACCATCCTCCACACTACCATCAACCACACTACCATCCTCCACACCACTATCCTCCGCAGCACCATCCTCCAACTACCATCCTCCACACTACTATCAACCACACCACCATCCTCTACACCACTATCCTCCGCAGCACCATCCTCCAACTACCATCCTCCACACTACCATCAAACACACCACCATCTTCTACACCACTATCCTCCGCAGCACCATCCTCCACACTACCATCCTCCACACTACCATCCTCCACACTACCAGCAACCACACCACCATCCTCCACACCGCTATTCTCCACACAACCATCAACCACACTACCATCCTCCACACCACTATCCTACGCAGCACCATCCTCCAACTACCATCCTCCACACTACCATCAACCACACTACCATCCTCCACACCACTATCCTCCACACTACCATCAACCACACCACCACCCTCCACACCACTATCCTCTGCAGCAACATCCTCCAACTACCATCCTCCACACTACCATCAAGCACACTACCATATAATTCACTCGGTGCCATCAATTAGAAATCACACTTATTGTAGTAATCTAGTACGGATGATAAGTAAACTATTTTGCTTGCACAAATAAATGACCAGCGACCCACATGCTAAGAAAACGGACTTTAAAAAAAAAGAATAAAAACGTTATTAATTGCATAATTTAGATTTCCTCTTTTACTTAGCAGATATTTACAATTTTTTTTTCCGTTTTGCAACACATTGTAATGTTATGTAGATTTACATTTTCTATGGCTCAATATCTAGATAAAAAAAATTTTTCCCCACCCACATTTTGAAAACCACAGATATAATATAAATAATAGCGATTTGCGCGCTGCGTTAAATCGAAAGTAAAGAATTAATACAACAGTATTCCAGTTTAAAATACAATCCTGAAAAAAAATAATCGGATCTGCCCGAAACCAACAAATAACCTAGCCTGCCGATCAAGCCTAAGGGGATATATCTATGCAGGGTACAGCTAGTAAAGAATAATATCATTAACAAATTGAAAGAGCAAACAATAAAAAAAAAAAAAAAAAAAAACTTGTTATGTAGCTTTTCCAGTATATGGAGTTGTAAATAAAAGTCGAATTTTCTCTTTTAACAGTTTCTTCATAACTACTTCAACCAAGTGGCTGAGACTAAAAACGTCAGCATGCTGGAAATGGATATTTTCAACTCAATATATGTTTTTCTTTTCTAAATAAACGTATAAGTCATTATTTACTTAAAAGTGGAATTCAATAATATATATATATATATATATATATATATATATATATATATTAAACATAATTAATTAGTTTAGTGGCAGACTGAATAGGGTGCCGCATTTTTGAATATTTGTATTAATATTTTATACGAATGTTATTAAATCCCATTTGCTGTTAGAAAGACATTACACATTAATCAAAATGTTATAATGAGAGTAAATATTTTTTTTAAATTCCATCAAAAGTATGTCTTATGGAATGTGTAAATAAATTACATCAATGTCAATATGATTATCATGAAACGAAAATATATAAAACTCAATTTTTTTTTTACCAATTGTTACCATTTGTTACATTAAAACAAATCATGTACTACTTCTGTAACAATAAAATGCATACATGTGCTTGAATTGTTTTGTTTTTTTTAAGTCAGAAACTATTTATTTAGAAAAAAAAACTATTTTTGTTGATTATATTAATTACTTTACTTTTTTTCCATTTTTACAATTTATTAAATGTCACATTTTAATGTTATACTAGCTGTACCCGCAAAACATTTGCAGCACTTATTAAATTACCAATAACTATGAATTAACCTCAACAATGTTCATATTTTACTTGTAAATGTACCTTAATTAAATGAACTCTACTGTTAGGCGGTCCCGAAACGAACCTTTTTATTAAAACTCATGGCAGCAAGCAAACTCAAGCTAATTGTAAAACTTTCATTAGCCCTGAAAAGGACCGTTAAGACAAAAAATATGGTAGTGGCCCTAAAAAGGACCGTTAGGACACAATAAATGGTAGTGGCCCTAATAAGGACCGTTAAATACAATAAAAGGTAATAGCCCTAAAAAGGACCGTTAAATACAATAAAAAAAAGGTAGTTGACCTAAAATGGACCTTTTAGATCAAATAACTGGTGGTGGTTAATTACAGTTAAAGTAAGTTTTTGTACAATTTCTTCTTTGTTACATTTTTAAAATTATGTACATAAGATTTTTTTATTGCATCAAGACCTCTTTATACACAGGATTTTTAGTAATTTTTTCTCCATTGACATCAGATTTAAAATACATTTTTACTTCTTTTGCTTCTCTTCCTTCATTTAGAGCTGCCTGAATTTCTGTTTTTTCAACTTTAATTTTTATACTGAACAGCAGAGGCAAAAGGATTAATATTTTTCAGCAGTTCATCAGTTACTATCAAAAGCTCCTCTGTGCATTTTTCATTTCGATTACGCCTGTAAAGTTGAGCATAAGAAGGGTTTCCTCCATGCAATGGTGCTACAGCATGATAAACCTGACCGTGGATTCTGTAACAGTATGGTCCCTTTCCCGGTGGTATCTCGACTTTAGCTCCCATGGATGCAAAAGCAAAAGAACTATTATACTGCCGTATTTGATCTCTAAAATGTTTTCCTTTTGGAGAGTCTTCAATTAGTAAATTTTTTATAATGTCAGGAGATTCATGCGAAGGAGATAATTGTACTTTTCCAGCATGAAAACAGGAATGATATTGCTTTAAACAATTTAGTTCTTTGAGAAACTATTTTGCATGACAGAAATTACAAACTTCTGTCATTCTTCCACAGTTTAATTCTTCCACTTCTACATCATTACTAACTGCAGCTAAAAGTCTCTGATTATTATTTTTCTTTTTAAGTTGATATTGAATCCTGCAATACTCTAAGCGTGTTTCCCTTTCAACTGCAGATTCATGATATGTTCTCTGTTGCTTTCGCAATTTATTAGATTCCAAGCGCCTTTTTTTTTGCCTCAGATGATTCATCTTTTCTGGATTTCCTGACTATCTTACCATTATTTTTAAGTAAATCTGAATATTACAATTTTATGCTTTTGCACAATTTTATAGAAAATAGAAATCTTTGATGGATAGAAATCGATTTTGGACCCCCCCCCTCCACCCTAGTTACGCCTCTGTGTTCAGATTTTTTATACATATTTTCAAAATGTTTTTTTTTAAGTTATGAAATAGTTAAAAACCTATTTAGTTTTTGTTTCTTTTTCTTACAACATCCTAAAGGATACATTATTTCAATAAAAAAAATGTCATAGAGATCTAATTAGTTAATTTTCATTAAAACAACTAATTTAAAAAGGATACATTCTAAAAAAAAATGTCCAAGAGAGGCATAAAAAGAATAACCTAAGCTGCTTAGCCATTCAGCCACCAGTTCACACAAACATGTTGTACCCTGCAAAGCCTTTGCATAGAGATCGACTACTATAAAGCCAATGCCAAACCTAGGGATTTGGAGGCCCGGGGCTTGGCCTCTTTTGGGCCCCTGCATTTTGACGCTCGATACCATATCATGAGATTAATGTAATACTTAATATTTAATGTAAAAAATAATTTTGGGGGTCACCCCTCAAGCTGGGGCCCGGCGGGACTTTCGATTTTAGACCCCCCCCCACCCTAGTTACGCCTCTGTGTTAATTTTTTTTTTTTTAAGTTATGAAATAATTTAAAATCTAATTAGTTATTGTTTCTTTTTCTTACAACATCCTAAAAGATAAATTATTTAAAATAAAAAAAAATGTCAAAGAGATCTAATTAGTTAGTTTTCATTAAAACAACTAAAAGGATATATTCTGAAAAAAAAAATCAATAAAAAAAAATGTCTCTGGGAGAAATCGAACCCGGAGAGTCGGCAGATAAAAATGAATGTTGGCCGAGTCGCATAACCACTCAGCTACCGCGCCAGACAATTTACACTGCTATTTTAATGTACTATTTGAAAAATATTGCTCGGTTATGTTTTCATTGCCTTTTGACCTAGTTTTTTTAGGTCTATATTGTTATTTTGTAATTAAGAAATAATTCAAATTTTAAAAGCTGAGAACTTAATTTGTATAGAAATTTGCAGAATTTCTTTTTTTAAATATTATATCGACTTTTAAAAAGAACTTGTTTTACGAAATTAGATACGAAAACACGGTCAATAGTCTTATCGTCGCCGCCGTCGGAGATTTTCGATTACTATTGTTTACGAATGACGATGTTAAAATGCTCTGTTGTAATAAAAACTTCAATGATTTGAATGATATTATATGATAATTATTAATTTTTAATATCGGGGACTTTTACATTTCATAATTAAAAGCACAGAAACTATTGAAAACTGTAGATATTTAAAAAAAGAAAATTGAATCGAGAGACAGGGGATGACGCCATTTTGAATTCTTGTTTTCCGCTTTCGATTTAACGCAGAATGGAAATATGATATATGATGATATTTATTTTAGTTACCATATTGTTGAAAAAAGTGTAGCATTCTGGAATATATATTTTAATAAAGAAGATTAAAAACAAATTTGAAACGGGAATAAAAAGTGAAATCAATGCAGTCAGAAGAGTTTCTCAAGCTTGTCCGCAAAGCTAAATTAAAATCTGAAAGCTAACGAAAGCCTAAGCAGGCTTATAAGCCTTTATGCGCCGATTAATTTGTACTTTTATTTGCATTTATGAACGTGTTGTTCATCATTTAGCTACTATCGTTTGAGCATTTTTACAACAAAAAAAAATATGTGTCTTAAAAAAACAATAACGCAATTACTAAATGAATATTATGAGAATCTGAGTTTCTCTAATCAACCATTAAGAGGCTGGTGATTGTACTAAGAGATGGCTGGTGCTCGCGCAAACAAGTAGGCTATGCATTGTGTTTCGTATGGATAAACAGGTCAAGCAATCTTTAGGGCTTGCATGGGTGTGGTGAAAAGATGAATACACTGCGCATATATATTTACATTTAGAACTTATATCTTATAACAATTATTTCTATGTTTTAAAAAGGTCTTGTGGGCCTACATAAATGATTTTTTTCACATTCATGGGTTTGGAGTCATGAACTCACTTCAATTAATAGAATAGCTTCTTGATGAGTCTAATACTAGTAATTCTTTTTTTAAATGTTGAGGGCATATTTCTTAGAAATTTTATTTTAAAGAAGAAGTTTTAATAGCATTATCACTCAATTTAAAAGTGGATTGTTTAGTATTTATTTTTTGATAACGAATTTCATGCTAGTAAGGGTAATTTTAAAAGCCCCTGATTAGAGCCAATATCATCTACTGTTGTGCAGTGGCCAGGTGCTTGTTTAGACTAAGTCAACGATTCTGCATTGTAGCTCATGAATGTTATTACTTTTTTTTTTCCTTATCCTGATATTCAAACATTTTCTTTTTAAAAGTTAACCTGACATTTTTCTCATTAAAACTCATTAAATTTTCCCATCATTTTACTACTTCTAATATGGGCCAGTCTGAAACAACATCATCCTCTTGTTCAAAAACAAATTTTGATGTTTGTAGCAGTCTTATTTTTTTACATGAGCTCTGTAAAAATAATGACAATGTCTACGTTTTTATTGGTGTAGTCAGTGTCCCCAAAAACACTTTTACGACTTAAATTATTACGAGGAAAATCTAGACAGGAATCTTTAGTATGTTCAGACATACAAAGATGAAAAAAAATTGTAATTAATTCACCCAGCTTAAGTATTTAAACTACTTTCATTTCCATGTATTATTATTATTATCTATATATCTATATACATCAGAAGAAGAAAAATAAACATACTGTTAAGACTTTCAATTTCTCTCAAGGTAGGCACTAAAAGACACGTGGGTTCGTTAGTTGAATAATAAGATTTAATCACAGTGTACAATGTACAGATTATAATATCCAAGACGAAAACGGAATCTATTGTACGTACAACTAATACAGTTGGACGAGTCTAATTGATGTCGCTGGCAACGTGCCAATAACGAATTCGCTGCATCGACAGACCTGGCGTTCTACAGCAACCATCTCTAAACTGTTCTTGAGCTCATCGGCACTCTATGTTCTCTCTGGCACTCGTCTCAATGTGTGTTTTCTACGCGTGTCACTACCGGTCTGTTAGTGACCGTTACACTTCACTCCGTCTGTCTCTACACGTGTCACGTCTGTTAGTGACCGCTACACTTCACTCCGTCTGTCTCTACACGTGTCACGTCTGTTAATGACCGTTACACTTCACACCGTCAGTCTCTACACGTATCACGTCTGTTAGTGACCGCTACACTTCACTCCGTCTGTCTCTACACGTGTCACGTCTGTTAGTGACCGTTACACTTCACACCGTCTGTCTCTACACGTGTCACGTCTGTTAATGACAGTTACACTTCACTCCGTCTGTCTCTACACGTGTCAAGTCTGTTAGTGACCGCTACACTTCACTCCGTCTGTCTCTAAACGTGTCACGTCTGTTAATGACCGTTACACTTCACACCGTCAGTTTCTACACGTATCACGTCTGTTAATGACCGTTACACTTCACTCCGTCAGTCTCTACACGTATCACGTCTGTTAGTGACCGCTACACTTCACTCCGTCTGTCTCTACACGTGTCACGTCTGTTAGTGACCGTTACACTTCACTCCGTCTGTCTCTACACGTATCACGTCTGTTAGTGACCGCTACACTTCACTCCGTCTGTCTCTACACGTATCACGTCTGTTAGTGACCGTTACACTTCACTCCGTCTGTCTCTACACGTGTCACGTCTGTTAATGACCGCTACACTTCACTCCGTCTGTCTCTACACGTGTCACGTCTGTTAATGACCGTTACACTTCACACCGTCAGTCTCTACACGTATCACGTCTGTTAATGACCGTTACACTTCACTCCGTCAGTCTCTACACGTATCACGTCTGTTAGTGACCGCTACACTTCACTCCGTCTGTCTCTACACGTGTCACGTCTGTTAGTGATCGCTACACTTCACACCGTCTGTCTCTACACGTGTCGCGTCTGTTAATGACCGCTACACTTCACACCGTCTGTCTCTACACGTGTCGCGTCTGTTAGTGACCGCTACACTTCACTCCGTCTGTCTCTAAGCGTGTCACTACCGGTCTGTTAGTGACCGTTGCTGTCCACTTCTGCTTCTCTTAAGAATCACATCACAGTTCCTTTTATAGGTAGTCCCAACCACGTTGGTTGCATCTTTTTCCAGCCAAAACTGAGAGAGGGTTCATTGCGTGGGTGTGCAGGTGGTGAATGACACTATTTTATCTATCGGGTCAAGGCAGGGTAAACGATCGAAATAGCAATGTGTAGGCGTTGAACTAAAATCTTGATTCCATTATTTATCTCAAGGGTAGTGGTGCGAACGGGTGGAGGGGTGGGGGCTGAAGCAGAGCTATAAAAATACTAATGATCCAGTGTCGAAAACATAGGCTAAGCGGATTTTATCATTATTGATCATATTGTCCAAACTGTTCAATGCATCGTCAATATTCCTCCAAACACTAAGTCATTATTATTCCAAGATTCTTTATATTCAATTTTTCTATAACTTCTTTTATCTCATTACATTACTCACTATAGTCTTTATGTTAGCAATTTAAAAAACAGAATATGTATCACATTCACAATGACAGAAGTGACCATGACACTCAAAACCCTTAACTAAATCTACATCTCTGTAACTGCTCCATCTCAACTCCCAAAATTTAACTTACATCTACAAAAACTACCTCTTTTATATGTTATGTCCTGTTTCTCAACTCCTGATGTCAACAGATAGTCACGCTCCTCTCTGTTTAATCAGGCATATTCTAAACCCTATAATACCTAAATGTAACCTCTGCCCTGACTTACTTTTAGTCCGTGCTCGGCTGGCTTGATTGATGAATATTTCTTTTTGGCTACTGCATAGTTTACTGAGGTTAACACATTTTGTATCAATATTAAAAGTGAAAGTTTATGTGATATTTCAAATAGAGGACTTTTTCTTAAAGTCTTTTGATACATTTCTTGTTTACATTTTATAATAAAAACTAAATATTTCAATCAACTATTGGTTCTAATGCATTTTCAAACAGTTAATAAGCTTCCCCAAATGTTAAAGAAAAACAATTATATCGAAATATGTGCACAAACTGAGTTTTTCTTAAACATATGATCACTTAATAGATTATAGTTGTATTTATTATTTTAAAAGAAGCTTAAACAATTATTTATATAACTATTAAGCTTCCAATGAGCTTCACGTTAACACTATTACTTATTTTATACGTAAGTAATTAAGAAAAAATTTAGTCAATTTTTCAAATTGGCCTTTTTAGATGGCATGCCTCCCCTTGACAAAGCTGACAAAAAGCTATGTTTAAAATAAAAAAAAAAGTAATATGTTACTATTAATTTAGAGCAGTGAAAACTGAGTGCTGTCTATGATTTATAATGTGTAAGAGGTGTACGTTTGATGCATGTATTTGTTGTAGTTTTTTTGATAGTGGCATCAAAATATGAGACTTTTCAATGTAATTAAAAAATGTAAAAAATACGAGGTTTTACTTGTTCATGACCTTTTATTTATAAGATATACTTATAAATTTAGTATCCTCATTCTTATTAGAAATTTTCTTTTCAAAAAAAAATTCTGATGCAAAATCAATCTTAAAAATCGAATTAGACTACTTAACTAGAAGTTAACTTCTGAAGAACTATTTGATACAGACCAAATACAGTGGCTCTCCAGAAGATCAAAGGTAAGAATATGATTTTTATTTCTTAGATACTGTAAACCAGTAATGGGACGATTTTGTAATGTCCTTCTTTCATCCTCACCATCGCGGATAGTGCAAAAGCCTTGGAGGCACCACATGAAACATAAGTAGGCATATGTGACTGGACACAATGGGCATTTAACCAATTAGCCATAACGTGCAGATCGCGGCTACATCATGCTTATTGCGCTAACTTGCCAATCGGTACCCAGCTATGTCGCAGTAGAATAAATATGTTCATACAGGTAGCACCACCTATTACGTCAACTTATCATTTTCTTTTTAAAAATAAATGTCTAAATCAGTCTCGCTTGTTTATGATGACGTAAATTTACACTCCTTTGTTTCTAGCTGTTTCATTTTGATGTTTTATTTCTTGGAGTAACATGTAAATAATAAAATAAAAAAAACAAAAAAAACTAAAGTTTCAGGAAGCATAAGATGTGACTAATGAACATGATGAGCCATTTTTTTCCATAAACATTAAGTACATTCTATTATGATTAAAATAGCTTACGTGTTTAAAAAAAAACGGAGTATGATGTCTTGATATGTGTCATTGTTAGAGTTTACTCATTATTTGTTGTGTATCATTTACAGCTGTCACAGATGCAGTTTTAGAAAAAAAAATGTGGTATTTTATTAATGAATAAACTGATATTTGAGAAAAAGAACTTAAATGAGTTGGTGATTATAATGTACTGATCTGTATATGACTTAACATTAGTAGAAAAGTAGCGTAAAATAATATCAAGATGGCATTCACGACTATATTTTTAGTAGTGATAATATGTTTATTTTTTTAAAGCATTTTCGAAAAAAAAATGCTCTATTGTCCCCGTTTTGTCTGTCTGTCCGTCATCACCCTAGATCTCAACAACCATAAATCCTAGACCCATGATGTATATATCATTTTGTAGGTCTTGGCCTGCTATTGTGTACATCAAAAGTTCATTTCGCGAAACGACCTCTGAGGGCCGAAAAAGGGGGCGTATTAAGTACCGTATTTTACTATATCAGCTATATTAACAAAGGAGCGCCCTATATCACAGCAACCATAGGGCCTAGACCCATGATATAAATATATATATCATTTTGTAGGTCTTGGCCTGCCAAGTGTACATCAAAGTCCATTCCGCGATCTGACCTCTCAGGGCCG
Source organism: Bulinus truncatus (assembly GCA_021962125.1). Lineage (NCBI taxonomy): Eukaryota > Metazoa > Mollusca > Gastropoda > Planorbidae > Bulinus > Bulinus truncatus. Next base: position 4,615,456 of record JAGDYQ010000035.1, read on the forward strand.
AACTTAAGAGTTTCTTATGTACCGTTTTTGCTTATATTTTAAACATAAATAATAAAAGCTAATCAAAGGGGCGTAATCATTATTTATTTTGTAACAGTTATTCAACATGATTACTTCCCTCTCTATTTATCAAACCCATACGCGTGGAGCAATATCTATGGCTGTAACCCGGAAAAAAAATACGGATTTCGTCCGGCGTAACCGTAGCCACTGCGTACACGAAATGCTCTAAAATGTCCTTTGTCCAAACGGAAAAGACTTATATTGCTTGTTTTAATAGAAATTCTTTTTTTTTTAATTTTTTGCATTTTAATCAATTAAATTTTTTTTTCATATTTTTATCATACTTTTTAAAGTTAAATTTTAATCAGGTATTTTTTTTATGGATGAATCGATTCCCAGTTGTTAACATATCTTATGCACATCAATTCAACATGTGAGCAGTAATATATGGGATTTTCCCATTTTAGCATAACTAATACGATCATTGTTTTAATACACCGGAAACGAAAAAAAAACGATAGGTACGTAGCTAAAGAAGTGTATTAATTTAATTGCTTTCTAGCCGCCAACTGAATAGTTCATTCTAAAAATTGAATAGTTTATTCTAAAAACTGAATTGTTTATTATAAAAAACTTAATAGTTCATTCTAAAAACAAGTATAAAGTTCTCGAATAATTCTTATATTGTTTTTTTTTTGTGCGCACCACTTTCAAAAATAATTGGTTAACAAACTGAAACAATGAAAATATTTAGTTCTTAAACATTGGATCCATACTATTTTGGTAATTATTCCTTTAACAGTAAAAAAGTTTGACAATTCTACGATGGCCCATAAACTAACCAGAGTTTAATCCCAAGTTAATGATATTTCTAATGACATTTCCACATCTATTTCAAATTAATTTGTTTATATATAGCGAAAATATTAATGACTTAAAAATTAGCGACTAACTTTTCCTTCCAGAAATATTTGAACTTTGTTTATGTTAAGTTTACTATCAGCTCATGTGAAGATGTTATTCTGACTTGTGGATATCATGTACTGTCCTGTGACGATGATAAACTGAAGGTTCAACTAAATTGTCATTATATACAGTCTAAACGTTCAAATCATTCCTAGTCAGTTATACTGCGATGATTATCCCATTCATGGTTTGTTTCTTTATTCAATTCAAGCACACAGAAGGTAAGTGTCTTATATATCTACAATTTTTTCATACATATCTCTTTTCAATCAATTTTAAATCCTCAATCCTATGTTTAAAAGAACTATATTGATATTTTTCAAGCTTAGCCTAAAAATGTCCAATACCTACTTTTAATATGTATCTTCTTTTGTATGAAATATGATAAAAGGAAATAATTTTGAAAGAAATATTTTTCTATTAATAAAACTGCAGGTGATATTCCCTGTATTATAGAAGGCCTGAGCACACATGAACACAATCTGGAGGAAACCCTTCTGTTGGAACAACTTGTTGTTTTTTTAAAGACTGTATTGTCTTCATTATGTTAATGATCTCAATTAGAGGGTTATGAGACTGTGTAAACAATGTTTATTTATCTAACGAGAAACTGATAAGCCAAATGATAAAAACAAACAAAAGCTAGCTTCACTATTATTAGCTCATAAAAAAGTTATAAAAGATAAAATGATATTTGATTGACGCATTTTTTGAAATGAAATTAAAAAAATAACAACAGGTAACCAGTTATGTAACCGTTTAAAAAGGTTTACTTAATTAAGCATACTTTGTTTACCAATTGAACGAACCTTCACAAGACATTACATTGTTTTAATTCTTTGACGAAATTTTTTGAAGTATCCATTTGTTTTACGTACCGTCCTAGGCATAACTTCAGGGCCGCATTTAGACTTTATAAGGCCATAAACCATATGAGATTTGAGGCCTTTTTTTAAAGCCAGATATTATATGTCAGTGCCCAATACTTAAGTATATATGACAATCGCTCATTCGGACAATGTTTGAGGGTCCCCTGTAAAGTGGGGGCCCTAAGGTATAGCTTGTGCAGCTTATACGTAAATTCTGCACTGCATACCTTTGTTGTCTTTTCTTCAACGTTGTATCAGAATACTCCATTAACTGGTTGCCCCAAATACGACCCGTAGAAGCTCGCCATGAAAACTTTTTTTGTTTTCGCGACACACCTTAAAAAAAAAAACTGCAACAAAAATAAAAAAAAAATAAAAGTGTACAACCGCGGTTCTCAGGCGGTGGTTTGCGTACCCCAAAGGTACAGGGAATGTTATACACTGGTACACAACCACATGTCATTCTTGTTTCAAACAACCAAGAGTTTTTAGGAAGGACGGCAGTTTACTTCTTGACCCATCAATTAATTACTTGCCCCAGTATCGCATTAGAAAGGTAATCACATTCATTTTGAAAGTAGGTACATTTATTTGCAAACACGCGTATGAGGGAAACATACTTTTGGACTCTTTGTAGTAAAATCTCTAAAAAAAAGGTTGAGAATCGCTATTGTAGAAGTATCATTTCTATAGAGATGTCCCAGCTTTTAATTTGACAATTAACAGACTTTAGTATGTGAAACATAACTAGAATTTAAGATTCTAATGATCCGCGCATTGATCATCTGTCCATCAAATATATATGAGAATGTTTTCGCTACCACGAAAAATTATTCCGCGACCTACCAGTAGTTCGAGAATCGCACCTCGAGAAACTAGGCTTTAGTTTATTTTAACGGTTCTGGAATAATTGCGCGATCGAAATATTGATGTCCCTGGTACAAGCTTTTCCTGATCATCATTTGTAACACTGTATTTCTTGAAATTATAAATTGAATCACCTTGTTCTAAATCTCAACTTTTGTTCAACTCAAAAATGACATCAAATAAAATAAAATCGCCCTAAACTCTAAATATTCTATACTAGCTGTACATTGTCAAACCTTTGAATAGAGCTATATTCCCTTAGGCTTGATCGGTAGGCAAGTTTATTTTCGGTTTCGGGCAGATCCGACTTTTTCATGAATTTATTTTAAACTGGTATCCTGTTGAATAAATTATTTACTTTCGATTAAACGCAGAATCTAAATCGCTTTTATATATGTTATTTTTTGTACATATGATTTTTTATTTATTTGTTACTTTTTTGTTTATCCCCGCCCTTTTCCAATACAGCCGTGAGTACATCCGAAGGTTTGGAGTTTGTCATCTCCACCCCGTCGATGATGTATGAGTACAACCCTGGCAGACGGTTTCCGAAACTTGCCTTGATCATGCTGTCTATCTTTGACAACATGACGGTAATAAAAACATCCACAAGAAAATAATGTTTATAGAAGGAGCAGCTAAAATGGTAGCTGATTCCGTGACCATACAATTTTTTTTTTGAAGGTTTCATTTTTAAGTAGAAACATACAATCAATGTACGTTAGAAGAGAATATCCCTTGACGGCGCCCTATGAACATGTGGGTCAGCATGTGTAGTTAAATTCATTGGGGCATATGAAAGTGTAAAGTTCATCTGTTTCAGTAATCTCGGCATATGAATGGATTGTGCGGTTGTCACAACGCCCAGCCGCCTTTACTTACCCAAAACTTTAAATCGGTTACCAATTAAAAGCTGGGTGGACTTGGTAACTTACGCCATGACCTGAAAAGGGAAAAAAAAAATCCCTAGGTTCTCACTAAGGTCCGAACCCAGGACCCTCCGGTCGATAGCCGGAGCGCACTACACCGCACGACCACCCACCCCCGCAGATTGTGTATCAACTTAACAAAAATGCCTTGTGACAATTATTGTTTTACTTGATGTACCCTACAAAAGCTTTGCATAGAGTTATATCCCCTTAAGCTTGATCGGTAGGCTAGGCAATGTCTTTTTTGGTTTTGGGCAGATCCGATTTTTAGAGCATTTTCGAAAAAAAATGCTCTATTGTCCCCGTTTTGTCTGTCCGTCCGTGTACACCCTAGATCTCAACAACCATAAGTCCTAGACCCATGATGTATATATCATTTTGTAGGTCTTGGCCTGCCAAGAAATGGCTTTTTTCCATTTCGCGATCTGACCTCTCAGGGCCGTAAAAGGGGCCTTAGTACCGTATTTTACTATATAAGCTATATTAATAAAGGAGCGCTATATCTCAGCAACTATAAACCCTAGACCCATGATGTATATATCATTTTGTAGGTCTTGGCGTGCCATGTGTACATCAAAAGTTCATTTCGCGATAGGACCTCTGAGAGCCGGGCTTCAGGGCTCCTAAGGGGCTTATATATTATATATACACCTTGTACGTTCAATAACCTGTTCATTTGGTGCGAAATACTGCAGCACGTAGTTTCACCAAGATTTATTAAGAAACTCATCAAATGAAATAGTAAGCTTGTGTTCTGAGTTTAATTGAAAGTATCAGAGCTATGCAACAATTGACGGAGTTTTCGGACGATTAAATGACTATAATTTCGAATGTTTTCAATTATGAGTCCTATTTCAGTAAACACAAACCACTAGTAGTTAGATTTAAGAGACAATATTTTTTTTTCAAATATAAAGAAACGTCTTTATAATTTTTTTTTACAAATATATGCATTACACAATTGAATTTATAAACATTTCCAAAATTTACAAATATTTACTGAAAGCTAACAAACGTACTGATACATAACACGAAAATGCGCTAACACGTCATGTGTCCAGAATGAAACAGGCTTAATTGCTTGTTTCATGATTGTATTTTAAACTGGAATACTGTTGTATTATTTCTTTTCTTTCGATTTAAAGCAGTCTAAATCGCTTATATATATATACATATATATTATTCTTAATGTCACACTCTCTAATTCAGGTTTTTATTAGCAACTGGTATTATTAAAAGAGAAAAGTGAACGATAATTTACGAAAAAAAGCCACAGCCCATCAGGACAGAGAATGACGCAATCACTATTCCGGTATTTACTTTGTATTCTGATGTAATCATTAAGGTGCTGGTGGAGTCGATAGGCAGGACGTCGCCACTGGTAGGACCACAGAATGTCCTTGAGTGGGTCACCCTGAGGTCACTAACTCGATATGTGTTTTGGAAAGATGAATGGTACTTTGGGTAAGTCAAATATAATAAATAAAAGCCAAAGCGAAATTGTCCGGCAAGAGCGGACTTTTGGATCCTTGCCACAAATTTGTGAGTTTTCATTTTGAAGGTATTATAGCTGTTATTATTTAGTATTACTAAAATAGTAAAATAGCGCATACATTTTTTTTTAATTGAATTAAATTTCCAAAACCTTATAATAACCCCCCTACACACACATATGTATTTTATTATATCATAAGAGCCCCCTCTGACTTAATGTGAGCCTACACACCAAAGGGAGATGATAAAGTTATTTTATCTAGAGTTAAAAAAGAAATCACATTAACTAAAATCCACAGATATTAACTAGCTATACCCTGCCAAACCATTGCATAGAGTTATATCCCCTTAAGCTTGATCGGTAGGCTAGGTTATTTTTTGGTTTTGGGCAGATCCGATTTTTTCATGATTGTATTTTAAACTGGAATACTGTTGTATTAATTCTTTACTTTCAATTTAAAGCAGAACCCACAACGGTATTATTTTTTATAGATTTAAACTGCAATACTGTTGTATTAGTTCTTTACTTTCCATTTAACTTAACACAGAACCCAAAATCGCTTATATATATATATATATATTACACAGGGCAACAAGTAAATATTTTTTGAAAAAAGTCAAGGGTTTTTCAACTGATTTATACTTGGTTTTGTTCAATCAGGTCAGGATTTCTTCCTACAGAAATTATTAAAAAAATCGATTTTTTTGTAAAAAACGACATTTTTGCGGATCATCAGCTGTTAAACCCCTAACGATTTTTTTCCGTTTTACTCAAGAAATAAAAGTCAACGTGTTCAAATTCATTCAGTTTTTGTTTATCCACCAAATTTTATAAGCATAATTATCATAATATTGGTATAACAATGAGCGTTACGTGAAACAAAAGTTCAGAGTTCAAGGCATAAATCGGCGTTTCTTCGATTCCCGTGTGTGATCAGCTGCTGGGTTGTCTTTCTTCAGCGACCAGCAGTAGTCCGCTAGCATGAATGCATCCCACCTCCCCTGGTACCGTTCCTCCATTTGGCGGATGTCCTGATGGAACCTTTCTCCCTGCTCATCGCTCATCGCCCCAAGGTTTTCAGGAAACTTCTCCATGTGTGAGAACAGGAAGTGCATCTTTATACTCATCAAACACCCGAGTTTTTGGAAGTCCTCTGTCATACCGCTGATGAGTCTGGCGTGGTTTGCTGCCTTCGTGTTCCCAAGGAAGTTGTTCACCATCTGCACAAACGATTTCCAGGTGGCACACTCAAGCGTGTTCATGGAGTTTTGGAATTCTGCGTCCTTTATGAGCTGCCGTATCTGTGGAGCTTCGAAAATGCCGGCCTTCAGCTTCTCAATGGTCAGTTGAGGAAATGCTCGGCACATATAGTTGAAGCACCTCCCATCCTTGTCCAGAGCGCGCGTAAACTGTTTCATAACCCAAGCTTCATGTGTAGCGGTGGGATCAATATCTTCTCCTGGTCAACAATAGGTTCGTTTATGATGTTTCTCGCCCCAGGTACTAACTGCTCTCGCGCCGGCCACTCTTTCTTTACATAGTACTGGGCTCTGTCGCGACTGTCCCACATACATATAAAGCATGGGTACTTCGTGAACCCGGACTGCTGACCAAGTAGAAAGTTCACCATCTTCAAGTCGACGCAGATGATTACGTAGTACCTCACTCTACACGCTGCTGTTATTAATCATCATTCCTGACCTATTTTCACTGTCCGTGCGATTCGTTTGTCTATTTATCTATCTATCTATAAATCTATCACTCAGTCTATCTGTCTATCTATCTAAAAATTATTATGTCTATCTACTTTCACTGTCCTGACAATGTTATTGGCTTATTTAACACAATCAAGTGATGATGATTAAATAATCAAGTGAAAATCCAGATTGATGATTTATAAATAAAATATAATTATCTCTTTTTTTATAATTGTGATTATTTTGCTGCTAAATTTTATGCAGCTAATTTAGAGAAATGATTGAACCCTGATATTAGAGTACGTATAGCTCGTCAGGTAGGTCTATGGCTGTATCTCAAAAAGTTGACCTGACCGAGCAAAATCAATGTGATATTCGGACTCAGAACACCAAAATTAGTCTAAAACAGTTGAAAAACCCCAGACTTTTTTTTTTGGCTGTTGCCCAGTGTTATTCTTTGATGACGGCATGGTCGATGGGTTTATTGTGGACAGCAACAAAATTAATAGAATGGACAGACCTGAGGGAACGTGTTATAACGTCGATATGTTGTACAAATAATCATTTAATTATCTTAATTTTTATGTCTTCTTGCCTACATCATCCCGCCACTATAGACCTGATCTCGCCAACGACTACAGATGGGTATACCACCTTAAGGGGTCACTTCTGTTTGGTGTGGTGGTCAGTATGGAGACCAGTAAAAAAATATCAGAGACGTTCAAAGCAGTGCCGGTGGCCGGTTGGGGAGAAATGTACTACGTGGTTGCCCTAAAGTAAATTTAATAGCTCAGGTACTTTATTAGCACTAAGTGATTTGGAAGAGTTCCGGTTCTTTATTAGCACTAAGTGATTTTGAAGAGTTCCGGTTCTTTATTAGCATTACGTGATTCTGAAGAGTTCAGGTACTTTATTAGCACTAAGTGATTTGGAAGAGTTCCGGTACTTTATTAGCATTACGTGATTTTGAAGAGTTCCGGTACTTTATTAGCAGTAAGTGATTTTGATGAGTTTCGTTACTTTATTAGCATCCACACCGTAATCGATTTCTCATTCATCCACACCTTAATCAAATTCTCATTCATCCACACCGTAGTCAACTTTTCAAAGAACCACACCGTAATCAAATTCTCATTCATCCACACCGCAATCAATTTCTCATTCAGCCACACCGTAATCAATTTCTCATTCATCCACACCTTAATCAAATTCTCATTCATCCACACCGTAGTCAACTTTTCAAAGAACCACACATTTGTTGATTTATCCTACAGACACACCGTAATCAATTTCTCATTTATCCACACCGTAATCAATTTCTCATTGAGCCATCCCATAGTCAATTAATCAAAGAAACCACACCATAGTTGATTTCTTTTTGAGCCACAGCGGTTCACTACTCATTTAGTTGAGATCCATCGAGAGCAACAAGTTTTTTTCTTCAACTATACACATATCTCAGGTCATTCCTCCTTCCTCATTACTTTCGTTTGTGATTTCTTGCACATTCTACAAGTATTTTATACAAGAAGCAGTGTAGTCATGTAGCGATTACATCGTTGAACACGTAGGCATGGTTGTGACTAGTCGTTATGCATTGAACATGTAAATAGACATTCGAGGTACTCAAGTAAACAGGACCGTTAGAACATGTAAATAGACTTTCGAGGTACTCAAGTAGACAGTATCGTTAGAATATGTAAATAGACATTCGAGGTACTCAAGTAGACAGGACCGTTAAAACATGTAAATAGACTTTCGAGGTACTCAAGTAGACAGTATTGTTAGAACATGAAATAGACATTCGAGGTACTCAAGTGAACAGGGTCGTCTATAAAAAAGGTCATATAGGTCTTTTAATTAAACCACTTGATCTTTAAAGTATTATTATGGGTGAGGGAATTAAGTTTTAAATACGATAGCAGATTGAGCAGACAGTTTAACTACTCATAAGTGGAGCGTTCAATTTCTAGTTTACGAAGAAATTGGAATAGGTATTACATAGATGTAGTATGTTTTACGTATATTAGCACGAATCATGTATATATATTTGTAATATGTATTACGTAGATGTTATATGTATTACGAAGTTGTAATGTGTATTACAGAGATGCAATATGTATAAAATAGATGTAACATTTATTACGTCGATGTTATATGTATTATGTTAGCTAGCTTAATAAAGAAAGAAAGAAACCAATAATCTGCTATTCGAATTATGTGATACCAATGAAATATACATAATTCGTTGAAATTATGTCTGAACATAAGTCACACGCCGTTATAGTCTTTTCTATACTCCACGAAACATAATCTAATGCCAAAAATTTTTGAAAACCGGTAAATTTTATGCCCTTTAGGCTCGGCGCCCTATTAGGAGCTATAAATAAATTATTTTTCGAAAAAATCTTTTTTGCCTTGTAAATAATTTGTGAATGGATCCCAAACAAAGTTTCTTTCTTATTGATGTACAAATTTGGAACAAAAATAAAGAGTTCCTACGGTGAGATATTTAATTGTAATTTTTAATTTCCCTTTAAGGATATGGAGTGGTTGTAAATACAATTAAATCGGAGTTAAGACTGTCTATATAAAAGAGGATTTTTTAAAAATAAATTAACTGCAATTACAAAACAACGTCCGATTATTATTTAAAGTTTAGATTTAATATGTATGAAACACTACTGAAATCGATGAACGCTTTTTTTTACCTTTTATCTAGTTCTGTCCTGCAAAAAATCTGTTGTTATTTTTTTATTGAAAATTTCTAATTGCAGAGCGAAATTCTCGGTTATAGTGATGACGAGCAATCTAAGGAATACCATAATATTTACCTTGAGGTCTGACCAAGAAAATTATCAACTTGAAGTCAACGGGAAACTTCACAAGAGCGGGGAGAGTTTCACTGTATCACTGACGCCGTAAGAACAATTTGACTAGAATATAAAACAATTGCTACATGGGCTACACTACAAGATTACTACTTCTATAAAACTCCTATTTCGACTTTGTATGCGGGCAAAACATTGACATTACTGCATTTGTCAATTTTCAATTTTTTTCTAAAATGGAAAATGGAATACTGTTTAATTATAATTCTCATCTAAAAAAAAAGATTTAAACATTTGTATTGTTATTTCTTCATTATCGATACATTCATTGTCAATGTGCAAACGTTTAAGAACAAAAAAAAATGATACATTTTGCCTCAAATGAAAAATTTTTTGCCCTCCGGAAAATGAAAAAAAAAAATTGCATTGTTAATTAAGGAAGATAATACACACCAACACACACATTAAAATATATTATGACTATTTCCTTTAAATTAAAAAAAAAATTAAAAAAAAAAAAACTAAATGATTAAAAAACCTAAGTAAACTCACAAATCGCTTTTATTTGTTGTAATATATTTCGATACAAACTATTTGTAGTTTCAGTTGATTTATTCTTTTTAAATTGTATTATCTAAATTTGAACGCGAAATATCTACTATTAGAATACGTATAGATGGTCCTATCCATCCATGGGATTGCTTACATCCATCCATCCATCCATACATATTGCTTACATCCATCCATTCATCCATACAGATTGCTTACGTTAATCCATCAATCACTCAATCCATACATACAAACAAATTGCTTACATTCATCCATCCATCCATTAATACATACAAACATATTGCTTACATCCTAATATATACAAAAATATTGCTTCCATCAATCCATCCATACATACATATTGCTTACATCCATCCATACATACAGATTGCTTACATCAATCCATCCATACATCCATCAAACATACAAACATATTGCTTACATTCACCCATCCATCCATTCATACATACAAACATATTGCTTACATCCATCCATACATACAAACATAATGCTTACATTATTCCATGCACCCATTAATACACACAAACATATTGCTTACATTTATCCATCCATATATACATAAATATTGCTTACATCCATTTATACATACAGATTATTTACATCAATACATCCATACATCCATCAATACATACAAACATATTGCTTACATTCACCCATCAATCCATTCATACATACAAACATATTGTTTTTATCCATCCATCCATACATACATACAAACATATAGCTTACATCCAAGCATACAAAACATTCTGCTTACATTCATCCGTGCATCCATTAATACATACAAACATATTGCTTACATCCATCCATACATACAAACATAATGCTTACATTATTCCATGCACCCATTAATACACACAAACATATTGCTTACATTTATCCATCCATATATACATAAATATTGCTTACATCCATTTATACATACAGATTATTTACATCAATACATCCATACATCCATCAATACATACAAACATATTGCTTACATTCACCCATCAATCCATTCATACATACAAACATATTGTTTTTATCCATCCATCCATACATACATACAAACATATAGCTTACATCCAAGCATACAAAACATTCTGCTTACATTCATCCGTGCATCCATTAATACATACAAACATATTGCTTACATCCATCCATACATACAGAATGCTTACATCAATCCATCCATACATCCATCAATGCATACAAACATATTGCTTACATTCACCCATCCATCCATTCATACATACAAACATATTGCTCTTATTCATCCATCCATACATATATACAAACATATTGCTTACATCCATCCATACATCCATCCATACATACATCCATCCATACATACAAACATATTGCTTACATTCATCCATACATCCATTCATACATACAAACATATTGCTTAAATCCATCCATAGATACAGATTGCTTACATCAATCCATCCATACATACGGATACAAATATATTCATCTTCACATTTATGTATATATATATATATATATATATATATATATATATATATACTAGTTGCCAGTACCCGACTTTGCCCGGGTTTAAAATAAGGTTTTCTGTTTACCTTCTGTTTTTTCCCTACCCCCCTCTCTCCCTTCCTCTCTCTCTCCCTCCCTCCCTCCCCCTCTCTCCCTTTCCCTCCCTCCCTTTCCCCCTCACTCCCTCTCCCTCCCTCTCTCCCATCTCTCTCCGTCCCTCTCCCATCTCCCTCTCTCCCCTCTCCCCCTCCTTCTCCTCCCTCCTCCTTCCCTCTCTCTCCCTCCCTGCCCCCTCTTTCTCTTTATCTCTTGCTCCCATTTCTCCCATCCTCTCCCTCTCCTTCTCTCCCCTCTCTCTCCCTCCCTTACCCCTCTCTCCCTTCTTTCTCCCTCCCCTTTCCACCTCTCTCTCTCCCTCCCCCTCTCTCACCCTTCCTCCCTCCCTCATTGCCTCTCACTCCCTCCCTGCCCCCCTCCCTAACCCCTCTCTCCCTCCCTTCCTTTCTCTCTCCCTCTCCCCCTGCTCACTCTCCCCCAACTCCCTCTCCCCCTACTCCCTCTCCCTCTCCCATCTCCCTCTCTCCCCCTGCTTTTCTCGCCCTGTCCATCCCCCTCCCTCCTCTCCCCCTCCCTCCCTCCCTCCTACCCTCCTTTCCTCTCTCTCCACCCTGCCCCCCTCTCTCTCTCTCTCTCTCTCTCTCTCTCTCTCTCTATATATATATATATATATATATATATATATATATATATATACTTATTATTATGGCTTCACACTTCTTCTAAAATCCTTCTTCATTCCTTTACCGTTCCTCAAACTGTACAAATCAGAGAGCATGAAAAAAATTCTTTGCATCACAAAGGCACAATACAGCACCAGCGCGCAAGTTCTATTCGATCATCGGGAAATGACGTCGCAGAGGAATTTTATTTATGGCGCCGTCGAAATTACTTTAATATAGTAAAATACTAAAATAAAAAAAAAATTATTACAATTAAACTACCCAACGAGGTGAAACGAAACCTGTCCTATAACCTTCCTCATGTAATTTTGTGTATGTGTAACAAATTTCACGTTATTTGTTTGTCTGGATCTTGAGTTATAAGGAAACAGACAGACAGACAGACAGACAACAAATGCGTCTTATAAGTATATATATATACTAGTTGCAAGTACCCGGCTTTGCCCGGGTTTAAAATAAGGTTTTCTGTTTACCTTTTGTTTTCTCCCTACCCCCTCTCTCCCTCCCTCCCCTCTCTCTCCCTCCTTACCCCCTCTCTCCCTTTCTCTTTCCCTCCCTTGCTTTCTCCCTCCCTCCCTAACTCTCCCATCTCCCTCTCTCTCCCTATCTCCCTCCCTCCTTCTCTCACCCCGTCCCCCCTCTCTCCACCTTCCTCCCTTCCTCCTCCCCCCTCTCTCCCTCCCTGCCCCCTTTCTCACTTTATCTCTCACTCCCTCCCATTTCTCCCGTCCTCTCTCTTTCTTCCTACCCTCTCCCTCCTTACCCCCTCTCTCCCTTTCTCTTTCCCTCCCTTGCTTTCTCCCTCCCTCCCTAACTCTCCCATCTCCCTCTCTCTCCCTATCTCCCTCCCTCCTTCTCTCACCCCGTCCCCCCTCTCTCCACCTTCGTCCCTTCCTCCTCCCCCCTCTCTCCCTCCCTGCCCCCTTTCTCTCTTTATCTCTCACTCCCTCCCATTTCTCCCATCCTCTCTCTCCCTTCCTCCCCTCTATCTCCCTCCCTACTCCCTCCCTTCCTTTCTGTTTCCTTCCCTCCCTTTCTCTCTCCAACCCTCCCTCTCCCCCCTCCCCCTTAATCTCCCTCCCCACCACCTCTCTCCCTTCCTCCCTCCTTCTCTCCCCCTCTCTGCCCCCTCCTTCCCTCTCCCTCCCTGCCCCCTCTCTCTTTATCTCTCTCCCCCCTCCCTCTCTCTGTACAATTAAACGTCAAATGACGCTTCTTAAATAAACAGAAAACCTTATTTTAATCCCGGGCAAAGTCGGGTACTTGCAGCATGAAAAAAAAACAACAACAATATTTTTTTTTCCCATCCCTAGCCCTTTCTTCACCGTCCGTTCAATTACACATTCACTTGGTGCGCGATTTTTATTTATAGTGAAGGCGATCCCATACCGTGAATACTTTAATATAGTAAAATACTAAAATAATTAATTACAATTAAACTACGCATTGAGATTGTATTAATAATGTTAATAATGTCACAGAAATATTTTAACTAACGTATTTCGGTTTATTAAAGTGCACCTTTAATTTTAATCTTCCGAATACATAAAACGATAGGTAAATAGATATGACTATTGATTTCATCATGTTTACAATTGGAGTTTCCGGGAGTTACCCCTCTTTTAAAAGTGTATGATAGGGAAATGACGTCACAGAGGAATTTTATCTATGGCGCCGTCGAGATTACTTTAATATAGTAAAATACTAAAATAAAATAAATTAATTACAATTAAACTACCCATCGAGATGAAACGAAACATGTCCTATAACCTTCCCCATGTAATTATGTGTATGTGTAACAAATTTCACATTATTTTGTTATCTGGATCTTGAGTTATAAGGGAACAGACAGACAGATAGACAGACAGACAGACAGCAAATGCCTCTTATAGGTATATATATATATATACATATATATATATATATATATATATATTCTAATGTGCAGGTTTAGGGCATACGCAATAAGCCACTGCGGAAGAAATCAAACTGATGGATTCATTTCAGGTATGACACTCAACAATAAAGGTTTGATGTGCACATACTATTCAACAAAGCAAAAAGTATAACATGTCATTGTTTGTAAAGTTCTGTTTGTTGGTATTAAACATGTGTATAGGCTTAACAGTGAGTACTGTATTTGTATATTCTACTTCCCTTTGGTTCAGGAGAGTAGTGTCCACGAGATGGGTAAATATAGGACCGGATTTAGAATTGATAAGGCCCTAAGTTATAAAGATATGGGGCTTTTTAATAAGTCTAGATATTATGTGTCAGTGCCAAATATTTAATGAAATATACATGACAATGGTTCACTTGGACAATTTTTGGGAGCTCCCAAGAAAGTGAAGGCCATAAGGCATAGCTTGTGCAGCTTACAAGTAAATTTTTCAATGGGTAAATATCATATACATAAAAAGACATTTTTCAGTTAAATTTAAAAAAAATCAAACGTGTGACATCGAACATAGCAAAGTAACAATTATATCCAGAAATATTATCTAAAAATATAAATATTCCTTTAAAATATAACCCTAATCCTTAGCCAACAAGTCATGCAATACTATATTTAACAATCAATGTGCATAATGTTTGATTTCTGGTTGATGTTTGCAGATGAAATTTCTTGAAAAAAGTAAAACCCAAATGATAATAATAGCTTATATATAAGAAAGGGAATTTTATATATATATATTAGAGCTGCTGTTCGATTAAAAAAATTGATCGAAATTAACGCATGATTAAAAAAATTATCGAAAATTAACGCACATTTTAATCGAAATAATACAATACATTTGTTTGTATTCAAACTAGTATGTCATAATATCATAGCATAAAATTGGCATAATAAACAAGTCAGATTAATTTACGAAAGAGGTATAATTAATTGTAACAGATTTATTAAGCATTAGCATATATGTCTATTGAATTAGTTATTGAGACCAGTTTATTGACATGTATCAATCACGTCAAGCGATGCGAATTGTTTTCTTTTTAATCATCAACAGTGCTAAATATGTGTTTTTCTCGTGCTGTTAACGACGTATGTTAACCCATGTTCCCCCTTCCCTGTCATATTTTGCAACACTTCGCCGCCATACTAAGTCTTGTTTAACCTACCCTCCAGTACCGTACATACCCCCTCTACTTACCATCCCAAAAAAATACGTCATTTATATCTCATATGTGCTTTTTCTTTCATAACATAATAGTCTAGCCAGAGAGTAGATGCTCACTTATTATTAACGCGTTTTTTATCCCCCCTCCCCCAGTTACATTTTTGACACTTAGCAGCCTCTCCCCCCCCCCTTAAAGATGACGTCACTTAAGGCTTACCCAACCGCCGTACACCCTCTGTTCCATAACAAATTTACACAAGACCCACCGTTTCCAAATCATGGCATCTGTCAATCAAGCTTTCTAGCTACGCCAGATGTTAACTAATTGTATCATTCAAGGTCATACTTTAGAAATAAGAAATGACAATCCTATTGTTTCAAGGTCATGTCGCTGATGTAATTTTATGTAGACATGAAAGTTTTAGTTTTCGGGGTTTTTTTTTCCTTTTTTTTTTAAATCTTGTATGATCTGGTTATAGAATTGGGTTATTTACTGATTTTCTTTTCTGCAATAACAGGATTTGGGAAAAATTTAATGCATATAGGTCTTTGTGTTAAATATGTAATCGCATATTTTTAACGCATCAATTACACTTTAATTACATTAATCAACAGCCCTATATAAAATGTTAAATTTAACTCAGTATCACAATAATTCTGAAAAATACAACCTGTCTCGTGTACAGATGTATGTAACAGTTAAGTCTAGACACTGCCTGATTACAGCATCATGTATATGAAACTATTAGTGCAGCTGTAGCAGACGTGACCGGTTAGATACTGTATTATCAAAATGCAATACAAAATTACGCGCAAAAAAAATGATGATACACAATTTCTAGCATCTCGTTATTTTGATCTTATTATAAAAGAGTTCTTCATACATTTGTTGTTTTTTATCTTCAACAATACACTGTAGTACCTCCACCAATACACTACAATATATAATGTAAACTACTGAGTGACTTTTCTCTTTTTACATCAACCGTGAAGGGAGCATAAGGTTTATTGTCGAAAGGCTATATAACAAAAACATCGTCATTTTATATTATAGGGCTTTAGTCGACATAGCTGGGGGTGAGGGTGTGTGCGAAATGCGACAGGGTAGGGGTGGTAGATCTACTTCATAAGTGAACAGATTTTAACTTCTAATCATTGAGTAAAAGTATGTTATTTTTCGACGTGGTGAACTCTAAGAATTTTGTTCAAATTAACGCATTTAGGTGTTGCGTTAAAAATTTTAATCGCAATTTTTTTGACGCGTTAATCGCAAATTAACGCAGTTTAATCAGCAGCCCTAATATATATATATATATATATATATATGAATATGTATATATGTATATATATATATATATATATATATACTAATTGCAAGTACCCGGCTTTGCCCGGGTTTAAAATAAGGTTTTCTGTTTATTTGACATTTGATGAAGATTTAAAATACGACGCTAAAAAAGGGTTTATTTGCATGCAATAAAAGGGTACATTTATCTTAAAGCAATGTGATAGACAACATTTTTGACAGTTCCTCTCTCTCTCTCTCTCTCTCTCTCTCTCTCTCTCTCTCCCTCCCTCCCTCCCTCTCTCCCCCACTCCCTCCCTCTCTCTTTCCCTCTCCCCTCCATCTCTCTCTCCCTCCCTTTTTTTCTCCCTCCCTCCCTCTCCCCTCTCTCTCTTTCTCTCCCTGCCTCCCTCCTTAATTCCCTCTCTCTCTCTCTCTCTCTCTCTCTCTCTCTTAGAGATGACTGTAGCAAAAGATGACAATTCCTGTGGATGAAGTAATGGAATGTAATAATGTAGTAAGTAATGTGATATTTGGTTCCCCGTACCGATCATATTTATAGTAAGTTAGTTATGTGGGAGAGAAGCTCGTAAAACCTGAAATCGGGGTAAAAGTTTGCCAATTTTCATGTCTTTGATTTCCAAAATAATTAATTACAATTAAAGTGCCAATTGAGATGGAACGAAACCTGTTTAAGTAAAAAAAATAACTACTTTATTATGCACAAAGGCAAGTTGGTGTGGCACGATACAGCAACAAATAAAAAAAAATACCATCGGGAAATGACGTCATAGAGGATTCGCAATGGCTACGATTCCAGCTAACTGGACTCCGTATTATTATTTTCCGGGCCCAGCTGATCACACAACCCCTTCATATGCCGTTAGGGCCAAGACGGGAAAGTTTACTTTTTTTTTAAATTACCCATTGAGATGGAACGAAACCTGTTTAAGAACCTTTCCCATGTAATTTTTTGTACGTGTACCAAATTTCACGTTATTAGGTTGTCTGGATCTTGAGTTATAAGGGAACAGACAGACATACAACAAATGCGTCTTACAAGTATATATATATACATATATATATAAATTCGATTTTTCAAACATAACATTATTTGGTATATTTAATATTATAACATAGCAGTTTGAACAATAGTTTATTTCTATATTTACTTACATTATATTTGCAAATAAATGTACATTTTATATCATTATATTTACTTACATTATATTTCAATATTAACATACATTTTACTGCTTTTAAACATATAATATAAACTTAAAAGATAGCACATTTCAGAGCCATCTAGGCGTATGTTTATATAGTATTTACACATCATACCAATGCTAGTGACCGATTTCTACAGGTTCACAAATTAGAGGTATACTACCATTTGGTGTGGTCAGTGGTAACTGTATCGACAGGTCAGAGTTCAAGTATTGCGGCAGTTCTTTCTTTCCGGGACTCAAGGAAGAAGAATATGGGAAGCCCGTGGCAGGTATATCGATCTAACTTTCATATCAATTGCAATAAACACTCTAGATATTGATTAATTTAAACGTAATTAAACAATTAATAAATTAGAGTGAATTAAAAGTTTCAGAAGAATGTATCATTCGCTTGTCCGCTGCTTTTGTGTGATTTGTTATATATATATATTTAGCTTGTTAACATTGCAAGGCGGATGGCGAGGATATATGGACAATGTTTGCATCATTTAGAATCGATACGTATCAAATGTATGTGCTCATATAGTTTTAGACTGACGCACAAGCTTTGTTAACTCCATGAAAGCAACTCTTATACTTTGAGTTAACAACTCACTAGGAGTTTCAAAAAAAAAACAACAAACATTGAGTGGTTTAGAGAATAACTGATGTACCGCTAATCCTTGATTTTGAGCAAAACTACCGTTTTATAAAGTCGCATTTTTGTGAGGTCGTGTTTTCACATATAATGAAACCAGATAGTTGCTAGTACGAAGTTATCTACTGTAGTAGTGCATTGAAATAGTGCATTGTTCAATCAATAACCATGCTCGCTCATGTCGAATATTCTATATTTTACTAGATTTTTATTTTTTTTTTCTGTAATGTGATCCTTACACCGATGTAAGGTTTTTGCAAGTTTTTTTTTCCTAAGTTTTTTTTATTTTTTTTTAAGCTACACTAGCCATTTTCGGCACATGCATACAACATACCAATTAAAGAACAAAGAAATAAAAAAATGTATACAAAATTTTTTAAAAATGTATTATGTGACTTTTTGAGCGAAAAAGTGTAATTTTAAAACATATTTTCAAAGAACCAATTTTTAAAATCTATTGCCGATATCATAAAACAACTTTGTACAAAGATTAATGAGTGTCTCAAACAAACGTCCAAGCTAAACTTTTGTGTAAGGGGGGGGGGGTAAGAAAAAAAAAAAAATCTTTTTAATATTTCCAACAAAAAAAACATTGGAGAACTGTCAGCAATAGATAAAAAAATAAGCATGCAAAATTGTAAGCTTATATCTTATGTAGTTTTTGTGAAAGTGTCGAAAAAGGTAAAAGATTTTTTTTTAAAAAAATGCGATTTTGAGAAAAACGCAAAAAACTGTCAAAAACCTATATAATACACTATACGTGGTATAAAGAAAATGTTTAATGACAGTGAACGTATTTCATATTGTAATATGGATAGACAATTATTTACACTATAAACATCTGTAGAAAATAAAATATGGTTTTAGAAACACATAAAAACACATAAAAGAAGTTTATATTAATAAATATTCAAAAAAATCATTACATTAATGTAATACACTAACTTTATGTAATATTTAATTACTTGAAATATTTACATACAAATACACATTTAACATTTTAATCAATTAGAATCATTATGAGTAGTCATTTTTAAAATCTAACTATGCATTACTATCTGATTTTCCAATCCTAAAGAGGCTGCAGCCCATCCCCAACCCAAAATTAATTCTAAAAATCAAATTTTATTATAAAATATACTTCTTTATCATTGTGTTCCAATTTTTTCTTATATAAAACTCTCCGCACAGCCCCCCCCCCTTCACAAAACAAAATCCTGGGTACGGCCTTGTTAGCAAACGATTCCTGAGATATGTTTGTACAAGAAACTATCATAATTGATAAATGTACTTTTTTTTTTAATCGGGACTTCCCTGTGCTATTTATAGACACCTGGGTTACCTTAAGAGAAAGACGGATTAGGAAACGTAGGCGATGCTTGAGGCCCTGTCTTATTCGGATCCTTGATTAAAAACAGAAAGCCCAATGTAATGCCGAATGTATATTCTTTTTTTTTTTTATTATCAGTCTATTTAGTGGTCTTTTTTTTTGTCTTCTGCGCCCTAGCACCTCATCCGGTCCCCTTTGTGGATTCAAAGGCACGCCGATCCTGACCCCCCCCCCCCCCCATTTTCTTTTCGCTGCATTGCAAAAAAAAAAAAACCTGTTGAAAACTGTAGAAAAAAATCTAAATTAAGAGACATATAGATTCCGAATACATAAGTGAACAAATAAAACAGTTTTCTTTTCGTCGAGTAATATCTTTATGTAATACCGAATTCCGTTTGGAAAAATCCGATTACCAATTCTTATCTTGTTTCATCATTTCATAGAGACTGATACATTATTAAACGTATTTTGATATTGCTGAAATTGATCAGCCAGAGAGGTATATTCTTTGACTTATTTGTTCCACTGCCCACTGATCTAGAAATGCTTCTGCCTACCAAGACGGCTGGGACCTGCTTTATATTGTTCAATTTTTTTGACATGACCTCATCAGCTGCGATCTACATTATAATGTCCGTTCACGTGACGGCAGTTGAGGTCACAATAGCCAGAGTCCTCCATAGCGCGAAAGTGGACCAGTTTATTCTTAAACAAGCTGGTGATTGGCGTACTGTAAATATCTCTATTTTTTCATTTTATTTTTTAATAAATAACCGCAATTATGTATTAAAAAAAATATCGTAAATCACGTATATACAGAGTGGGCCAAAAAAACGAGAACATTGCGTAGTCGGTAATATAATTATATCAAAGTTTGTTTAGCTGTACGCTTAGAAAAAACCGTTGATAAGCAGGGAGGACACACTGAATAGGATTTCTGATTGGCAAAAGACTTTGCAAACAAAATTACATGAAACAGTACAATTAATAAAATTATATTTTAAAATAATTCTTATGTTATATGATGTTCTCACTTTTTTTGACCCATTATATATATATGTGTGTGTGTGTATTTTTTACAATTTGATACATAAATGGGCTTTAAAGTAAAAAACTATACCTATTGAGGATCAATGAAGTTTAACAGACATTCTGTTTTATGTTATACCTCCTCAGTATAGAGCGCAACACGCAATTCTAAGTTCAACGGGGCCAATGCAGGTTGTCTACGTCCAAAACTCCAGCTGTGTGACAGACAGCGGCAGCTCGGATCTGGACCACAGCATGATGCTCATGATACCTTATAATCTCTTCTACCACAAGTATATCATCTCGTAAGTGAGCTTAGGCTATTACGCTATAGTAATTTGTCATCTTCCCGTTGTTCCGTGACGTTAAATAGACATTTAGCGCATATCAAACTATGATATATCATGTTTGGTTTAAACAGCGCAGGTTTACCTTATTACCTGCAAAACGGCATCGTTCCGTTTCTGACGGTACTATGTCGTTTTTCTCCACTCTCTTACTTCCAATTTTTTATCCACCTGCTTGTTTATTATAATTCTACACTCATTACACTAATTCTAAATATTTATCTCTAAAAAAGTTCCCTTCTTAGTCCTAACGGGCCTTTGGGGCATATGAAGGGGTTATGTGGTTAGCACAACGCCCAGCCGCCTTTATTCCCCCAATTTAAAGTCAGGTACTCATTTAAAGCTGGGTGGACTTGGGGACTTTCACCAGGACTTGAAAAAATCCCAAGGTTCTCATTGTGATTTGAACCCGGGACCCTCCGGTCAACAGTCGAGCGCTCTACACCGCACGACCACCCGTCCCCTATTTATCTCTAGTGTTCATCATATTTTACTGCTTGCTTGTTGATGGTCCAGGTTATACTCGCTTGTGTTCCTGCTGGTCAATTCATTGTTTCACTGAGTTTTCTGGAAATATGTCGGTTTTTTTTTTAGAATTTTATATAATATTAAATAAAGAGTAAAGTTCACTTATTCCTAACGGACCATCGGGGCAGAGCAAGTGTAGAATTAATCTGTTTAAATAACTTCGGCATATTTAGGGATTGTCTGTGTGTGGTTAGCACAACGATCAGCCGTCTTTACTTTACCAACTTAAGTCAGGTACCCATTTAAAGCTGATTGTACTTGTGGGACTTTAACCAACTTTCACTAGGACCTGGACTAAATTGCTTTGAGTCTCTACGAGGATCCAGCCCAGGATTCTTAGGCCGTTAGTCGATCATCTACACCACTCGGTCATCCGTCACACTAAGCTAAAAGCGGTCACCTATTTTTAGCTCGTGCTTAATCTTTTGAATCATATCAAATTTTCCTGGATAGTTTATGATAAGTTTAAAAAAAAATTCTCTATTCTTTCAATTGATCTATTTCTGATTGTGTATGTCCTTTGCTTAATCTTTCCTTTCAGTTTCGTTGTAATTATTTTCAGAGAATTATTTACTGGTAGGCCTACTTATGTGTTTCTGAATCAGGTCACATGTCCTACACATAGTTAAGGGACGTAACCGTCTTAACTCGATTCTCAGGACAAACTAGCGTGATTTGACCTTCTAGATAACCCCCTTCATAGCAGTACAATAACATTATCGATTATCTTCACAGTATGTATAATCAACGCTGTCTAAAAATCTCCATAACAATGACTTTTTTAAAGGTGTAGCGGCTAAATATTGAATCACATAAAATACAGATACAGCGCCTTTTGGAAAAGACAATTTAAATTAACGATGAGCATTCTGCATAGTTTGATTTTCTGTTGAGGGCCCATTGTGCTCAGTTAGTCAACTTGCGTGTGCCCATGCTGTTCTTTAACCTGACGTATGTCCAAGCTGTTAAATGACCTGACGTATGTCCAAGCTGTTAAATGACCTGACGTATGTCCAAGCTGTTAAATGACCTGACGTATGTCCAAGCTGTTAAATGACCTGACGTATGTCCGAGCTATTAAATGAGCTGGCGTATGTCCAAGCTGTTAAAGACCAGGCGCATGTCCAAGCTGTTAAAGAGCAGGCGTATGTCCAAGCTATTCTATCCCTATTGACAACACTGTTCTGTGAAGTCCCTTTTAGGATGAGATGAAATTTCTTAGATCCTATAAACCACTTATGTGACAGTTTTCTTTCATTTCCACCATAGCCGATAGTGCAATGGCCTTGGGGGAAGCTTGAGAAATATAGCGGGAAATTTATCCACGACCTTAAAATTCAGTTGGTCCCCATCGGAGATCGAACCTTGGACCCTTCAGATCGACAGCACTTAACCACTCGACCATCCGTTCCCCTCAAAGTCCTAGTAAGTAGCTGTTAGCTTTAATGAAGTCTCTTATTTGAAATAAAAAAAAACAACATGAAATCTGTCCATTTGCTTACATTTTTCAACAGATTACCTGTGAGGAATTTGAAATATTTAATGGTGTTAGTCATACCTACGCAATATGTTGCATCTCTGCACATTTTGTTTGCCTTCAAGAGATTCAATCCATTCACACAGTGAGTAATAACATCTATCTAATTGTTAAAGTGTTGTTGAGTGATATGAACCAATTTGCCTACTGTTAGTTATTGAAATCTAATAGAATATTGATTAATTGTAACCACCCAATGTTAAGCATTGAGACCCAATTATTGCATTAGTAATTTAATATTGAAACAATCATTGCATTAGTAATTTGATATTGAAACAATCATTGCATTAGTAATTTGATTTTTAAAGATTTATATATATATATTTTTTATTTGGCCGTTGATTTGTGTTATATGATTTATTGATGGCCACTACACGAATTAGCTATAGGCCTATCAGAAAATAAATTAAAGTGGAACCCATGGAAAATTGTACAAAGACATTCAAACATGCATTCAGTCTTAGAAGATTACGTTGTGTTTTTCATCAGTGGTGGGACGGGTGGCCGGGTGGTGTTTATTAGGGTGGAGTGAAAAAAAAAATTTTTTCTGAATATCTTGTTTGGATAGCTATAAAAACTTGCTGCCGTATGCATTTAGTAATGTGGCAAAAAATTAGACAATTTAAAGAATATCTTGAGGTTTCACAGTTGAAAATGCCAAAACTGGACACCAAAGCCCAACATCATTTGTAGCTATAAAAGCAAGTTAGACAGTTTCCATGTGTTTTCCCTTCAAATATATGGTTCTTTTTACATGTAACGTCTGTATAGACTGTTAATCAGGTAAACAACAACATGAATATGTTGTGTGTATATATATATATATATATATATATATATATATATATATATATTTGGTTTTTTAAAGATTATTGGTTTTTTATCGAAAAATTCCTATACTTTAGGTCAACTGTGGAACCTCAAGATATGCTTTAAATTGTCTAATTTTTTGCCACATCACTAAATGCATGCGGTAGCAAGTTTTTATAGCTATCCAAACAAGGTATTCAGAATTTTTTTTCACTACACTTTAGTGTATGTGCTTCACTGTCTACTTGAAAGTTTTGGGTTCGATCCTCGCTGAGAGTCAAAGCAATGTGTCCAGTTCCTGGTGAAAGTTTAAGTCCTGCAAGTCCACTCAGCTTAAAATAAGTATCTGGCGGTAGCTGGGGAAGGAAAGGCGGCTGGGCATTGTGCTAAACACAAAATCCCTTCATATGCCTAGGTTAGGGAAACAGATGAATTCCACACTTCATTCGCTGAGGTTATAGAAACAGATGAATTCTACACTTCATATGCCGAGGTTATAGAAACAGATGAATTCTACACTTCATATGCCGAGGTTATTGAAACAGATGAATTCTACACTTCATCTGCTCCGATGGTCCTTTAGGGCTAAGGGAACTTTACTTTGTATTTTTCATCAGTGGTTAATTTCGTGTATCAAAGTATATAGATATAATTAATCATATTACTTCACATGTCAGTTTAACTAGTGGTGAATAGGAACGGACTGTGTTTATGTTACGTCTAGTATCTGCTAACCCCTTTTAAATAAGGAATAATTGTTTACGTGACTTAAATTTTTTTTAAGTTATTATTATTATTATTAAGTCGTAAAAATGATTAAAATAATATATAAATAATACATTATTTTGTTTTTTTTCTTAATTTAATGTATATTATTCCCTAACAAAATAATTTATTGTTGTCTCGTAGTGTGGCAGCTTTAGGAGTTGAGACGAGATTCATGGATTTAAGGTATTTAGATCTTTAAAACCATTAAAACTCATGTATGATATGCAGATATTATGAAATAAAAATATTCAAATCAATGCGGAATGTATATATACACCTGATTATTTGTTAATGAAAAGGGTCTATATCAATAAAAAGTGATTGATTTATGGGCAAATAACGAACGAATTAAAATTTACCTCTATAATCGATTATAATTAGTTTTCTAATAAACAGTCAGATTGACGATTAAATGGTAACATGTTCGATACGTATATGAAATTTTCTTTTCTCTTTTCTTGGAATAGCTTTTAGCTTATGCATCTTAATCAGTGTTTTAAAATAAAACTTGATATATTATTTTTTTTCTATTGAAGTATCGGTAGTTTTAGTATTAGAATACTGCTTAAGGAATGTAATTCGTGTAACGTATTTCTGTGATAAACAAAGTTTTCCGATTTAATGTTATGTGAATATAGACCTACTCAGCTTCTAATATAGACCTACTCAGCTTCTAATATAGACCTACTCAGCTACTAATATAGACATACTCAGCTACTAATATAGACATACTCAGCTACTAATATAGACATACTCAGCTACTAATATAGACATACTCAGCTACTAATATAGACATACTCAGCTACTAATATAGACCTACTCAGCTACTAATATAGACCTACTCAGCTACCAATATAGACCGACTCAATTACTATTATAGACCTACTCAGCTACTAATATAGACCGACTCAGCTACTAATTCTCATATTGAGATTAAAGCGCCATTTTAAAGATGAACTTTAATTTTAAAACACAATGAGGCGTCGCATGATGGCTCAGAGCTAAGCACTTGACCGTTGACCTGAGGGTCCCAGTTCAATCAGTGGTAATACAGAATTTTTCAGGTCATGGTAGATTTTTCCCCTCTATGTGTCATTTCCCGCCTGTATTGCACTAATAGCTATAGTGGGGATGAAACAATGGGGATGAAACAGTGGGAATGAAAGAAGTGCACAAGGAAAAACCGCCGTATGATTTACATATAGGATCATAGATAAACATAGCATCATTTTAGGATCCCCGATGGAGGGGGGGGGGGTAGTTAACAATTCAATAAATGAATATAAGTAAAATTTAAAAGACAAATGTGACAAATGAATACATATTCAGATTAGAAGTACGTTTGAGAAGTCTACTCCATTTCTCGAACCGGTGAAGTGGGAAGAGAAAGGTGTAGTTCCGAAATCCTCCCATCATATAGAGCTTAAGTATCCAGTTATTTTAAGCGCTTTCCATTCAAGTTCTTTCTCAAGCTTTAAGTTCAGCAATACCCCACCCCGAAAATCGAATAAAAACAAATCCAGCAATGAGCGATATCAAAGAAAACCGATTATTTACTGTAATAAAAAAAAGATAGATACAGTGCAACTTTGAGTCTCTTTACAATGCTTTCAATGTCCCAGGTCAGCAAGCTCCCCAGAAACTGTCCATGCGTTCAAGAGGCATGGATACTGGAGCATTTATAAGTATCATGTGAAGGAAGACGAAAGCTTTGTGGTCGCTTCTATCCGGACTAGGTTTGGTTGCTACATTCAAGGAGTGAATAATGTGTCGTCTTCTATGTATCCGGCAGGGTTTATAAGCTCCAATATCAACAGAAATGTTGGTGGTTGTTTTTGTCGTCCAATATTTGTTTTTACTTTTGTAATTATTTTATACTTAAATAGCATAATGCAGAACGCGATTCCTGGAAATGATGGGTCCATTTTGAACTGTAAAACAAACAAGAATTATTTACGTATTCCGTTTTAGCAGTTAATTCATCTTTGGTACCATGGCTTAGAATGGGACAAGCTACCTTCTGATGGGACGGGTGGTCGTGTGGTAAAGCGCTCGACTGTCGACCTGAGGATCACTGGTTCGATCTTCGGTGAGGTTCAATGGATATTCCAGGTCATGGCTTAAGTCCCAAGCTATATCTCCCGTGGTTTCTCCATGGTCAATGAACTATCGCCTATGGTGGGGATGAAAGAAGGGCCATCCAAAAACCGTCCCGTTAGAGGTTTATAGGATGTAGGAGATTACATCTCATCCATACACAGACTTCACACACACCTCACACAGACCTCACACACACCTTCCCAGGCCGAGACAAGGCATGGATAAACTACGACCTGCTCCTCTGTTAAATCTGCAGTATGTGAACCATCTTGTATGGTTTATTCTGAGTACCCTCAAACAAGCTCACCAAAGATGTTTTCAGCAACCTTCCGCAAGTCGTTGCCATCGACTAATCGGCCAATATTTTTTTATCAGTACTGGGTGGCCTTCCATTGTATGGTACGCCACTGTTTTGTTCATTTTATCTACGTTACACCCTTCTCTTAGATATCTTCTTCTGGTCCGACTGGTTTATCAAATTTTCGAACCCATTGTAGCCTGCGACCCAGAAAGTTTTGCAACTGTTGACCTAGTCCACCTTTAACTGAGTAGTGAAGTATTATTGACCTGCAATTTACAAAATGATTACTTAATTTCATTGTTTAGGTTAGGGTTAGGGTTAGTGGATTTAGTAGCAGGAGGAACCAAGCCCTTTTATTGTTATAAAAAAATCAATATAAATGAGAAAAAAGGTAAATAAATGTGTGATAAGCAAATAGAAATGTGTTAAGGTCCTCAATCAAAGTGTGTCAGTGTCATTGTCTGGATCAGGATTTCGGTGAAGGGGATACCATGGTGATAAAGTGAGCTCATTAGGAGCCCACTTCACCTCTTTAAATTAATGTCACGTTGCACCGAATTATGAGCCCTAAATGTTTTACACTTTGTCTTGGTTTCGAGCTGCCCTCTCGTTAACTTTTTTAAATAAAGGTGTAAATTATTTTACCCTCTCATGAATACGTAGATGTGTACAAAGAACCTGGCAACTATGCGGACCGGTGACCTACTGGACAACGACTGCGATGGATACGTGGACGAAGACATACAGACCAATAAAGGTATGTAGTCAGTATCAGCCGACTTTTCGACCGCTTTATGCAAAATAAACTTCAAAGAATGAGTTAGAAAATGTCCAGTTAGCCGGAAGCCTAGCATAGATCCCAAATACATACCGATTCACATATCAAATGCATACTAATGATCATATACATACTAAGGACCAAAGTCATATCAAAGATCAAACACATACCAGAAATCAAATACCGACCAAATATCAAATACATACCAAAGATCAAATACATTCCAAAGATGAAATGCATACCAAAGATATAATACAAGCCAAAGATCAAATACATACCAAAAATCAAATACATACCAAAGATGAAATGCATACCAAAGATATAATACAAGCCAAAGATCAAATACATACCAAAAATCAAATACATACCAAAGATCAAATACATACCAAAGATATAATACAAGCCAAAGATCAAATACATACCAAAGATCAAATACATACCAAAGATGAAATGCATACCAAAGATATAATACAAGCCAAAGATCAAATACATACAAAAGATGAAATGCATACCAAAGATATAATACAAGCCAAAGATCAAATACATACCAAAGATCAAATACATACAAAAGATGAAATGCATACCAAAGATATAATACAAGCCAAAGATCAAATACATACCAAAGATCAAATACATACCAAAGATGAAATGCATACCAAAGATATAATACAAGCCAAAGATCAAATACATACCAAAGATCAAATACATACCAAAGATGAAATGCATACCAAAGATATAATACAAGCCAAAGATCAAATACATACCAAAAATCAAATACATACCAAAGATGAAATGCATACCAAAGATATAATACAAGCCAAAGATCAAATACATACCAAAGATCAAATACATACCAAAGATGAAATGCATACCAAAGATATAATACAAGCCAAAGATCAAATACATACCAAAGATCAAATACATACCAAAGATCAAATACATACCAAAGATCAAATACATACCAAAGATATAATACAAGCCAAAGATCAAATACATACCAAAGATCAAATACATACCAAAGATATAATACAAGCCAAAGATCAAATACATACCAAAGATCAAATACATACCAAAGATATAATACAAGCCAAAGATCAAATACATACCAAAGATCAAATACATACCAAAGATCAAATACATACCACAGATCAAATACATACCAAAGATCAAATACATACCAAAGATCAAATACATACCAAAGATCAAATACATACCAAAGATCAAATACATACCAAAGATGAAATGCATACCAATGGTCAAATACAAAACAAAGCAACTATCAGCCAGTCAGAGTCATCTAAAATAATAATGACAAATAGTTTAAAAGTCAACTAAATTGATAACTACTTAACATGAAAGAAAGAATCAAATTTATTTTTTATTTATCACAATAATTCATTATGTTTCTGCCATTTTTTTTATGTGTGTAAGTGTTTTATAATAAATAGCAAACACCGGTTATAAAAAGTAGCGGCTGTTTTTATCAACAGAGGATGACGGCAAGAACCCTTATGACAGGCCAATCGAAGATCAAGGAATCTATTTCAGTAAGGACATTTATAACTTTATAACTTAAAGCTCTCTTCAGAAAGTTATCTTCCGGACAATTTAAAAAACGTCTATGAAGTCAGTGCTTCCTAAACTTTCGACATCTTGTGTTCCTTTATTTTTTTATTTTCGTAAAACTGAGTAGCCTTCGTAAAAAGAATATTAAAAAAAATCAACTTGCATATGCTGTTTTTTTACTGTCATGATTTCCCTCTTTTCGTTGTTTTCGCTGCATGTTTTACCAATGTATTCAGTCCGGTGCAGCGCGTACTACATTATGGGAAACCATTGTCTAAAGGAAAAGTTCTATGAGAAAATCGAAGCTAACACCTATCCACATAAGAAGGGTTTTTCGGCTTGCTGCATATAAAAATATATGTAGATAGGTGTTATGGGGGAGCAAAGAAAATATCGTGTTTTTTGTGACATTTAGCTGGGACAAAAATATTTTAACTGTCACATTATGTTTAATTCTATTTTATTTAGTTTAATCTGTCACCCACCTTGTTATCGATCGGAAACTTCGATTTTTCGAATTTCACCTTATAAGAAACACATCATCATCATATATAATAATACTCATTTCCAGTGTGCGTTAAATCGAAAGTAAAGAATTAAAACAACAGTATTCCAGTTTAAAATACAACCATGAAAAAAATCGGATCTGCCCAAAACCAAAAAATAACCTAGCCTACCGATCAAGCATAAGGGGATATAACTCTATGCAAAGGTTTTGCAGGATACAGCTAGTAATAATATAATGCACATGAAAATATAAACATGATTTTCATTTTTTTTTTAATTTATAAATCCAATAACTCAGCATTACATTAGTCAGTAGTCGAACTGAACAATTACTAAAATAGAGAGAAAAGTTCTTTATGTAAATAAGGAATAAAAAAATCAAATATATAATTAGGTATGGTAGCTATCGTAAGATCGCTTGTTTGTTTTTATTCCCTGATAATTACTATTTAGTTTCAACACTTGAAATTTAGATTAAAAAAAGACATTAAATAATATATAAATATTCGTTATTGTTTTATTTTTGCAGGTGAAAATCAAACTGTCATTGCAGCTTTGGCATGTGAGTAAAAAGTTACCGTACGTATTAGGGAAAACGTTGTTTTTTTTTTGTTTTTTTTTTTGTTTTTGATAAAAGTAACTTTCTTGTAAACATCTAATTATGTATGTAAAGGATTTTTATTAAGAATATCAGGTGGTGCATTTCGAAAAGATTTTTTTAAGTACTTTCGGATTAAAACATATTTATAAAAAAAATCTTTTTTTATTTTTTTCTTTAAATGTGAAGTAAATTTTTTAAAAGATAAAAAGATTATTTTAAATCAAGTTCAGTATGTCTAATTAAAATTGTTTTTCTTTTTTATTTTTTTTTTTTAAATAAACATTTTTGCGATCGCTGTTTTATTTGTCATTGAAGAACATTTTAAGAAAAATGTATTTGAAATTATTTATTTTTTTTTTTATGTTTTTTTTTTAGTAAGACTTTTTAAAGTATGACACTTTAAAGTTTAAGACATCAGCACCGATTAAAATCTTTTTTTTTTCAAATACTTCACAGTTCGTCCAGAGGATTTGCAGGATAACATTTTGATCTCACAACCAGACTATTTCACGGTGGAGTTTAACCCTCAATTTACCACAAGACGATTTCTTGAGGACACCACAGTCCAGATGAGTCACAAAAGTAGGTCATATTTCAAAACAATTGAAATGAATACTATCTGTTAAACAAAAACTTCGCTACACATTTTTTTTTTGTAATTTCTCTCTTATTAAAAAAAAAGAATTTCTTCTGAATATATGTTCTAAATATATACCTATATATGTATATATATGTGTGTGTGTGTGTGTGTGTGTGTGTGTGTATCATGTCCCATCCTATAACAATATAATTTGGTAATGCATTTAAGAAACGCACGAGAAAATGAAGAGGCCAAACTGAAAACAATAGTAGGTACGAAAATCGCCAAGATAAACTCCAGATGTTTGATTGCAACGTTTCATCTCTTGTTCACGAGACCTTCTTCAAGTAGTCTTGTGTTGGCGAACCATTCTCTGGCCTTTGTGGTTCCGCTGGAGGGTCATTTTCGTAATGTCTTCTGGAGGCTTCCTTATCGAGTGGCTAATCTACTTCACTTTTCATCTGGATATTTGTAAATCTATAGATCTTGCTTTGCCAGCTGCCAGACATCTCAGAATTTATCTTGTTGCCTTATCTTTAGAATATTACTGAGGAAGTCGTTTAAGAATGTCTGTATGATAGTACTTGACTCGCCATGTTTCTGCACACACACACACACACAAACAAAAACATTATCACTGGGCGCTGTAAGGGCGAATAAAGATGAACATTATCACTGGGCACCGTAAGGGGTGAATAAAGATGAACATTATGTAAATGAGAGTTCTAATAAAAGTTTTACTAATCACGTAAATAAATTTAACAAGGGCGCCGTAAGGGCGAATAAAGAAGAACATTATCACTGGGCGCCGTAAGAACGATTAAAGATGAGCATTACGTAAATAAGAGTTCTAATAAAAGTTCTGCTCATTTTATAAAAAAAAAACAACATTCTATTTGATGCAATATCTACAGCAAGGATTGCAAGAAATAAATCTCTCGGGAACGTATTCGTCTATCTATGTATATAGTAACTATGATATGTAATTTAAGACATTTTTATCTGTTATCTTAGACGCATGTATCTTTGCCACAACTAGGAAAAAAGATTACGTAGAGCCAAATATCGCAAGGTAGTAATGTAGTTAAACTCACACACTGCACGAATTACACTGTGTTCATTTCCTCAGCTACTGATGTCTACTCGCAGTGGAGTTCCTGGCAATGTTTTCCAAGCTGTCACCAAAACATCATGATCAGAACGAGGTAACGAGGTCATTCTCTGTATTAAGAATTAAACGATCTAAAACAGTGGTGGCGAACCTTTTGGGGCCGGGGGGCCCGAAATAAAAAAAACGTATTTATAGAAAAGTGTCAACACTCTAATTAAAATCAAAGGAAGTATTTTAGTCGCGTACCGATTGATGAGGCGCTGTAAGCCGATTGATGAGGATCTACTTGCCGACTGTGGCACGCGTGCTATGGGTTCGCCGCCACTGATCTAATATATAATAAACTTCTGTTGGCGCTGTGGCGCCTTGGCAGTGAGCCCGTTATGCATGCTGTGGGCTGCGCGCTGATCTCCTAGAGAATACATATGCCAATGGCTGCAGCGAAACTGACACAGGTAAGATATCGGACATAAGCTGCAGCGTAATTCATAGACGTAAGACATTGGCCATAAGTTGCAACGTAATGGACAGACGTAAGACATTGGCCGTGTGCTCCGGCGTAATTGACAGATGTAAGACAAAAGTAACTCCGTAATTGACAGACGTAAGACAAAAGTAACTCCGTAATTGACAGACGTAAGACAAAAGTAACTCCGTAATTGACAGACGTAAGACAAAATTAACTCCGTAATTGACAGACGTAAGACAAAAGTAACTCCGTAATTGACAGACGTAAGACAAAAGTAACTCCATAATTGAAGACGTAAGACAAAAGTAACTCCGTAATTGACAGACGTAAGACAAAAGTAACTCCGTAATTGACAGACGTAAGACAAAAGTAACTCCGTAATTGACAGACGTAAGACAAAAGTAACTCCGTAATTCTACAAAACTTTAATTCATCGACCCGAATAAGTTAAAATTGTGAATTGTCACGTATGGCCTACAACTGGACAAAATTAAAGCTTTCTCACTAGATCACAACAGGTCTGAAACTGAGCCCCAAGATTTACAGACAGACCCCAAGCCATATAAAGCCAAACAATCCCTAGAAAATGAAGCTAGTTCAAAAGCTAACAAAAAGAATAGCCAAACACAACAGCTAATTTCTTTTTAATTGATTTTATTCAGAGCCTGTATCAAGCCTGCTTTAAAAGACAGAGTCTGTCCCCACTCACTGATGGACGTAAAAGAACAGTGTCAAGTGCTCCACAGGTTTGGTTCATTCATATGTTAGAAATTACCAGACACGTTTGTATGTTAACAATTATCAGACAAGTTTGTATGTTAACAATTACCAGACACGTTTGTATGTTAACAAATATCAGACCAGTTTGTGTGTTAACAATTATCAGACAAGTTTGTGTGTTAACAAATATCAGACAAGTTTGTGTGTTAACAATTATCAGACAAGTTTGTGTGTTAATAATTATCAGACAAGTTTGTGTGTTAACAATTATCAGACAAGTTTGTGTGTTAACAATTATCAGACAAGTTTGTGTGTTAACAAATATCAGACAAGTTTGTGTGTTAACAAATATCAGACAAGTTTGTGTGTTAACAAATATCAGACCAGTTTGTGTGTTAACAATTATCAGACAAGTTTGTGTGTTAACAAATATCAGACAAGTTTGTGTGTTAACAAATATCAGACAAGTTTGTGTGTTAACAAATATCAGACAAGTTTGTATGTTAACAATTATCAGACAAGTTTGTATGTTAACAAATGTCAGACCAGTTTGTGTGTTAACAATTATCAGACAAGTTTGTATGTTAACAAATGTCAGACCAGTTTGTGTGTTAACAATTATCAGACAAGTTTGTGTGTTAACAAATATCAGACCAGTTTGTGTGTTAACAATTATCAGACAAGTTTGTGTGTTAACAAATATCAGACCAGTTTGTGTGTTAACAATTATCAGACAAGTTTGTATGTTAACAAATATCAGACAAGTTTGTGTGTTAACAATTATCAGACAAGTTTGTGTGTTAACAATTATCAGACAAGTTTGTGTGTTAACAATTATCAGACAAGTTTGTGTGTTAACAAATATCAGACCAGTTTGTGTGTTAACAATTATCAGACAAGTTTGTATGTTAACAAATATCAGACCAGTTTGTGTGTTAACAATTATCAGACAAGTTTGTATGTTAACAAATATCAGACCAGTTTGTGTGTTAACAATTATCAGACAAGTTTGTATGTTAACGAATATCAGACCAGTTTGTGTGTTAACAATTATCAGACAAGTTTGTGTGTTAACAAATATCAGACCAGTTTGTGTGTTAACAATTATCAGACCAGTTTGTGTGTTAACAAATATCAGACCAGTTTGTGTGTTAACAATTATCAGACAAGTTTGTATGTTAACAAATATCAGACCAGTTTGTGTGTTAACAATTATCAGACAAGTTTGTATGTTAACAAATATCACACCAGTTTGTGTGTTAACAATTATCAGACAAGTTTGTATGTTAACGAATATCAGACCAGTTTGTGTATTAACAATTATCAGACAAGTTTGTATGTTAACGAATATCAGACCAGTTTGTGTGTTAACAATTATCAGACAAGTTTGTATGTTAACAAATATCAGACCAGTTTGTGTGTTAACAATTATCAGACAAGTTTGTATGTTAACAAATATCAGACCAGTTTGTGTGTTAACAATTATCAGACAAGTTTGTATGTTAACAAATATCAGACCAGTTTGTGTGTTAACAATTATCAGACAAGTTTGTATGTTAACAAATATCAGACCAGTTTGTGTGTTAACAATTATCAGACCAGTTTGTGTGTTAACAAATATCAGACCAGTTTGTGTGTTAACAATTATCAGACAAGTTTGTATGTTAACAAATATCAGACCAGTTTGTGTGTTAACAATTATCAGACAAGTTTAAGGGTGTACGCAACTCTTTCTACGACAATGGTTCAACTATTTTATCGTTTTATTAAAAAAATCGATTAATGTAATCCGTCGAATGTTAATGTTCTCCACACAGACTGCCCTGACTTCACGTGGGGCTCCTATTGTAACGGCTCCTGCTCAAACTGTGCCAAGCCTTGTAATAAATTTAGTGGAATCTGCGACTCTTGTAAGTCTGGGTTTGAAAATCCGCAGAAATCATGCATTAAACGTAAGTAATGACATCTCATATAAAACGTAAGTAATGGCATGTCATGTAAAACGTAAGTAATGACATGTCATATAAAACGTAAGTAATGACATTTCATATAAAACGTAAGTAATGACATGTCATATAAAACGTAAGTAATGACATGTCATATAAAACGTAAGTAATGACATGTCATGTAAAACGTAAGTAATGACATGTCATATAAAACGTAAGTAATGAATGTCATATAAAACGTAAGTAATGACATGTCATAAAAAACGTAAGTAATGACATGTCATATAAAACGTAAGTAATGACATGTCACATAAAACGTAAGTAATGACATGTCATATAAAACGTAAGTAATGACATGTCATATAAAACGTAAGTAATGACATGTCATATAAAACGTAAGTAATGACATGTCATATAAAACGTAAGTAATGACATGTCATATAAAACGTAAAAAATCTATAAAATCTATAAAATTATAATCAGGACGATTATGTATTACAAAGTTAATTAAAAGACATTTTTAAAAAAAATATATTTTATGTTTCTTTTTCTGGTTTTAATAAACGACACTTGCTGTCAAGATTTAGTGGGAGGACGCTTTGCAGAGGGGTGTACATCGCGCGACTATATAGACCTGAGGGTCCCGAGTTCGATCTACAGTTAGAACAAAGTGCATTGTCAGGTCATGTTAAGAGTAAAGTTATGTCTATGTCTCTGGTGTCTATAAAGCCAACTCTCTCTTTCTCTCTGAACTCTCTCAGTGATTACTGTTGACTGAGACTTAGAGCCCTTGAGATCAAACTCGCGCTGGGAACTGCCATAAAGGTCAATGGCCAGAAAGCAACCCGACTGGTCCACTCTGCGGTCCGCCAGCCCGGGGCACGTTTAAAAGAACACGATGTACGGTCTCCTCAACCTGTCTGCAGTGTTATCAAAGGGAATCGATATCGGGCCTCAACCTCCCAAACTAGGCACCTATATGACAATGTACGGTGCGAGTCTGGGCAATTAGCGCCTGCTCGATCCTCCTGAGCCCCCACCACTGGTCAGTTATGAATAGCCGCTCCATCTGTCTCCGGACATTTCCGCCCGTCACCGCATTGTCCCAACTCGAGAACCACCGAGTTCGCTCAAAGAGTCTGATGTTGGCACACGCCGCCTCAAGTTGAGTTCTTTTTCGCGTTGGGGCATGTATCGACTATGTACGGAAGTCGACCCGGTCATTCCCTGACACGCCCATATGCCTGGGAATCCACTGTAGAGTCACTTAAACGCAATGTCTACATAGATGTAGCACTATTGACTAGGGTGAGGATGAAAGATGAGTACTACAAAGAACTCCGCTATTGGTTTATTGTCGCTATGAGATACACACCTCATCTTAATAAAATAATAGCGATTTGGGTTCTGCGTTAAATCGAAAGTAAAGAATTAATACAACAGTATTGCAGTTTAAAATACAATCATGGAAAAAAATCGGATCTGCCCGAAATCAAAATATAACCTAGCCTACCGATCAAGCCTAAGTGGCAATAACTCTATGCAAAGGTTTTTGCAGGGTGCAGCTAGTCTATATATATATATATATATATATATATATATATATATATATATATATATATTACAACCAAATCCTAAGAAATTCACTCTTAATCTTTACTTGTTACCCCTATAGAAATCTTGCTACCCCATCTTGAAGCTTTGCCCACCCTAAGGCTTCTCAAGACTCACTACAACTTGTATCATCATTCCCCTTCACCCATGGGAGGGTATGGGCCACCAACAACAGATCTCCAGATTTATCTGTCAGGGTATGGGCCACCAACAACAGATCTCCAGATTTATATGTAAGGGTATGGGCCACCAACAACAGATCTCCAGATTTTTATGTAAGGGTATGGGCCACCAACAACAGATCTCCAGATTTATCTGTCAGGGTATGGGCCACCAACAACAGATCTCCAGATTTATATGTAAGGGTATGGGCCACCAACAACAGATCTCCAGATTTATATGTAAGGGTATGGGCCACCAACAACAGATCTCCAGATTTATATGTAAGGGTATGGGCCACCAACAACAGATCTCCAGATTTATCTGTCAGGGTATGGGCCACCAACAACAGATCTCCAGATTTATCTGTCAGGGTATGGGCCACCAACAACACATCTCCAGATTCTTCTAACTTTTGCCTTCTCCTCCAGCTGATTCAAAGTGTGTACCATTTTTATGGTGTCCGATTCAAGGTGTCGACGCCAGGTGTTTCTTGGGCGGCCTAACTCAGTGCCTGCCTTGTGCCACTGGTTGCTGGTTTGCGTAGGGTGTGTCCTATCCAGCCCCACCGTATTTTTCTGACCTTTTCTTCAACTGAGAGTTGGCAGGTCTTTTCTAAAAATGCATGTTAAAAACCATATTGGATTCTAAGTCAATCAGGACATTATGACATGATATGTTAACTAGGGCTACCATACGTCCGTATTTTGTACTAACAGCTTATACTTTTGATCACCCTGTTCGCAGTTTTTCCTGGTATATAAGTGTCCACACTTTTCAGTTATTGACAGGTTTGTCCACACTTTTCAGTTACTGGCAGACTTGTGCACACTTTTCAGTTATTGGCAGAATCGTGCACACTTTTCAGTTATTGGCAGAATTGTGCACACTTTTCAGCTATTGGCAGACTTGTCCACACTTTCCACTTACTGGCAGAATTGTGCACACTTTTCAGTTATTGGCAGAATTGTGCACACTTTTCAGTTATTGGCAGACTTGTGCACACTTTTCAGTAATTGGCAGACTTGTGCACACTTTCCAGTTACTGGCAGACTTGTGCACACTTTTCAGTTATTGGCAGAATTGTGCACACTTTTCAGTTATTGGCAGACTTGTGCACACTTTTCAGTTATTGGCAGACTTGTGCACACTTTTCAGTTATTGGCAGACTTGTGCACACTTTTCAGTTATTGGCAGACTTGTGCACACTTTTCGATTATTGGGAGTTTTGTCCACACATTTTAGCTATTGACAGACTTGTCCATACTTTCAGTTTTCATATCAGTTGTCTTAACTGCAGCTGTCTTTTCTTGCCATGAACAAATTGTATGAGTATTATTGTCTCGATGCCATTAGACCAGTGCTCCTCAAAGTGGTGGGCCGCGGCCCCTTAGGGGGCCGTGAACTGTGCGGAGAGGGGCCGTGGAATTTCGAAAAATGTGACACATAAAATATAATTAACCTAATTATTGTATGTGAATAGTATTAATATATGTTTAAAATAAAATCTAGTTTATTTTATATGTTGCATCCTTTCACTCTTTCATTGTTAACATTAGAAAATGCATGTATTGATTAGAAAAAGTTTGCATATAGAAGTTTAAAATTATAAATTTAAGCAATCTAAACCACCGCAAAAAAAAAAAAAATAGGGGGGCCGCGACATATTGATTGGCGTTCTAAGGGGGGCCGTGACTTCAAAAAGTTTGATAAGCACTGCTTTAGACTAAACCGTATGTATATTTTTATTTTTTACGTTGTAAAATTTTAGTCCACAGGCAAGACACAATAATATGATCAATTTAGCTTCACTGTATTGTTGATGTTGTTATTTTATTCTCAGCAATACCCGTACACTTGGATAAAGGAGGCACATTTCATTTGACCTACTTGCTGTTCTTACTTTTTTTCCCAGTGATCGCCGTTGTCATCTACATGCGTATGCGGTACGTATGGTACCTGTCGATTGAATGCATTGCGATTCATCATGAACATGTCTTGCGGTCATCGCCTTTATCATTTAGACCAGCGGCTCTCAATCGGTGGTACGCGTACCCACAAGGTGGTACAGGGAAAGGCTATGCAGTGGCATGCAGCGACTTACAAATTTTCGTTTAAAACAGCCTAAATTTTAAAGAAAGGTCACCAGCTTGCTGCGTGTGAGGGATACTCGCCGACATGCTTTCGTACACTGTGGTGTACAGTCGTGAAATATGACTGAGAACCACTGATTTAGACGGAGCAATGTTTTTGTTTTAAAGCCGATATTGTTATCACGTGGTATAAAAGAAATACTTTCCCTTAGAATTTTAAGTTATAAATCTATTAATGCGGTCAATGTATGTCCATGCTGAGCCTTGAATGCCAGTTGAGATAAACAGTCAATGTCTTTAATGTTTAACTGATGGCTCTGATTAAATAAATTTAGCATTATGATGATTGGGGTGTAGTAAAAATATTTACCATGCTTTTAAGTCACCTGACCGATGTATGAAATGATCACGACTGGTCAGCTGGGGGTCATTTATTCTTGAAATTTACCCCCACGTAAGTTAATCAGTCTTTACTGTTTAGGTCCATTTGTTCAATTCAAAGATTTAATTTTAGAAAGGTCCTTTATTAAAACATTCATTCCCATGACTTTACCACATTCCTTCCTATGACTTCACCACATTCATTTCCACGACTTCACCACATTCATTTCTTTGACTTCACAACATTCATTTCCATGACTTCACAGCGTTCTATTCCATGACTTCACAATATTTATTTCCATGATTTCATAACATTCATTTCCTTGACTTCACAACATTCATTTCCATGACTTCACAACATTCATTTCCATGACTTCATAACATTCATTTTCATGACCTCACAATGTTCATTTCCATGACTTTAAAACATCAATTTCAATGACTTCACAACATTCATTTCCATGACTTCACAATATTTATTTCCATGACTTCACAAAATTCATTTCAATGACTGTCATCGACCGTCTCTATAAAAATAGTCTGGGGAATTCCAAAATTATAGAAACTAAAAAGAGACAATGTATGTTAAATGAGAGTATGTTTGGTGCGCATTTTGTTCATCAAATGAATCTTTCTTGAATAAAAATGAAATGCTGCGGAATTCTAAACACAACAAGTATTTCTTATTAATGAATTAAGATTTTTAAATGATATTGAGTAGTGTGCGCAAATTATGTTTAATAGTCGGGGGTTGTTTTAGTTAAGCTTCTGTACCCATAATGAGGATTATTTTCTTTGGTATTTTAACTCCGCAAAGGTGTGACGTAGAACTCAGACTTTTTTTTTAGCGATGTAAGCTTTCAACCTGTACGGTGCCGTGTATTTTTAATGTAAAGACATGCGGCTTTTATCGCCATGAGCAAACTTTACACCGCACGGTGTGTAGATCTGTCGAACGTACGCATAGGTTAGACGCTTATGTATATAGATTTAAAAACTAACAGATTATTTTACATCCTGGTCTTTTAAATATAAAGAAAGCTAAAAAAAAAGGCTTGTAGCTAACGATATTCGTCTCTTCCGGGATTTCTTCCTGGTTATATATAGGTCAAATTTTAAGCTGTTTATAAAGTAGTAATACAAATATCCGATAATTTCTTCTGCCACCGCGGACAGAAGGGGATGTAGTGTGCTTTACCCCTATTCCGTAAATGGCATACTGAGACAGTATGCTTGAGTGGGACGGGGTAAAAGGGTGTTGTGTGCTGACCACATCCATCACCACCGCCAGTTGTCATGCTAT
The DNA here is from genome assembly GCA_021962125.1 of Bulinus truncatus. NCBI lineage: Eukaryota > Metazoa > Mollusca > Gastropoda > Planorbidae > Bulinus > Bulinus truncatus. The sequence goes on from JAGDYQ010000035.1 coordinate 4,656,750, forward strand.
GCTCTAGAATTGCCACAGTAATACAGTTGTTTTTTTTTCCTGGCCTGGAGACCCCAATGATTATCCTCTACATATCATGGTTAGTCTCCAATATCAAATTTACATACAATGTATTCCCTGACTATATCAGTAGTTGGTGGTGTATTAGAGAAAAAAAAACACTTACGGTGGGTCAGTCACACTCAACAGGCTTTATAATTTAAGTATGTGGCCGATCACAGAAATGGCGCCATGCGACATACAATTTCAGAAACTAATTCAGTCACGGTTATACTAGCCCTGCATTCGACACTTGCCTTCAAATTATGTTCCCTGCTTTCAATTCCATACCGTCTTATTAATAACTGGTGTATAATAAGTGCCACGTTTTAAAACATCTTGTTTAAAAGTTTAAAGTAAAAGTGTTTTAAGGTGTTTAAAGGTTCAAAGGAGTTTAAAGCTCTAAAGGGGTTTACATGTGTAAAGGTGTTTAAATGTCTAATCATGTTTGAAGGTGTTTAAAGGTTTAAATGTGTTTAAAGGTTTAAAGGTGTTTAAAGGTGTTTAAAGGCTTAAAGCTGTTTAAAGCAGTTTGAAGTTGTTCAAATGTTTTTTTTAAAGGTGTTTATACTTCAAAAAGAGTGAGAACCATTCAGGGAACCGACACACCGCCACCTTCCCCTCCCCCATCACCGCCCAATCCTTTATGTAATTCAGCTGTTACGAGATTGATTTCAATATCAGCTAGGCAGTGAAAGCCAGTCGTCATACTGAGTGGGCAACGTCGTATTGTATAGGATATTGCCAGGATTTATCCAGTATAAAAATGTATCCAGTATTGTCACTAGGAGACATCGAATGAAAGCGTTCGCTTGTTAAACAAATAATTGTATAGAAAATATATTTTTTTGTGTTAATTCCTGCGTTAAACTGGTTTTGACACTGTATAAACATGACAACATTAATAGATATAAGAAGTATCTAATGAGGAATACTGGAGATTTTTTTCTCCTTTATACCGTTTTTTGGTTTATAATTTCAGTGTGTTAAAATTAGTACAGTCTTATTGTTTTACTCTATCACTTCCGGTAGTCACACTAAATGAGTAATTTTAACAGTAGAAAAACCGGTCCGCTTCTTCAAATCCTGGGGTGGGCAAGTTTTTTTAGGTCGCGGGCCACGTTGGATTCGCACATTTGACCGGCGGGCAGGAGTGTTGTTTTGGACTTATATCAATTAAAGGGCAATGTCTTAACACAATAGACTGATGCTGCACTTCACTCTAAAACGGATTTGGCCCGCGGGAAGGAGTTTGCCCATGGCTGTTTTGCGCTATTGCAGATGTGGTTTATCCCGCATGTAAACTTTCCAGTCACATCCAGTATAGAGACAAAACTTTGGGCGGATGATGGATGCAGGTGGAATATAAGACGTCTCCATCTTAGTAACCGTGTACACAAAACTTGGGCGGATGATGGATGCAGGTAAAATATAAGACGTCTCCATCATAGTAACCGTGTACACAAAACTTGGGCGGATGATGGATGCAGGTAAAATATAAGACGTCTCCATCATGGTAACCATGTACACAAAACGAGCGCGTGGACACAAGAAATGGATTAACCATGTACACAAAACGAGCGCGTGGACACAAGAAATGGATTAACCATGTACACAAAACGAGCGCGTGGACACAAAAAATGGATTAACCATGTACACAAAACGAGCGCGTGGACACAAGAAAT